>OX388305.1:10118866-10718866 GCA_947579605.1 Athripsodes cinereus
AAAAACAAATATTAAACAACAATTAATGTAGTTTTGGAAACAAAAGATACTATCATATAAAAATAATATTTCGTTATTCTACAAAATGTCTTCTGGGTTATATTATTCAATTATATTATATCAATGATTTTTTATTTACAAATTGCTATGACCAAGTTATGAATCAACACCAATTTTTTTTGATCTAGGTCAAATACTTTCCAAGTTACCTATTTATTTGTTGGGACAAGTTTTTATTTACAAGTTGCTATGACCAAGTTATGAAACAACGCCAATTTTTTTTTGATCTAGGTCAAATACTTTCCAAGTTACCTACTTTTTGGTTGGGACATGTTTATCCACAAGCAAATATTTTCAAATAAGCCTTAACACTTCTAATTCTATTTATAATTTATTTTATTAAAGAAAATTTATTACTTGATTGATTAGTATCCTTAAGTTAGTAGGTATCCGCAATACAAGATTCATACGTTAATTTGGGACTAGCTCGACCCATGCCAATTGTCCATACATGTTCTAAAAAATATGGTAATATTTCAAAGCTTAAAAAAAGTTGAATCTCGTATGCATCATGTCTCAAATACATTTGATTAAGGCACAGCACAAGATTCATTGTCTAACACAGTTTCGACATTTCATATACAATACACTCGTACTGTACATCATAAGGACATATATTTTTTTAATACTTTTAAGTGTTTTGTAGAAGTCACATAGTTATAAAACTCAATTGCAGTAATATTTATCCATCACACTTCAATGAATCGGCAACCTATTCTCATTCCGTGATGGAAAGATTTCGGTCTTCGAGTGGAAAGTCCGTGGTTCAAATATAGCTGCCAAGCTACTCTATCTTCACAACATAAGTAATTATTTAATATATAGGTATCAGGCAGTGTGTCAAAACAAGAATTTGGGTTTCTGTTGATTGTAAATCAAGTTTCGTGTTTTGAATCTGAAATGTATGAAAATATCTCAATAATTGGCGCAGAGAGGACATCTGTAAGTTTTATCATTTGTAAAAAGTTATGTTATGGTGTATATCCAATAAATGTAACGAGTGTAGCTTTTTATGTAGACATAAATAGATTTACGACTCCAATTACACTATCTCCGATGATGTGTATTGTACTGAAAAGTGAGGGTTTAAAACAGGCGAACTGCGGCTCAGGTAAGCAAAAAACCACAAATTTTCTTTCATAACCTGTTAGATTGATCTTTAAGGTACACTTATAAAGAAAAAACAATTTGGTAACCATACTGCCTCTCCTTCATATTTAACTTTGAAAAAGTCATGTTTTCTAACCTCAAAATTTGCGAATAATATTTATTTAAATTTTTTCAAAACAACATATCACATCAAAATATTTTTTTCTATCATCAGTACATATCACAGAATAAATGGTAAAAATATCACAAGAAAATATTTAGGATTAACTGAGCTATGATTTTTTTTCTCTTCAGCGGCACAACGTCGATGTTGACAAAAATGGACCTCGCCGGTAAACTTTGAACCCCGATAACTTGGAAAGTATTTGACCTAAACCAAAAAAATTTGGCATGGTTTCATAACTTGGTCATAACAACTTGTAAATAAAAAATCATAAAAATCGGAAGTGATGGGTTACCTAGGCTTGGTGAAATGACGTGAAATACCCCTGTTGGAAGTTCATTTCAAGATAAAATTGAAAAAAAAAACACACTAGGTATGTAGTGAACTTCCAAATGACTTTTATTAACTTCGCGTATTAGTATTCGGAGACTCTCGACTCCATCATCAGGCGATTAGTAAAAAGTTCTACATATTGCTTTTTTTTCCAATTTTATCTTATTACAAAAAGGTAGTCATTACATGACAAATTATTATTTTACTTAAATATACTCGTACATCCATACACTTTAACCAATACATGATAAACTGCGTTATCGTTACCGAGTTGTATGAAGAAAGTGAAAGTTAAGATAGATATCACACGAACAAACTGTAATTTTTCTCCGTAAAAACGTTCACTGTAACCGCCACCGCATAATTAGTGCGACTATTCCCACACACAATATCTAGTTTTTATAATATATAGAAATTGTATTGTAAAGATATACTTTCAGTAGTGTCATTAACACTGTGTCATTTGCTCTTTTATATATTTATCTTAGACCTTTTCTGAAACATGAAAATGATAAGAAAAGCCCCTTTGTGAGCAAAATGATAAGGAAACCTTTATAGTTGATGTAACAAAGTGTGCTTTTATTCGTCTGGAAAACAGATCTCAATATTTATGTTCAGTAAATAAAAAAAAAGGATTTTCGTTCTTTCATCATTATTTAATGGTATTTTATATACGAAATATAGAACGTGTAAGATATAAGTGAGAATGGAATATTTTGAAATTAATGTGTTAACCACTGCCCGTTATTTAACTGATTAAAGAAATCAAAACCACGAGGAAATGGATTAAGTAAATGGAAAAAAATTCTTAAGAATGAAAGAAAAACATGAAAACCTGATGGAAATTTCAAACATCGGTCGCTGTATTTATGTACTCGTATTGTAATCAAGATAAATGACTCTGCATTCAAACATTAATCAAGAAAAGTTTTTATTTATCAAATTACTATCTTACAGGAAAATCCATTTAATACCTAAGCATTTGTATAAGTAGGTATTACAGCGAAGTGTAATGGTTCATCGATTTTACTTTGAGTATTTTTTCGTGCAATGAGTATCGACTATGAGTAATTTGCTTAGTTATGATTATAGCAGTGATTGAATAGATAAATAACGTATAGATATGTTATTATTCTGATTGATGTACGTACAAGTACTATAGCCCCATTAAACGTAATTAGACAAATTATTGTAATAATAAAATGTATGGAGGGCGGGAAGTTTGTTATAGCTGTTGTAAGTTCGATGAAAACATCGGGTATATCAACAAAAATCACATTGCCATAGCCTCATGGATTAGCATTGCAATTATATAAGATAGTAATATAAGAATATATTTGAAAGGTTAATATGATTCTGCAACAAAATTACGAACAATTAAAGTCTAATTCTCAAATATTTCAATCTTATAATACGAAGGTGTATACCTACTCTTCTTATAAAATTGTCTTCGTTGTGAACTGAACTCGCGACTAATCTCTTACGTGGTGTCGTAACCATTACACATTGGATCGATCAATTGGTAATATCGGAAAATATTTTCTTGGAAAAAGGATAAACAATATAATAATATGTTTTTCCCGTGAATATTGTATGAATACATATATATTATTATATATGAGTTTATCGTGTACCTATGATTCTTGTATCGATATAGCTGTTGATTATATATCGAGATTTATGATATCCGGCGAATACGTTTTGCTGATTAATCAATCAATATGAAGGAATAATGTATATTTATACGATACTTGTAAACTGTTTTTCCACAAAAATGCTCTTATATAGTGTTACTCAAAACGTCCATCAATTAGACAATGTTATTAATTTATTTCAACTCATTTATTTAACCGAAAAGGTTTAATTAAAATTTCTTCAAGGAAAAGTGAGTTCTAAAAATAACTAACATATTAAATTGCTTGAAGTAATTAAAAAATAATAAAAAGGTATATAGTCGATCATGCAAAAATTGAAGTACATATATGAAGCACACAAAAAAACGTAGATATAATCTTGTCTCATTCATTTGAAAGAGTAAAACATATTTCAGCGATTATGCTCCTTTATTATTAATAATAATCTTTATTGCACAAAAATCATCATAAGAAAATAAACATAGCAGAATTAAAACTTGACATATAAATTTTGTGCAATGGGCGAGTTTATCGCAGAAGCGCGATATCTTTTTTCGCTCTTTTAACGCAATATCTCTTACATTTAGAAGTGACTCCGCGGTGCCAATTAGGTTAATCACATGCTTTGTGAAATATATGTAGGTAGTTGTACAAGCTGTCAGTATCGGGAACATAGTGCTGGAAAAATTATTTAAGTAATTGGCCGGTATGGTGCAGGATAACGCTCTCGCCTTTAAGCCACGAGGTCCGGGTTCGATTCACTTCAATTTTTTTTTAAATTGTCTTGGGTCTAGTTGTTTCATGTAAAGGTGTTTGGTTCATTGTATAAAATATATTATAATATATCATCGCAAAGTAGCAAAAATACAATATTCATATTTTAGTATGGACAATCCACAAAGATCCAATGTCCCAAATTCATATACATGTGACGCCCAGACCCAGGACAATCTAAAAAGGTTATTTTACGTTATCGTTATCATATTTCATACTCTATGTTTATTCCACATGTATAATATGACGTGTCAATATATTGTGAGGTGATCATAATGATTAATTTGTAGACCGTGCGAATTAGGCAGGTAGGTATGTGATAATCCTTCCATGTCCTGGTGCTATACAGATCAAGTAGATACCTTCAATACAATAGATGCGAGGCTGTCACAAAACCCGGAATGATGGTGATTTATTAAAAATAATATACACAATGCAATACAAATAGCACACAATACATTTATAGTTTAATATCCATAACCATTATGCCCTTCGTACCAATGTTTATTTATTTACGAGGTGTTTGTTATTTTATACACTCTAAAATATACGAATTAAAAGGATTTATTGTGCTCTCTATAAAAGTTTTTTTTTTATTTGGTCATCATCATCATCATCGTTTTTTTTGCTTGCTTTTTTTTATTTCCTTGCTATTAATAATGCTTTAATGATTCAAGCAACTTTGTGGATGTTCATTTATTGAATAATTATTTGAATAAAAAACAGTCAATATTTACTTTCCAAATAAATCTCGAACTTCCCTGTTCCTCTTGGCACTGAGGCACTAACAAAACACTGTATAAATGTGAAATCATTTCTTACCATTGATTCCCTTAAAATCCTGAGCTTCTTCAGATATTTGGGACTATGGTTTTTGACTTAATTTATGTCAACAACACCAATAAAAAGGAAAATTAAGATTATAATAAAGAGTGAAAATAAAAAAATAAAGATAGCAATGCCCAGCATCTTTTTTTAAAAAAAGTGCTTCATTTTAAATAATTTAATATGACTGACTTTATTAAAAAAATGATTATGTGGGAAATAATATCTTTATGGTATGAATGAACAATTTTTAAAAGTTTGAGTTGTTAAAAACTATTACCGCTTCAGTCTTCATTCCCTGCATTGAAATGTATCACAAAAACTACGTGGTTCAAGTAATTTTAGCAGACAACATTATTATACATAATATATACCATGTAGGTGTACAATTTCTCACATTAGTTAAATAGGTACATACTGTATGAAAGAAAACAGCTTAGAACTTTTAGAGTTCACAAACTTATAACACAAAACATCGTACGTTGTAATAACGATGACTGATTATAATTATGTAGGTATTTCAGATACAATTTTATGTATAAAATAGTACTTAGTATATATTAGTGCGTATAAAAGTTTAATAGGGTATTAAGAGTTCTGAGTATCCCTGTAGGCAGGCGTAGGTATATCTTTTAATGAAAAACATATTCGTCACTTAAAAGTTTCAAAACTATTATTATTAGCTGTACGCCTTATATAATCTTACTTTTTGAAGTATTTTGGTATAATTAGTTCAGTTAAGTATAATTTTTGGTAATCAATAGATAATTTTTTTTTTTAAACAAACATTTAAAAGCATACACGTTTATTTTACCGTGTTGATACTGCAAGTAGAACAAGGGGCGGAGGAAAGGTACATATAAAGAGCTTGCTTTCAACTATTTGATATCAAATCTACCAGAATATTTTTCGAGTGGAGAGTAAGTATGTGAATATCCATTAGTCATGACATATAAGTTGTTCATTGTTATGTAGATTCAATAAGTCAATCGTTACATGTACCTACCTATGTGTATGTAGGGTTCATATTTTCATCTACGTAGACTGTTCCCTTCGTGAGGCAAAGTATAGCAAAATAAAGTAGAATAAAAATACTCTTATACATACCTATGTACATTGTATTATTTCTATCATGTTCTACTGAAAAATGATTCAAACAAAAAAATAAGATAACGTAGAGTAAGTACTTCTTACTTCACTAACAAAATAATGGTTTCTAAGATACCTGTTTATATAAATTCAAAATACGCTAGGTATATCGTAAATACATATGTGTTGTTGTAATTATTTTATTTAACGCAAAAACTGTTAACTTACTGTTTTTTTTCTATTCAATTAATTTTATAATACTTGTAGTGTATTTCTAAACATTTCAATGTTTAAGATATTGTAAATAATTTTAATTAACTATGAATATAATTTTGATGAACTTCACTTAATTACAGATGTTTATTTTTAATTAAAATTAAATAACAAGAATGGAAAACACAGTAGGTATTAATATTTATGTTCCAAAAGAAAATAAATTACTATATCGGTAAAACAATGGTTTCACAAAGTACTCACTAAAACTTGAAATTGTTTTATAAATTGTGGTTATTATACTTATAGAAGTACTTAGATAAGATATTCACAAATTATTTGAGTACTTATTTCTTTGTAATTATCACTTTCTTCCTTAATTTTGACGTAATTTTTGCCTAAAGTATCGATTGTAGAATAAAGTTAGATGTTTTTAAACATCTTTTCCTACTTTGTGCAAGTATTATACTTATTACTTGTAGGCACGTAGATACACGAGACATAATGATTTTTTATTCATTCGGGTGATAATGTCATAATATACAGATATATATAATGAGTTACAATCCATTGGATTGGTCTGCAACGAGTTTTGACTTATTTCTCCACTCCTCCCTATTCTCAGCTAGTCTCTTCAACTCCATATATGAGCCACAGCTCATGTCCCTCTTCAGTTGGTCCATATAGGCGTCTCTCGGTCGACCTCTGCCATTTGTGCCTTCGGTCCTGCCCTCTGCGATTGCGATGAGCAGTCCTGGGTGCCTGATGTTGTGGCCAATCCAATTAGCTCGTTGTTGGCAGATTCTTTTGAGGAGTTGCCTTTTTTCGCCAACCCTGGTTAACACTTCTTCGTTTTCGACGTGTTTCGACCAATGAATCTTCAGCATGCGTCTATAGCACCACATTTCAAATGCCGCTAACCGTCCGCTTTCTCTCTTGCTGATGGTCCACGTCTCGCACCCATATAACAAAATGCTCCACACAAAGGCTTTAGATAATAGTAATATATTCGAGTTTCGCAGATAATCTTCATTACCACATATTTCATGAAATTAAATATTTGAGTTTCCGATAGATTGACTATGCAACAGTACCGTAGTGTTCTAGGACGTCTGTGTTTTGTCACACCCCCTCTTGCATAGAGATATATACACTCTCTTTGTCATCCATTCACTCCAAATGTTCAATTAATCGCAACTTATCCAAAATATTCCTCTTCCACTCGTTCATACTAATATCCTTATTCTTCACTGTATCACGCAACGAGATGCAACCGCTAAAGAGTTTTACCAAACACTCTCTTTAAGCGGTTTCATCTCCACAGCATTTTTTTCTCTTTCGTCCCTCTTCAACCATGTTAAAGTTTCACTTGAATAAATAAGTAAATACAAAGAGTTCTTAATTTTAATTAATAAAACAAAATATTATTGTTTTATATTTTTTGTCTATATTTTCGAGAGTATAAATAGACACAATTTCATGGAAATGGAATTCGGAATAGATAAACGCAAACCACACGAAACTCAAAAAAATACATTAAAATTAGTAAGTAACACATTTAATGTGAAAGTAAACTTGTGTAGTAATAGCGGATATGTGAATTGATTGGTGAATTAATTTAAAGACAATGTGAACTTGAGATTCAAGAGCTCTTTTGATACGAGATATCAGTAGGTACAGACTGTTTGTGAGCTGTGCATGCATAATAATATAATAGGAACAGAACTATTCAGATATCTACAAAGCATTTAATTTTTCTTCTCTTTAGGTATAGGCAAGCATGATGTACACGTGTAGTAATACGAGTATTTACACTATTTTTTTAACTTGCATATCTTTTAAAATTATTTAAATATAAAACCATATATTTTTTTGATTCCAAAGGACTAGAAATCATTGATTATTTATGAAACTTGCGAAGAATATTATTTGCACATAAGTTTTTGATTATTACAAAATTATTACGAAAAATATTCTCCCCCAAAGCACGAGCTACGCTCAATTTTGGGGAGTAATTGTATTAGGAAAAAAAATGTACTTATTATTTTATTGTTCGATTATTGTAAATGATATTTGTGTTTAATAAACTATTATTATTATTATTATATCACCTTTTCAAAGTTCCACCGAATGGAAATTATCTAACATTGATTTCTTATACCTATATGCATAGTTGTTAAAATAACATCATTTGGCAATCGAAATGCCAAAGCAAGACGGTTAAATAACAAAATTTAATGGGTTTTGAGAAAGAAATTTACTATTTCTTTATTATCATAAAATAAAAATATTTCACAATGTCTGCAAGGCTATAAAGAAGAAAGTATAGGTAAGTATGAATTGTAGTTAACAAATACTCATGCTACAAAATAATACGAACGGAAGAGAATTCAGGATAATGGAAGGAAATATAAAGAGAGTGAACGTAACTTATTTGAATTTGGAAAAAAGAACGGATAACTTTAGATTCGGAACAATGTTTTGATTCCTAAACCAGACAGTGGCGGATTATATTACATATTTACGGGCTTTAATAAAATATAACCCAGTTTTATTGAAAAATATATTATGACGTACCTTCGTTAGAATATTTTGGAATTAAGCTTTTTCAGATGTCAAATTCGTCAAAACATCCCCTAACATAAATTTATGTACATGAGTATTCAAGTTCAAATAGGTTTATGAAACTTTAAAGTTTATAACTATTTATTTTTTACTTGAGATATCATCAGATCGTGTCGTGAAACGAAATCGGAACACCATTCACATAATGAAACTGAAAAACTTCCACAAAGCCGCAGAAATTTTTGAAAGGCAAATAGGGAACGCAAATGGATGAGGGAGTTTCTTCTTTAGAAGTATTATAATTATGGTACTTGTTTGTTTATTTTATATCCACTAGTTTCGACAAATAAACGGTTGAAGAAAATGTTTACCTACTTAAAACAAAAGTTACATAAGCATTTATTGAGTGTCAAAATTTTAATTCACTTGTTTCAGAAATGGATTTAGCTCAAAAGCACTGGTACGCCATAGCGACAGTTCTTCTGGTGGCAGGTGCTGCTGGGGTAGCTGTACCTCTAGCTTTGAGAGTTTCTGCAGGAGCCTCCTTAGATGAGAGAATGGAGTTAGCTTCAGCATTATTGTCTGATTCTCCGTTAGTCGATGGGCACAATGATCTTCCTTGGAATATTAGAAAATTTCTGCACAACAAGTTAAAAGACTTTCGGTAAGTTCAAATAAAAAAAAACCTTCTAACGTACAACATTTCAATATACACCTTCATATTTCAATGTGTGCAATAGTGTCTAAATAAATTATTATTTATGTTGTTATAGATTTAGCGAAGATTTGAGGAACATTCCACCCTGGTCTTCAAGTCCTTGGAGTCACACTGATTTACCAAGATTAAAGAAGGGTCTCGTGGCAGCACAGGTAAGGATATATTAAAATTATGTTCAAGATATTTGATGAGTACGCAGTCTATATTTAGTCTTCGCAGTAAGAGTTATACTATTTTCTCTAGAAATTGTACGAGTATCTCTGTATATAACTGTAGATACGGTGAGATGTTTGGTATCAACGTGTGAAAGCTAGTAATGCTTGTATTAAGTATATGGCTATAATTATATTGTTCGCTCGTTAGTCAATATTATCCTTGTTTACTGTGTGTAAACAAATCATTGTTTATTAAACATAGTTAGTGATGTATTATTATTGATACATAATTTCATATTATTTCAAGTTATGCCTGGTTTTCATTAATATTTGTCATAAATACAATGGTGTGGAACACAATTACGCAATAAATTTAATTTAGATTGGATGTGAAATGTACCTACATTTATTTAGTATTTCATTTTGCACTATTTTTTCGTAAAAGGTGTTAATATATCCGTTTATTTGGTAAATAATTATAAAACTCAATATTCTCAAAATAAGTTTGTTAATTTTGTTAGTTTTAGTTCCAACCCGTGGAGTCTCCAGTAGAGAATAGGTCTCCCACTCTTTTCTGTAAGTTAACGAATATCCTATAAAAATAGGTGTTCACAAAACCTCCCGTATAAGAGTTTAACAGGAAAACTATTTGCATTAAGTCCGCTGGTTACCCCACCTGTTGGATTTACTGTGATGGTACCTATAGTAAGTAGGTATTAATGTTTCCATACAATGAATTTATTTTTTGTGGGAACACTAAGAATATCTTAAACGTCGATATTCGGAAATTTATTATTTGATTATTACCCAAGCTGAAAAAACTCTGAATATACTCGAAAATTATATTGTTATATTTAGGTGATTTGCTCAAAATGCAACTGCATAATTTTTTTTTTTTTATATTTTTATTAAAATAAAATTTACAATTTAATAATATTACATACACACCTTATTACTAAAAAAAAACATTTATTACATATTTGACCCTCAAAATTGAGCAGTGCTCGTGCTTTGGGGGTTTAAACATATTTTATATAATTTAGATAAAACAATAGCGCTCACCAAACAACAACAAAAATAAACACATATCCACAACACAAACAGCAACCAAATACAGTTTCTTAACAAAACTCAACAACAGAGCAGTTGAACAGCTACCTATTTAAAAATATCTTTCAGAATTGAAAACATTGGTTTGTGAATGTGGAGCACCCGGTAAAGGATAGGTCTTCCACTCTTATCCGTAAGTTTTCGAGTGCTCTGTGAGAGACAGGTGACATTGTTCATCTCAAATTCAGCGATGAGGTTTGCCACCCATCCTGAATGGTCTTAATATTTTTTGTTGGCACAAAGGAGACGGCTTGCATGTTTATTATATACAGCTGGTCTGCTGTCTACCCCCCTTGTGGGATATGTCGTGATGGTAGTTTGTGAATTCAATTTTTGATTTTTTTGTTTTCTGTTTCCATGAAAATATTAGTGAAAAATACATAGAGAACAGAATTTAAAAAAACTTTATTTATCGACCGACGGTTTTCGGTGCAAATTCGTTACAATAAGAAAATAAAATCAAGCATAATATTAAGTAGTTCTACTGGTAACATCCACGCTCTCATCGTCTTTTACGTTATTTTCATTTCAATTTTTTCTTGTCTTATTACATTATGATCAGAATAATTTGTTGTGTATTTTATTACTTCAAAAAGAATATTTATTTAAAAAAATAATGAAACAGAATATCAGTTCAAGTACACTTTCCTAATAACAAGTGATGACGTAGAATAAGTTAGTATTAAATTATTATTTTTTTGTGAATAAGATGTAACGTGCCCTCATCATTATAACACAATACTCTTTTAGTAGGTATCAAGTTTTCCAATATTTTAAATAGGTCTAATCATTTCCGTGCTTAATATTCTTGAACCAACTGCAAAGTAAAAAAACCCAGCAGTAACTACCTGGTATTATTTATCCTCTGTGCTGCAAACAGATAAGAACTAATTCTGTGGAAAGTAATTAATAATACCTATCTGAAATATTGTTGTTGCTTTTTGTATAAAAAAAAAGAAAAAAGAAGTTATCTATGTATGTGTGTTGAATCTGATCCGTAAATTATAAAGAATTTTATAGTAAATAATAATAATGCTACACAAATGATGATAGCATGCTTATATTTTGAATAATTAAATAATTTATTTATTTATTTAAAACAGCATGCGGCTCAAAGCCATTAATAACACATTTAACCATAAAAAAACACATGAATAATATACATACTCTAACTATCGTAAAAACAATATAATCCAAACTAACAAAAATATATGGATTTACAGAACAAACATATGCCCATTAAATATTTGGACATAAACAATAAAATCCGTAATATGATGACAAATCACCACTTTGAACCAAATAAACATTTCAAATCTCTTTAAATAATAGCACATTGTTGCACTTCCAACATTTTTATACATTTCATTCAATTTTTAACAACTTTTTTGAGACAATGAATACGAAATAAAATAAGATAGGCAAAAAAATAATAGCAACAACATATAAACAGCTGGACATTAATCCGAATTTCAAACAAAATAAAAACAGACAGAATATATTAAAATTACGATGGAACATAAATAATATGTTTTGAATAAACATTTTTTTCTTGATTATTGGAATTAAATATTTAATGAGTACTTGGAATAAAATGATAATAAATTCGAGAATATATATTAAGCTATGCAAGATGAAAAAGAAAACACGGATGGAATTACAGAAATTTTAATAAATAAAACATTGGCTAACCGGTATGTAAGCATCTAAAATAGAATTTTAAAAAATAACAAATTGCTATAATACTATTATACCTACCTCGAATATCTTTTCTTTTTGATATTTGCCAGCTAATTTGTGTTATTATTTATACACTGGAAGATATCTTATTAGTACCTAGTGCTAATCTGTTGCTGTATTTTATATATTATTATATGCCTGTTGGTACTCTTTGCTGTAAATACATAAATATGAAAAGTGAATAAATCAGACTGGACATGCACAGAGAGGATAAGCTTGCATGTTTATTACATGTGGCTGGTCTGCTGGCTACCTCATTTGTGGGATATGCCGTGATCGAAAAGTAAGTAAGTAAGAAGTCCAATTTTTATAATACGTTTGAGACTTTGAGTTAACTTCACGATCAATAAATATTATTAACTATCCATTTATGTGTTCTTTTCATCTTTTGGAAAATATTTTCATTCCATGCGAGCAGTAAATGGTATAAAGAACCTAAACGGATATTTTCCCAAAAATAGGCTATATTTTCCGCATCGTTAATTTTTATATATTGAATTTTCTTACAATATGGCGATCTGACGGGCGGTCATTAATTATATTACACCACGTTGAGTTGCTTTAAACAGATTTCATTCATTTTTGATGTAGCATGAGATGATATTTGATAATATAGAGTGGAGGTAGGCAATGAAAGACGGTAAGATGACTTACACGTATTCAGTATTCACATGTAGTCTTTCATCCTAAGAATATAAGCCAGTATTTTTATCACGCCTCAAAAGCTATTTTTTCGTTGACGTACCTAGAAACTTTTTATAAATGAAGTAAATCTATTCCAAGTGATAAGTAATATGGTTTAGGGACGACTAGTTATGCTCTGCATATTTTTAAACTTTTTTATTCTCCATCATGTATTCATTACTTAATTATTATAATAATTTTTAATAGATTATTGTAATTAAAGAAATAAAAAATAAAATACATTGGCAAATGTGTATATAAGTGTGAATATGTATATACAAGGAATGTCCATATGATTATATTAAAATGTTCGTATAATAATGTCGGCGTTTTATGAAATAAATGGACCTTTTTCAACCACAAAGAGGATTAATAGCGCGTATTACGTGAAGCTCTAAGGGTTAATTTAGGGGTCGTTTGACTGGAAATATGACCAGACTGAGAAAATCTCAAAAAATATATGATTATTGTGAATAAATTATTCCCTCAAACATATTATAATAAAAAAGTTGACAAATAATAGATACTGAGATATTATTTAATAATTTTACACGCCTGTTTATATTAATCATTGTTGGTGAATTATGACAGGTTGTTCTTTCCATGGTATAAAGAAAAGACCCTCAGGATGGGCTTACTAAATTGTAAACTCTCAAAAATGTTTACAAACAATATTGCCTTTCAATGAATACTTTTGATAGGTATTTCATTTTTATTTATTTGTTCTAATATTTATCTACCTTCTAAATTGGCACGTGTTGTAATATATACCTATCTATAAGTAAATATACAACACTCAGCAGCAATCAAATAAGCCTGTCTTTGAGTAAGAGAAGGTATATTATTTGAAGTATCTTTTATTCAAATAAAATACACTTTACCTAAAGGTACTTAGTGAAGATATAACATTCGACTGCATTGTACTTACTCTGCAATAGAAAGGGTAATAACTTTGTGGAGAGGCACACAGTGAATGATATATATTCCTAAATTTTGAAATAAATCCTGAGAGATTTTTTTGCTGAGACATTTCTAGCTTGGATTTGGCTTTAAAGAAGATAAATACTAGTAGTTAGTGTCATTTGATAGATAGGTATACTTCACTCTGTTAGTTTGAAGATTTAGTATCTACCTATCTACATAGCGCGAGCTTTGTTGCTAACGTTATGCGTAGTATCGAAGTAATAATATTATAATACATTGAAAAACAGATGATTTGAATAGTAATGTATGCATTAAAAAAATATAACTGAGAATATTTTCAAAGTATTGTTTGCAAGTAGTTCATATCGGTACTTATATTTTCAAAATTGATACTTGTATTTCAAAATAGGTAATAAACGTTACTTAAATTAATATTTTCCCAAATACCTCGAGGTAATTGTCATTCTAAATTAATTAATAATATTGTTTTTCTTAATTAATCCTAAACATTGTTAAACAATTTTTCTTACATTCTTAAAAAAGGATGAATTTGGAATATTTATGAACCCCCACCTCTTCATACTTCATTATATGTAGACTAAAGTAGGTCAACATTAGGATTTGAACTATGAAGTTTCAACATGAAATAGTGTACCTACATAAGAATATTTTTATATTTCCTTGTACCCACCTAAAAGTTTTCAAAAGAACTGATAAAATTAAAATGTAAGTCTCAAAGAAAGAGTATCATATAAAACGATAGAGGGCAGAGGGAGTACGTGAGTAAATTCATGTTTTTGTGTGTTGTTCCTTGGTTATTTGTCTGCCGAGTAGTGGATATACCGAAAGGGAAACGTTGTTATTCTATACCAAATGGAAAATAAAACTTATTTTTGATATGGTGCAGTCATACAAGAACGTTTCTTCAAGAAATCATGTATTTTTATGAGTCTCGCTAAAAAAGTTTCTTTATTCACCTACTTATTATTTCAATACGTCTAGAGATTTTTATTGCAAAACGTAGTTATAAATCAGTTAGATTATGGGATTAAATTTGATTTTGGATACCTTTTCCTAAAAATGACACATAATTTAGTAAAATCGTAAAAAAATAAATAAGAAAACGTCTTATGCTAAACTAACGAATACAATGATCTAGTTATTTGGTGATAAGGATTTTTTCGGAACCTATGAGAGGTGCTCAAATTGCAACTAAAGATTGGAAAAATAGCATAGTTTTTTGAGTCATGTTTCTGAGGTAGCCTCATAAATACTATGCTATGATGTATATGTGTTGAGTTTTGCATAAATTGAAAATTTTATTTGCGCAATATGAAGACAAACCCTTTTTATATAAAGAAATGTGTTTAACAGATTTTAAATATTTTTGTTGCTTATATTGTGCCATCAGAAAATGCTCGATTTATTATAAACCATTTATCTTTTATGTATTCAATTAATTAAATTTATGATCCATAAAACAAAACTGATAAATATTCGAAAAAAAATTCCTAAAACCTTTGGTTGAAAAGCTCGTCAATTACAAGTAATAATGCTACATAAAGTCACTACTATTTGATCGGATTTTATAACGGATATATTATAGGTAGACGAATGAAAATGTCGGGAGGGAGTTGGTAGGTAGTTCAAAGTTTGTCGCTCTAAATTCGTAACGGATATAAACTTGGCAAGGTCTACACCTATATAATTCTCTATTTTCTTTATCCGTAGTTTGGACCGTTACGTAAATTTCACAATGTTTGTTAGGATCACTAAGAAACTTGCAGATATCTACCTACAAATAGGTAGGTATATATAATAATTATCGATGAATGACTTTTATGGCAACAACACAAATAATCTATCATCACAATTCGGAATGTGGCGAAAAGAAATTCTTCTAGTGTTAAGTAAGTTCCACTTAACTTGGGAAAACATTCTGACTTGTGTTAGATGAAACTGGGGGCCTAAAATGGCCACATTGAGCAATTCATCTACAATTCATATTTGGTGAAATGCTGCCGTTAAAACTTTTTAAAATTCCTAATATGATCCTATTATGATTCATATAATGTGGCCTTTTTAGTCCCCCCAGTTTGTCTCCCCTTTGGGTTAGTATTTTAATGTTTTGTTCTTATAATATTAGTGAGTTAATTAAAATGTGTCTTACTGCAATATATCCTGTTTTTTTTTGCGTTTACTATATGCAGCAAGTCTGCTGGCTACCACACTTGTGGGAAATGCCGTAATGGTATGAATAAATGAAATAAAACGTAACGAAATGAAAAAAAAAATGTATCAAAAATACATAAAGGTGCTTAAAAAACGCTCTAGATTTAATAATAATAATAAACTTTATTGTACAAAATATTTGTATAAAAATAATAGGATTACAATAAGGTATAAACGAAAAAAATTGTACAATGGGCGAGTTTATCGCAGGAATGCGATATCTTCCAACTAACCCAAGATTTACTAGGATTATCTACAATAAAAAATAATGATAAGACGGGTAAAACCGATATGCAAGAACATATACATAAGATGACATTTTAGTGTACATATCTACATATGTACGTATTAATTTAGAATTCGTTACAGTGAACTAGATACATAACTCTACTTATGAGACTTTCTCTATAGGTACTTAGGTATTATAAGAACTTAGAAGTTATGTTTTGTCACGGTCTCAAAAGATTGCTAGTCTTACTTCATTATCTCTTTTTTATGCCTCCTTCCCATGAGGTAGATTATTCCTCGGGATATAATGCGATGTTTCAGCATGATATATCGACACAGTTGGTTTGGATTACGTGGCAAATGGTCACCTTATGTTAGTTTAAGATTACGTTACCGTTCTTCGTAGTTTTTCTTGTCAAGTAGTATGATAAATGATACGACTTTAGTGATTACAAAATATTATTAACTCTTTACACGTTAGTAATAGTTTAATAATCTTATGAAGTAAACTGTAAATGTTTTTATGTCTTTGATATTGAAGTAAATTTTAGTCTATTAATTTTACTTTTTAATGAAAATTGACCTTAGAGAATCCATTTAAATAAGCTTAGTGCTTTAAAATAGCTCTCATCACAGAAAATTTCAAAATTTTCCTTTGAAATTTTTTGAAACTTTCCTTGAAAATAAATGAAATTATAAAATTGAAGCATATTATGGAAATTATGGCAATAAAAACATTGGTCATATTCAGCGTATTTCTATGTGTAGGTAAATACGTTTAATCTCTATATATTTTTCGATAATATCATAATATTCTTGTCCATGCATGTGTTTGTACGTATGTTTGATTAAGGAATAGGAATAAGTTTGCAGGAGGATTTGAATCTTAAAATTTGAAACTCAGACCTTTCAGAAAAGGAATCATCAGAAAATACTATTACCACCGTGTAAATAGAAATAGTAGAAATTGCCTAAAGGCAATAAACCCGCCATTTGTGCTACTTTATACCACAATAAAGATTATTTTATTTTTATTTTTTTATTTTTTTTTATTTTAAATATCTTGTGGAATCATTCCACTCGGTACAATAGGGTCATTTATTACCTCTAAAAGTAATAAAATCTAATTAATATTTTGTATTCTTTGAGAACAAATAAAATTTTGTTGGAGTTTCACCCCTATAATTTGCAATTATTAGATGCTTTGTAAAATTCCTTTGTAGAATCATCGACAAAGGAAAAATTCAAGTTGCGTTATTATAAATGTTAGAAATGTTAGAAAAAGACATTTCCAAGAAACTGATCATCCAGGCATCTTGTCTTCCCTGTTATATTCTTTGTTCACTTAATAATTGGAATACCTACCTTCGAAAAAATGTGAAATCTTCCAACCATTTACATAATTATGTATCTAATCATTATACTAAATTTGAGCTATTATGGAGAACAAAATATAAAATTACCTATATATTTTGCATATGTGAATAACTACATTAGTAAACTGTTAAAAAATAAATGTTACAAGTATGTTCTGTACTTGTGTACGTATGAACATATTATTATCAGGTTTTTATGTGTTTTTTTCATCCCGTTTCAATTTACATTCACATAATGACCCCTCTTCCCTCAACGTGAACACCTGAGAGAAATCTTGTTTGTTCTATGCAGCACGAAACAGCTCCTCTACACCTCTTATCCCGGTCCACTCTCGAATGTTCCAAAGCCAGGAAAGCCACTTTCTTCCACCCTCTCTACTACCCTTAATTTTCCCTTCGATGACCAATTGTAGGATGACATATTTTTCTCCTCTTATTAGGTTTGTGACCAAAAGATCGTTTTTTTTAGATGATTTCCCGGTACAATGATAATAATTAAGATGAAGTACGTAATGAGAGAGACAAAGGATATTCCTGATTTGAATAATGAGAACACCTTGTAATGCTAATTTATAATTACAATATGATGGGGTACGAATTTTATTATACTTACAAGGTCACTTTGTTTAAATTAATTACTTATAAAATTTTGATGCCTAAATTTAAAAATATATCAAGAACCTATCTAGGAATATTCATTTCCATATTAATTGTTTTTTTAGATAGGTACAAACTATAAATGACAATTTAATTTATTGGCAGAAGCCATTCAGTTCCAGACTCTCATTATTTACAAGAAAAATTCTGTAGAATCCCCGGTAAAAGACAGGTCTCCCACTCTTTTCTGGTAGTTTCGAGTATTCTGAATGAAGCAGTAATTCTTAAAACATCATGTTTAAGACATTAAACATCTTCAGTTTAGCAATGAAGTTTGCCATCCATCCTAACTTTTATTGATATCGAGAATTTGCATGTTTATAACACGTAGATCGGTTAGTTGATTGATTCACTTATGTTAAATGTCGTTAGAGTATTAATACGAATGAAAAAGTTAAAATCGTTATTTTTAATAATAGTTCTGTTAGGTACTTTTCATTATATTGTAAGTATTCGCATTTTTGTTTGCTTATAATATTTTACGCAAGAAAAAAATAATTAATTAAATAATTATAACAAACTAACGGCTGATGTGGCGCTGGGGAAATGCTCTTGTTTTTGAGTTACAAGGTCTTACGTTCGATTTCCGTCTAGGGCATTGATGACCAACCTTTTCAGCAGCCGGGCCAAATTTTAGAAATGAGATTTCCTACTGGGCGGCACAGCAATACACTCCATATTGTATGGAGCTTTCAGTAATTTTATTTTACCCCCTTAAATTTCTACCCCCCCCCCCGTCGCCAAATTTTCAAAATGTTATTGGAATTTGAAATGTTTCAAAACTCCTCGGCTTTCTTACAGAATATTTTCTCGAAAAACCTCTTTCAAAAATGTAACGGGTACGTGTACCGACTATTATTAAAAAAAGTGTGCATATGCTTCACGGGCCGCGGGTTGGCCACCCTTAGTCTAGGGAAAAACGAAGAATAATCTTTGTCAAATTGTTATGGGTCTGGATGTTAATCGTATATATGTTTAGTGCTTTGTATTAATGCGCATCGTCGCGTTAATATCCATAATACGAATTTATATCATAGTATGAGACTTGCTCGATCTGTGTGAATTATTTATACGTGTTAGCTTTGTTAAATAAAGGTGTAATATCATTCTTTATATGACATATACATCTTTATACAATAAAAACTTGTTAGTGCTAAAATAAATAAGTTAAAAGTAAAATTAGTAATTTTTTTATTAATATTACTTTATGATAGAACTGTTTGCCTATTAGTATGTAGACTAATTATCATTACTAAAACAAATAGATATAGGTTTGTGTATATAGACGCAAATATTTAGTAATACAATCAACCCGAAACAAATTTGATGAACATTACAACAATTCAGTTCTTAAAATTAATAACTCGTTAGTGTTGATATTCGATAACTTTAGTGAAGTAAATTATGAAGTATTGACATTAATATATTTCTACGCTTTAAATATCTTGTTTCCCCACAAAGAAGACTGAATACAGTATTTCCTAATTTGGTTACCCCTTAACAAAAGAAAATTGATAGCTTCATTCAAAGGAATGAAGCTCCTCCGCAACTATACCTACTCCCTTATAATTTATGTGGACAATCTATTTGTTTTGTAATTTTACGAATTTGCCTCCGTTGCCTGTAAAGCTTTTGTTAAATTTCGTAGTTTCTCTGTTAACAATAGAATTTCAGTATGTAAATATAATTTTTCTTGCAGCGCTTTATGATATTACTCTGTCTTCTTATTTTCCAAGTAATTTCTTCGAAAAAAGAGGAATACGGGCGTAGATAATATTACTTGCGTATGTAAAATAAAATAATTATAATAAACATCAGTCGTCTCGCTTTCACAAGTCTGACAAATGTATTTGGATGTTTGTCTTGCTTTAATTCTTTTGTGATATTAAATGAACAGGTATACTAGTAAGGAAGGATTTTATATTTATAAATGTTAACTGTTAATTTATGATATTCACGTATGTTTAGTTATTTATACAATACAAAATGTTTTTTTAATTAACCTGGGTTTGTTATGAATAATGATTACTGTAAGGGTACCCATGATACCCTTACAGTAATCATTATTTCATTATGTGTCGTGAAGATGAAGTAAGTCGGCAACATGGATTTGAGCCAAGGATATCCCTCGGGCTGCTGGCCACATACATATTTAATCTTTTATACATGTAGTGTAAACAAATAAAATTTCATCACTTATTCCTAAATGATAAAATTAACGATTGTTGGACATAATATTTGATGTACCAAAAAAGGGCTTAGAACGTAGGCTGGTCAAGGGAATTTAACAAAGAAGACCATGAACGATGAAGAGAAAGTTGTGGGCTTGTTAAATCTTTATGAAACTTTATATTGTGTATGAGTGTTTGCGAGGTAAACGCGTAGAATGAAGTTTGAAGAAGAAAGCAAACAATGAGCACCACCTGGTTCTACTCATTATATTTTGTATACATTATGTAGGTAGGTAACGTATTATGTACATACATTATGGAGCTGAGTTTCCAACCGATATTATCAAGAGTTACTTTTAGGATCCTTCAACATGCTTATATTATGTATACACACTAACTTTTTAGTTGAATTTTATGTCAAATGTAGCACTACAACATACATATAGCGGCAGTTCAGATTATAATTTGTTTTGTGTGGAGATTAGGCGTAGAGGATGAAACGTTATTATTAGAATTTATCATCTAAATAGAAACATTATAGAAATTTAAATCTAAATACGACGGCTAATTGTAAGCAATACGCCACTAGGTTTTATTGTCTAATGATTTTATTTTCATAATAAAATTTTCATATTATAAAATATAACTAGTTTATACTCAGCTCTGATGATGCCAATTTATTGGTGAAAGCACTGGGCTTAATTTTTTATACTTTGGATATAATTATTATAGTGAAACTTAAAACATTGTTATATTATATTTTATATTATTTAAATGTTGTCTTACAATGAAAACACTGAAACATTAAATTGATTTTTTTTCCCATAAATTATTATTTTCAAATGTAAAAAAGAAAACACGGAACGTGAACATGTTTTAAAAATAACACCATCAACAAAAAACGACATCGTCAACCTCCAGCACTGAAGTGCGAAGTTTTACATTTGCTCAATTCAAATTTATTTCGAATTTGATACGGTGACATTAATACAAGCGTCTCTTCTAATGTTTGGCAGTGAAATAACACCATTCACTCTATACATACAGTTGTATTTATAAGGAAAGCTGATGAATTGACTTGTATGTAGCTATACATGTATTTGTACTTATTTGAGGTAGTTTTTTGTATACTCAAACGGTATTGAATTTATTTATATTTTATATGTTTTTTTTTTGTTAATTTTATTCATTTCTGAAATGTTAAATTTTTGTTGGTAGTTTTATATTTATTTAATAAGAAGAGGTGTTAAAAATCAATACATGTCAAAGAAATACAGGGAAAAGTGAAGAATTACCTTTTTCAAATTGTCCGGGGTCTGGATATGTGTGTAGTGCATTGTATATGTGTGTATCGTCGAGTTAGTACCCATAATACAAGATTCATCTTAGTTTGGGACTAGCTCGATCTGTGTGAATTATCTGTATGTTATGTTATGTTTTAAAAAAAAATTGTAATTAACACTTTGTTTATTTTTCTGTTTTAGTTTTGGGCTGCGTATGTTCCTTGTGCTGCTCAGCATAAGGATGCAGTTCAGTTGGTTTTGGAGCAGATAGATGTGGTCAGAAGACTTACTGAGAGGTACAACCCTGAGTTGGTACTATGCACCTCACCCAAAGGTAATCCCCTTAATTGAATTACATTAATAATTATAGGTACTTAATACAATTATATTCTCCTAATACGTACCCAATCAACAAACGTCGATTTAATGAAATTATAAAAAATATTTTGCCAACCATATCATAAAGGGGTAATATTAGCAATATTACGTCAAAGAGAGAATAATACGTATTGTATCTAATATATTGTTTATTCGGATATCTAATAAAATATATTTATTGAGAATCGCTCCATTAACCTCGTGCCTCGGGTGTCTGAATAAATATTAATATTGACTTTGCTATAGTTTTTAATTATCTTTTGTCACAATGGAATATCAGATAAGCTAGGAACAACTTTTATAATATCATCATTTAACAATTTCATTATACATTTATGATTTAATCCTCCACTCTTGTAAAGTTTCATGAATCTGTTATGCAAATTTAAGGAGACTTAAAATATTACTGAAACTCTGAGACGAGACCTTTTTGAAATTATAGTACTTAAATATTTAGACAGGGATATCCCCGATGATGTCCTCTCTAATTCATTTTTATTGCTTTTAACAATTCTATTTCAAAATTATTTGTAAGTGAATATTTTTATTCACATCTGAGATAATAAACTTTTGTAACAGTAATAGGATACGAATTTGATTACTGCATTTATCTACTCATTTATTTATTTATTTACTATCAAATATACGGCCAATGCCATTACAAAGAATATCACAAAATAAAAAAAATACAAACTTTACATCCATTAGTTGGCACTTAAAAAAAATCAAAAGAATAACTTATAATAAAAGAAAGTATTTTCATATTACCATCTTAAAAAATATATCTATATACATCTCATTTATATAATAGAATTTATATCTGAATAGTGGATTTAAAATTCCCTGTTAAACTCTGTTTGTATCTGGATAAGGGATCCGCAAAAATATCTGTTAAATAACCATATACATTCCCCAACCTATGCATTCTATGAAGAGGCGAGGTATATAAATAGCTAGTATCAACTACGTCACTATGAAAAGTCATAACCTGACGAGTGGCTCTTGTCGGAATATACTCATAATTTATATAGCTACTATTCAGTAGAGTACCTATACCTACTGTACAATTAAAAAAATTACATAGAAAGAAATAATATATAAAACAATCGTTTGAAATTATTTCCATTAAGTGTAAAAAATAGCATGTTTCTGGTATTTCAATCGAAACATGATAGTTGAAAAGAAGAGGAAGGAATGTGGTATATTGTTGACACGTACTGGATATCAGCTGGATATTGAAGGCCGCAGGTGGCATATAGGTTCTATAAAATAGTATTATAAATAACATACGTACTTGAGGTGAGCTGGACGTGTCAAGAATGTTTCAATATTCGATAGGTATTCAATTAGATGTGAAACACGTGTGTGGATTACATGATATGAATAGGCAAGATATTAGGAGTATCACACTGATTTGTAACTTTTGGATACTTTTCAATTGATGATCGTAAATAGATATTGATGAGTATACAATACTAGTATGTATTTTACTTTGTATTTTAAGTATTATTAAAACCGAATGAAACCTAAATTAGACGGCATAATAATATATGTAACGTACTATTTATTTAATGTAATAAGCAATTAGTTTAATTAAGCATCTGACAATCTTATATAATAATTATGAACACATTTGATATTAAAGGGTACCTACTGGAAAGTAGATGGAAATATTTCAACTTACTATAATAATGGAATTCTACTTATGCTTTAGGAAGAAGATATTGCGATTTGAGATCCAAATATTCCTTGAACCGTAATCTTGGTTTACTTGAACTTTGCCAATAAATTATATCCAGAATGCGTAGATATTTTATAGGGTTAGTTATTAATACAAACGTATTATATTTATCCCTGTGTGATAATGTGAGATGAAATTGACAAGATTTATTTATGACTTTGACCTTTTAGTGTGCTGAAAAACAAATTATACATAATTGAGACTGTAATTCAAATATGTACGATATTTTTAAAATAATTCATTAAGGCTGCAATCTTAATTATCCTATTGACTTGCCAACTGAATATTAAGTGAAGATATTATGAAAACGTAACATTTATAAATAAAATAAAGGATGAGTTCCCTTACAAATGAGATATTTGAATAGGGAAAACAAAATATAATATCCAGTGAATCAAGCAACCAACATAAACCCCCCTCTTATTATTCTAGAAATCATTTCATTTAAATTAAAATATTGTTTTTAGTTGTATGAAAAAACTCTTGGATTCTAATTTATTTATTTTTCATTATGGTAAACGTGAAAGAGCGTCAATGCAACATGCGCTCGAAGAATCCCCATCCTTGGGATTGGGATTGGGACTCAGGTCCACTAATAGCGCTGTCATTATTTTAATAAAATAATATGAGTATACTGTAATAACTATTGGTTAATATAGTGCTAATGCATTATATGGGACGTAAATACCTAATATAATTATTAAATTATAGCTCTGTAGGTAATTATGTGAACTATTAATTATAATAGATTCTATTGTTTTACTGTTTCACCGGGTAATTATTGAAGAACCTACCAACATATTATTTTAGAGATAAAGTTTGTTTTATTGTAGCTAATGCATTTATTTTGTAGTATCCAGCTTATTTCATAGCATTTCGCAGCGTAGAACATGAAATATGTTTCATTCTCAATATGTAGTGTTCATCTAGTTCCTCGACGTTCCTCTAAAAAAAAACGATTTAAGACACAGCAGATTCATAAATGTTAAATTTAATATGAAGTTTGGAGATATTTGAATTCTGTCGTTGTATTTCAAGTGACATCTAATTGATAACGTTTATTTACTGACTGGAATATTTTTATTTTAATAATGATTCAACCTATTCGCTGACAAAATCTATACGTACGTAGATTGGTTTGTTCCTTTATATGGATTGTTATAACATAGCATAACTTATTATAGTTTCATAATATAATTTCAGTCTCCTCCAAATTCTCAGCATGATATCAAGAGTAATATCACGAGTTTATGGAGTAATTGTTGTCATAAATCAAGAAAACCCACCCACATTACTAACAAACTGATTCAATGAGGCTTTGATGTCGAGCGGCCCGTTTCCTATTAATATTTTCCCAATATTCCCTCATCGTGATGTCATAATGTCGATAAAAAATGCTTCACATAACCGCCAAAGATACAGAATAGAAAAAGTACCTCTAAGAAAATATACAAAATCTGTTGGAAAACTAAAATATTGTGCTAGGTTTTCTTTTACTTCAGGATTTATGTGAATGATATCTTAAATAATATTAGATTGGTAATACATCTCACTAATGAAATTTGATTAGGGGTTCAAAAGTGCAATGAGTTAATGAGTACCGTGCCACTCACAATAAATGATTTACCTTAGTGAATAACTGTATTCAATTACTTTTAATAGGGGAATAAATGTGATTATTATCCACTGAGTATAATGTAGACATACAGTATTTGATTTTATCACCTATATTAATAATATATCCACGCTTGGATATTTTAAAATTTATTTTATCCGTACTGCACTAAAACTTTTGAAAATATGAGCGAGCACTTGATGAGGGTTTGTACACAAATCCTATGTTAATAAAAGTATCTACGAATAAATATTAAAGCGTTGTGTGATTATGTGAATGGTCTAATAACCATTGTCACTGATCCTAGATATAGCGAATCGAATTGCATTTTAAATCTGTTGTGTCGTGTGCCCATTGTAGACACATTATTCGTACACTTTTATTTACTAGTTCTCAAATTATTCACAACTACTTTCCATTATACTTCCCTCCAAAACTTTCTCTGACTCCAGTCCACCTTTTTATACATTGTCCAGCTAATTCAGTCGAAGAACTTGAGTCTCAGTTCAGGGATAATTGTAGAGTTCTTAGTTTGGTTTCATAGATCAAAAGAAAACAGAAGTTAAGTTAAATAACAAAACATTTATTCATGGTTCAAATTATTACTGTCCGGTTCAACACAAACAGACACACAGTTACATTTTACACAAGCACTTAATATTATACAACAAATTCTAAGTTAAAATTAATCAAGTCACTTATCACTATGTACAGTTTATTTTGATACAGGTTTCAATTATTGTTTAGCACTTTTAACACAAGTTATTACTTTTCGGTCGGCCACCGCCCAACGCAAAAGCGTCGGCCGGTGCTACCGAGGCCAGGAGCAGGGGACAAGTGAAGTTAGTTACAGGATGTTCAACATAGAGAAATTTAACGGAAGTCAAAATAGAGTTTTATTTAATATTTGCGGGATTCTTTCCTTCAAAAAAAAGTCAAATGGTAACTAAGTAAATTTTAATATGGAATACTCTAATAATTATCTATTGTTATTTTTAACTACGACATTCCATCTCAAGTCATTTCACAAAGAAAAAAAATTAAAAAAAAGAAAAGTCTCATTGTTACGTTACAAAGTGGAAATTACAGTTACAGAGACTATCAACACATCAATGGAAAATTACAGTTGCACAGTGACATTACAGGAATTAATGATGATCAATCATGAGTTACATATATCAATACTTTTTTTTTTACAAAGTTTTTGTACTTAATTTCACCTTCTATTACAATCCTCATCAGGAATGTACACGTCATGAGCCAATAATGGGACCAAGAAGATGTACCGACAGGGCAGGTCGCAGATACGGAAATCGTAGACAATACCCTCGACATTCCTCCAAGCACACCATTACGAACTCAAGACAACAATTACAATATTACACATTATTTTCACAATTTCAACAATATAACCCTCAAACAACAACCCAACACCCAAGTAATTTCAGAATACATAGTTTGACAATAAAATAAAGGGGGGTAGTCAATCCGACCTTCAATCTTGCAACAATTATACCTGAATTACCAATCTCATTACCATTATACCTGATCTACCTCTATTCTAAGGGCGGCAATCTATACCCTATTGAATTAAACATGTTATTTCCATGGGGTGTTCGACCCATCTTGCACAGGCTTGACGACATATATCAGGTGTCCAACCTTTCGCGCGGAGCTTTTCCAAGCGAACCTGTACGTAACATTTGAGCGTCCTCAATCTCTTACAATGACAATGGCTTGTCGGGCTAGCTCCGACTGGCGACCACAGGAGGTTCCAGACGAGCAAATACAAATTTAAAAAAAAAAACTTAACTAAATTCGAGTTATGCTTGACTTTCTATAGGGTGAGACGATTAGTCACACCTCTAAATCAGCATAACTCCGGAGATGAACAGGGAAGAGTGCGAATCATCCAACTGACTCCGTAACATTCATTCTTGACACTTGAACATTACTGATAGGGTACGCATGCCTATACAGTAATAATGTCGAAATGACCAACAGGTTCACATACCAAGTGAGAACCTTGTCATTAAAATTTTGGTGAACCAGACAATTTGAAACAATCTAAACATTACAAAATTTTCCTTTTACCGATGCAACCTTGACCCTTTAATACAATTGTTACAATTATTATCTACTATCCCAATTAGTGACAACCTTTCACACACTTTTATACTTCAACATTTATGGCTCAATCTGACATACTTCATACTTTTATACCTTCCATCCTTCATCTATCATAAGACGTACAACAGTTACCACATAAGTAGGAGATTGGTAAGAGACCAATTACAAAAGAAAACGACTAAATATTATACTTTCGTATAAGGAAGGGTCGAAATTGCATCCGGTTTTTCTTAACATCCTAACTTAAAATTAAACAAGTATTGTCCCTTGCCTGAGCCAGTGGGGGAGTTCAGATCTTAATGAATAAGTTGCATGTTGAAATGGCTAGCTTAAGAGATGGAAAGGCAACCTCATTCACCCAAAGGCACAAACAAGAGAGAAATTCACAATACAAAAGGTTGAGCGCCACGAAATTCATATTTTAAATTTTTTTTACAAAATTCCTTCAGAGTCTGAATTGCGAAGATCCTCTGAGGCATACTTAAAATTAACAAGTTTACACGTACCTGAGCTGTAGTGATTACATACATTATTCTGATATGGTAACAAGATTCATTATATACTATTACAGGTTTTCCAATTTCTAAGTTATTTTACTTTTTCTATTTATCAAAACAATGGAATTTCAATACGTCCTTTGACAGTGACGTCATTACAGTACATACATTTTCATGGCATGGCGACAAGACAAGTTATATATTATTACAAGTTTTCAAATTTTCTAAGTTTTTAATCAACACAAACAATGAAATTTCAATACGTCATTTGACAGTGACGTCATTACAGTACATACAGCTCAAGCAGGGTCAGTGTGATTTAAAACTTCTTAACCTAATACATCAATTGTAAATTAAAAAAAAAACAACTCTTTCGAACTTGTTGCATAGTCAAGTGCAATGTAGAGAAAAATTTGAAGCTATACTTTAATAATGTCTTTAACATGGTAATTTCCTATACCTTTATCATTTATATCTTGAAGCTCGTAAACAGAAGGGGATATGATTCGGGTAACCTGAGATTTTATAAAACGAGGGGCTAATTTCTTTGAAAAATACTTTCCAGCATTACTTTGTACAAAAGATCTTCTCCAGACAATTTGACCTATGTCCAGACGAAGTGTTGTGCGGCGCAAATTATATCTTTTGGCATTACGGTGAAAAGCTTTTGTTAATGAAGTGGAAATTTCGTCGTAAAGGGTATTCATTTCAGATAAACGTTGCTGTCGTTGATCAGCAAAAGCATCGAAACTTCCTTCATCGGTGGCAGTGATAGTTCTATGAAAGGAACCATGGGGAACATATTCTGTACCATGAATAAGAAAATAGGGAGTGTAACCGGTGGTTACATTGATAGTGTTATTTATGCAAGAACAAATTTTTGGAAGCTTAGAACACCATGTCCGTTGGTCGTGTTCTACCAATATGGACAGAGCGGTAAGCAGAGTAGAATTGTACCTTTCAACGGGATTATTTTGTGGATGATAATATGCATTGTAAAATAAGTCTTCGATACCGTATGAATGTAAAAATGCCTTAAATTCTTTTGCGATAAACTGTTTGCCATTGTCCAGAATTACACATCTGGGTATATTATAAGGTAAGAAAATTCGTTCTTCTAACAGTTTGATAATTTCCGTTGCCGTGGGATGCTTCAGTGGAAAAGCCCAAAAATATTTGGTAAAAGTATCCACAACAGTCAGAATATGCATGTTACGCTTATAAGACATGGGTAAAGGTCCTACTAAGTCAATACTTAAAGATTCCATGGGTCTAGTGACGGGTTTAGGATATTTCATTAATCCGTGAGGCGCTTGATTATTATGTTTATAGGCCTTACAAACTTGACATTGGCTTATGTAAGCTTTGACGGCTGGTAATAAACCACGGGAATAAAAAGTTTGAGAAAGATGAGCGTGTGTTTTCAACACGCCGGGGTGACAGTTATTATCATGATATTCGGAAATCAAAGATACAAGGTGATCAGAGGGCACAACAAGTTTCCAACATGAAGAAAGTGGAAGAGAATTATTAGGTTTCTTAGTCTTACAGTACCTATAGAGATGACCATCTTCTATCAGGAAATTATGACAATCCTGTGGTTTCTCTTGACAAGATTTATAAACCTTGCGATACCATGTATCGGTGACGTTGGTGTACACAGAGGGAAAGGTGAAAGCAGATACAGGAATTCGACTGAGTCCGTCAGCAAGTTTATTTTCACATCCTTTCTTATAGACAAAATCAAAACTGTATTGAGAAAGACGCATAGCCCATCTAGCTAAACGACCACTGGGAGAAGAAATGGTTTTAAGATATTTTAAGCATCCATGATCACTCATCAGAGTAAAATGAGTACCTTCTAAGTAGCTACGAAAATGTTGTACGGATTCTACAATTGCAAGCAATTCACGGTCGGTTGTGGAATAATGTTGTTCAGTAGAAGAAAGTTTACGAGAGAAATAAGCTATAGCATACTCAGTTCCATCAGGGAATTTTTGTGAAAGAAAGCTTCCTATGCTGACTGCGCTAGCATCACAAGTGAGAACATAAGGTAAGGAATAGTCAGGAGGCTTTAATACAGGGGCAGTTATCATGGCAGACTTTAAAGCAAGGAATGATTGTTCTGCTTCATTATTCCAGGAAAATTGTTTATTAAATTTCTTACTCGTTAATTTACAAAGGGGTGAGGCAACAGCTGAAAATGATTTAATAAAACGTCTATAATAAGAACACATTCCAAGAAAACCTCTTAATTCTTTGGTACAAGTGGGACGAGGATAATCTAACATAACTTTTATTTTATCAGGATCGGTCGCAATACCGTCTTGATTGATCACGTGACCTAGATATTTCAAGGATTCCTTACAAAAAACAGACTTTTTGAATTTGATGGTGAGGTTCGCTTCTTTCAAACGATGGTACACAATTTTCAATGTGTCAATATGGGATTCGAATGATGGACTACAAATCAATATATCATCCAAGTAACAGAAAACATGATCTCCAAGATCTGAGAAAAGCTTGTCCATAAGTCTCTGCATTTCTGCAGGAATATTTTTCAAACCAAAAGGAGTGACTTTAAAGTGATATTGTCCTCTACCTTCCACAAAAAAGGCAGTCTTTGAACGGCTTTCAGGACTTAGAGGCATTTGCCAAAAACCATGACTTAAATCAAGAGCAGTTAGAAATTTTGTATCTCGAAGATTGTCTAGAATACGATTAATATTGGGTAACCTATATGAGTCGGTTTTTGTAACGTCATTTAATCTGCGAGGGTCTAAAACGAAACGACCAGAGCCGTCTTTTTTGGGTACAATAAAAACATTATTTAACCAGGCACTACGAGCAGGTTCAATTACATCCATTTTTAACATAGCATCAACTTCTTTACATAGTTGTTCTCTTCTTACATGAGATTGGGGGTAAGTCTTTTGCTTAACAGGAGGATTGTCAGACGTATCAATGACATGACTTATTAGATGAGTACGTCCTAAACCTTTGGCTTCATACGAGATACCAGTAAACAGATTTTTTACCTTATCCAACTCAGAACATTGTTGAGGGGTAAGATCGTTGACAGAAACTAAACAAGAAGGAGACGAAGACGTAGCAAATACAAGATTGCTAGAGATAGGATTCGTCAAGGAGTTAGCATTGTTAGGGAAAAGTCGAGGAGCTAATCCAGAATTTTCCAGAAATGGTACACCCAAAATTATACCATGAGAAACAGAAGGAGCCACAATAAAAGTTACATGAATAGTCTTATTATCGAAGCAAAGAGGAAGAACAATCTTTCCGGTAGACTGGAAGGATGAATTATTAACACCAAAAAGAGTTTGAACATGGGGTCTTAGAGGATAACCCAGGCTTGTAAAAGTTTTATAAATATCTTTTCCTAAAATGTTCACAGCAGCACCAGTATCCAAAAGAGCTCTAAAAGGAATATGACGGATTTTAAAGTTGATGTGTGGACGATTGTCCAAACCACTAGTGATTTTTACTTCATTCAAATGACAGGCAAGATGAAATAATTGTACCGAAGCTAACCAATCCGACCACTCAGTTTCTCTCCTTTGAAGAGAAGGGGGAGCAAAGGACCGGTAGTTTACAAGTTTTTTGAATGACGCGGAACATTTGGCGGAGGCAAACTAAGATTGGGCATAGAAAATTGAGAGGGCGACGAATGATTAACAGTAGGTCTTCTAACAATATGGCGAGATCCTTGAAATGTACGGGATGTTGATACTTTCGACTTACAATCTCTGGCCAAATGACCAGGTCTGCCGCAAGAATAACAATTATTGTTATTTCTAAATTGATTATGGGTAAAAGCAACCTTTGGGCGACGTACGGGTACATAACCAGCACATGGAGTGGCAGTAGATGGAGTAGCAAGTGACAAACGTTCAAAACTCGTACAAACTCGCTCCAGATCAATTAAAGTAATGGGGTTAGCACCAATTATAGGAGCAGCAAAATGTGTACAAAGACCTTTCTTAATTATTTTTAGAAGTTCTGATTCCCGAATGGGAGATTTAAGACCGCGATTCATCATCGTGACACGGGATATATAATCTGAGGCAGTTTCAGAAGAAGACTGTTTTGAACACCAGATACTCATACGACGTTCAGAGGTAATGGACTCGCTATCAAAACGATCAATGAAAGTGGCTTTTACCTCATCCCATTGCAAAGCACTGAGACGAGCAGCTCGGAAAAATGTGAGTGCCTTCTCACTTAAAAATTCAGGCAAAACAGTAGGTAAAAGAGTTATATCAAAACGACGAGAAAGACAAATCTCCTCAAGGCGAGTAAAGAATTCGATTAAGTCACCTTTGCCGTTAAATACAGGGATAGGCCATGACGAAAAGTTTACATTTATTGGAGCATAGGTAGATCTAGCTCGAGGTGTTACATGAGGATGAGTAACGGAACGGTCGCAACTGGGGACACTTTCCTCAGCAGCGATAGCACAACTAGAATTGGTAACATGCAGCAAGGTAGTATTTTCTAAAAGTTGAGGAACATTTGAAATTTTGTTATTAAATACCTTACATTGTTCACGTAGATCATTAAGTGACTGCGCAGGTTCTACACCTCTTTGGGATAAAGCATGCTTCAATGTTTTTGTGTTTGATTTTTCCACCCGAGGGATGGGCGTATTTAAGTATTCAGACATTTTGAAATTAAAAAAATCAGTTGAATTTCAATTACTTGACTTCAAAAAATTCAACTGCGGTTCGCAGAGGGTTAACAATTTCAATCGCGTTCACTAAGAGTTAAACCAACAAGTTCAAAATTCAATTGCTACAAAACAAAAATTTACATTTATTTTCAATTGTTACTTAACGTCCACAAAGGGTTAAGTGTACTTACATTTTCAAATTCGTAAAAGGTTGTGAAAGGTTAACATTATTTTATTTCAACTTAGTTCAAAAAATTATTTCCACAAAAAAAATTAATTATTAATTTAACTCTTTGTCCCAGCACTATATAAGTATTAATAATTTTATCCCAGCACTAGTTCACTATGCATTAAACCATAGATGATATTGCATTCAAAAGTTCTCTATAGAATCAACATTACAACTCTAATTGTTTCAAAATTCTTTTAACGAATTTAATATTCACAACCAAGGACACAAATCTACCTTTAAGATAAAATTAAAACAAAAATTTATCATCAAAATGAAATTCCCCATCAGAAGCTACCACACATACAAACTTATTATTATGTATAGCTAGGCAGGCACAACAACATTGGTACAATTTTGAGACATTTCAACAATCAATTACTGCTTTGCAAGACTGCAAATTGCACACTGGATCTTGATGAGAAAAGAAAAAGAACTATAACAATACATTACGATTCTCCAGGCGCAATAGATGTTTCCCTCCTTGGTACCTAGCCTTCAATGACGTAACCAAAAAGAACGTTGAACAATTATCGGAATATTAATTTGTTGTATTCACATCTGTAGTGGAACTGCTCTACGGTCATCAAAAACGCTGGAACATGGCCTCATCATTCATTCATCTCTTGAAAATATCCACCGCTTGGCTCTGTATCAGGGTATCCTCACAGGCAGAACAACTGGAGAAACGCTTCTTGGACATTTGGTCTGAATTATGTTTCATTCAGACATTGAAGTCATTGTTCGAAGGAACTTGAAATCATCTAGCACTGTTTAATATTGTTTTACTTGAGTACCAAACGTACAATTGTACTTATTTATTTGCAAAAAACTGTATTTAATTATTTTATTATTATTATAAAACGTTTAAAACTAGAATTGATATTTATCTTTCACTTATTCTTCGTAACCGTTGTTATTTTTAAACTTTTGTTGGAGAGACGAAACATGACGTTGCGTGTTCTGTGTTGACCGTGTGAGTTGAGTCGTTTTAGAATTGAGCCGTGTCTTCGGGCGTGGCTCGAGAAGATACGTTGCAAAACGCAATTGCGTTGGCCATCTTGAATGTTCCAATGCGTCGAAATTTTAATTAGGTTATCACATAACAAAACTAATTGTATCTATTTTTACACTGAATTTATCACTATGAAACCAAATCTGGCCACACGTTGCAGGCGTCATTTATGTAGACACATTATTCGTACACTTTTATTTACTAGTTCTCAAATTATTCACAACTACTTTCCATTATACTTCCCTCCAAAACTTTCTCTGACTCCAGTCCACCTTTTTATACATTGTCCAGCTAATTCAGTCGAAGAACTTGAGTCTCAGTTCAGGGATAATTGTAGAGTTCTTAGTTTGGTTTCATAGATCAAAAGAAAACAGAAGTTAAGTTAAATAACAAAACATTTATTCATGGTTCAAATTATTACTGTCCGGTTCAACACAAACAGACACACAGTTACATTTTACACAAGCACTTAATATTATACAACAAATTCTAAGTTAAAATTAATCAAGTCACTTATCACTATGTACAGTTTATTTTGATACAGGTTTCAATTATTGTTTAGCACTTTTAACACAAGTTATTACTTTTCGGTCGGCCACCGCCCAACGCAAAAGCGTCGGCCGGTGCTACCGAGGCCAGGAGCAGGGGACAAGTGAAGTTAGTTACAGGATGTTCAACATAGAGAAATTTAACGGAAGTCAAAATAGAGTTTTATTTAATATTTGCGGGATTCTTTCCTTCAAAAAAAAGTCAAATGGTAACTAAGTAAATTTTAATATGGAATACTCTAATAATTATCTATTGTTATTTTTAACTACGACACCATGTAGGTGTTCACAGTTACTAGTGGTAGTTGGCAATAACTAGGATTATTTATGAAGGGTCGGTCCAAATATCGTGGAAAGATAAGGCTGTATTTGTATTCAATCCCGTTTTTTCATTATAGTGTTTCATTTCATTCACACGATATTCAGATTTTGTTTTCCTTTTTGTTTGTATATCTCTCGCTTAATATTATTCAAATTTATTTGAACGTTATGAAAGAGACTGCTAGATTTTTTGCATTTATATTCTTCGTGAATGTTTTAATATATTTTACATTGTGGACTTGAAATGTGGTGAAACAAGTACCTATATGATTATTTATGACATTTATTTACTTATCAATTCAAAGTGTTATTGAGTTTCTTTTTAGTGTGTTAACCATTGGAGACATGGAATGTAAGTAATAAGCATATATAATAAAATTATAAAAAGCATTTTTTTGTGCCATAATAAAAACGAGAAGCTTCACAGTTGAGTTTAAAACATCTATGTATTGTGACTTAAGGTAAGTACATACACGCAGTAAAAATATAAAAATAAATTTGTTTTATTATTTTAATATTATTCACACTTGTAATTTTTTTGACATAGGTAGGTACCTCTTGAAAAAGTAAAAATTATGTTCAACCTTCATTTAAAATACTGCCTCTAAAAATGTTATTGTTCATATGGAAACAAATGTATGAAATTCAAAATCATTTAAAATTACATTGAGAACATGAATAACAAAATATGTAAAAATTTAAAGTAATTTGAATTTAATGAAAAGAAATAAAAATATAAATAAGACAATGTAGGAAAAGATAAAAAAAAGAAGAAAATGACAGTACCAAGCAACGGGATAGTGTAGTTCAAAATATCAATAGATATAATTTATTAATTTAATTTAATTTATTAATGTATGATTATTATTTTTGTGTTATTAACAACATAGTGACGAAAAGTAAATAGTCACGGAGAATATTGCAAAGTATCTAAAGAGAATGTAAATAATACCATTAGGATCAGAGAAGGGACAAAACTCTAAGGAAATACAAATTTAAAACAATATTTACGCTTCACAAAAGAAAATGTATTTCCATTAGAGAATAAAAGAGATAGAATTGAGTCGGTCATTCCGGAGATCGTTTTTTTAATATTTTCCACCTACAGCACAGCCAGCAATATGAATTCAAATGTGACGGACCTTTTGTAAGCTGCGTCTCTCGATATGACAAGACTTACAGAAATTCGAATACATTATAAATGACAATAAAATGAAGGTGTGCATCTTCATGGTCAGTAACTAGTTGCATCTGAAAATTATGTCTTAGAAATAATTTACTATCAAACAATAAGCAATCAATAAGATGCGCCCAGATTACATTAAAAAAATTATTGCTGTTTTTTCCATTTTATAGTCAATTATTCCACTGTCTCAGAACAAATCTTATCTAGCGATACAATGTAATTTCTTCACCGCATTCTGTATTAGTATAGTATGAATAGAAAAAAAATATAGCGGGGTCATCGTTACTTCATAAATTGATTTCTTGTGTAGACAAAATAAGACAAATTTCGGTTCTGAGTATTAATATAATTAGTAACATTTATTAAGGTAGACTCCTAATGAATACATACCGACTTAAGTATCTATTACACATAGAAGTTCTAACAACCGTGTGTTTTGGAATTTCAATTTGAGATGTCGGTGCTAAAGACTATACTCATAGCTCCACAGCTCCACTATATAATTATAATGAGGGTGAACGTATACTTACAAAATACCGTTCATTAAACATTTTCTTCGGTGTCTACATACATATTTCTCTTCCTAATGTCACTTTCGGTTCCAGGGTTTTATAAGGTTTCATCATTTGAGCAACTATTTTTGGAATTTACTATAGAGTAAGACCGGGCATGTTTCATTAAAGATCGTGATGTAATATAAGGGGAAGTAATAAATTTTTGAGAAGGTAATCAGGTGAAAGCTCATAATTTAACACTTTGTAGAATAGAAATTCATATACCCGTACCTTAATATTGGCGAATAATGCGGACCTAAGTGCGTCGTACAGTTTTATTAAGGATGGCTTATATAAAATATATTTTTATTACCTCGTAAGATTTCAGAAAGCAGAATAATTTTTGAATAGGTAACGTGAGTACCTACTCACTAGTATAGCGGTATATAACTATTATTACGTCTATTTACCTACGTACATATTATGATAGATAATGGCAATATTAGTATTACAAATGTTGCTATACCTTACATATTATTATGATATCAAATACCTAGTTAAGAATATTTATTTTTAATTAAAATTAAATATTTGGGATTGTCTAATCCGTACATTATAGATTAATTATTAAAATTATTCTATATGCCATGATAGTACGGAGATAAATATTTAAAATGACTGTTATGATCTGAATTTCATTAGAAATGTATGCAGAAAACCATTGCATTACGTGGAAGAAAGATTTATAATTTGAACGAAATCTAGAAGAAAAATATTTAACATATTTATCAATCAGTAGACCATAATTATAAACTATATACATATTATTGTACTCGTCCATACATGACATGAAACGTTTTCAGTTGTCTTATAGATTGGTAGAATAGGCTTAATTATCACGAATTTGATGATTACATACTTTATAGTTTGAATGGATCAAGATAAATAAAATAAACAATGGATATTTTCTTATTAAATTTTGTAAAATATTTTTGTGATAATGCTAAACTTTTTTACTGCACACAATCTTCAGGATCAACAGCTCATGGATGATGATGTTATTATTTCCAACGTAATTAAAATTAATGTGTTTTCTGCAATGTTATATTCTTGATATACACCTAAATTTTTTATTTGTTTTATATTATTATGTCTTATCTTGTATTTTGTAGTCTCTAAGCGAATTTATAATTCTTTGAGACAAATAAAGAAATTAAAAAAAAAAAAAATTTCATAATTTAATAAACTTCCATATTTCATATGTTTTTTATACTTAGTTATTTAATATATTTACTCAGTCTAAATGTACCCAAGTGACTGACCTGGTCGCCATGTATATATGTATGAAAAGGCGATAGTTTGCGTGAATTTGTCTGATGAGCAATGTACACTTTTTAGTACGTCACGTATTATATATTATGTAGCTTTTTGTATTACGTACATATATAATGTATAAAAACATACTCGTACTTATTTGATAGGCAAAACCTTTTATTCTTAAACCTTTATAAGTTTGTGGTGCTTTACATACAGGTTCATGTGTGTGGATCTTGACACATTGTTATGTACAACTTGTGTGATTATCATATAATCTCTGACCTTCAAAGAACTGTTGTATCTACCGTGTATCTTGAATGATTAAGCATAATTCTTAGAAATATTTTAAATATATAATGAAACAACAGTGTATTTAGAGTAGTTTTGATATGAAAAGCTTCATAAAATTTTAGTAAACTTGTAATAATGGAAACGATAATTTTTATAAGAAGTGACAATTAATGGCCTCATCGCTGTGAAAACCTCATTACTGATTTTAATATGTCAAATGTCTTAATTTTTCCGAACACACGAAAATAAATTAATTTAAAAGTTTCGTGCGTATTACTTGAATCACCTGCTGGAACATAACAACATACTGCGATTCATATTTCACAAAGATTTCTTTTTTATGTGATAAGTAAAATACATCACACGACCTTTATAGTTCTGTGAGTAACCATAAAACACAAATTAATAATCGTACATATAACATAGATGTTGTTTTGATATGTTTAATTAATTGAAACTTGTCATAATTTAGAACTTAAATGTAACAAATAAGCAATGATATCATAAATTCTAAATGGAATGTCAAAAATAAGAATAATTATAACTGGAATGAAAAACTGAAACAGCCCCAAAGTAATAAAGTTCTTTCGATTAATTACACCGCGTTCACTTCAAACACAGAAGCCACATTTATTTTCACGAGTCGCTTGTTTTCTCTCGACAAACACCATAGCGAATAATCATTACGAAAAATAGAGTAAATAATATCCGTATTCATAAAAAGCTATAGTTCATGTTGTGATTATTTTTACGACAATATTACCGATGACTGATTTATGGAAGTAAAGAATTCCATAATACGTACATCATAATTTATTGATTACAGTATTCGGGCGCCTTGGAAGTAATACGAGTATACTTTATTTTATATTAGTGTGTAAAGTGTAGGTACATGTTACTCTACCAATATCTACACTCTATATGTAGCTTTGATATACAATTTTATTGGGCGCAATTTTCAGAAATACAAAGTTACGAATCTACTTCACGATTGATATTATCGAAATGCGATATATTGACGTGGAGATCCCAGAATAGAATAATGTACGTGATAACTTTGCATTCACAACATAAGGAAACTGACGACTTTTTGGATGTGCTTAGGTTCCTTGAAACTTAGTTGGACGTTTTAAATATATGTAGATACAATGGAATGGAATTTACAATGATTATAATGAATTGAAAATAAATTTCATAGAAATGATTTACTTGAAATATCTATTAGAGGATTATAAACTATTTGAGTCTTTTATAGTTAATCTCTTGTGAGTGGCAACTTAAAAATAATATTACCTACATATATCAGGTATTGTGTGTTAATTGAATTCCACCCATTAGAATACTTTATGTAAGCCTATTATTATAAGTCAGCTTATTTCATGCTTTGATAACTTTACTAAAAGTACCTATGACTATTTATGTACATGAGTGTTTGTAATATTTGTAAGCATGAATACGATATACAAATAAAATGTGGGTGAATCTACATAAAGAGAACTACAAAGACAGCCCGAGTAGTAAGGTGGTGCAAACCCAAAGTTACCAAGTTATTATTGTTATTTTGTTAATATTCGTAAATGACAAAACCAACCAGACATCCCGGATGAAGGCATCCCGGTTGAAGAACCATGTTTACAAAATGTAACGTTGTACAAAATATAATCGGAAGAAATGAGAAAAGTATTAAGAAAATTGAATATTTATTTATGTTCAACTCACGAATTAAATGTTATTTTAATAAAATATCTTTCAAAAACATATATAAATAATGTTGTGCAGTGTAACAAATTGTTATTAGAAAATATGCATACCACCATCGATTTGATTTTATTAACAGGTACTTAAAAGTCTGACACCATAAAAACTTTTACAATTTATTCGGATAAAAATATAAAATATTTAATAAAAGAGAAAACTAATTGAGCTATTGAGTGCAAACTCAATGTCCTATGAAATCGTCCGACAAAATTATGAGATGGCTTAAGTGATATGGCTCCGCTTTGCGGAAAATATTTCATGATAATTTCCCTCCAGTCTTTGAAAAATGTTTCGTGGCAATAATTTATAAAATTATACATTTTTGGTTGACAGCACTTTGTGTAAAAACTAGCTTTTTGTATTAATTGATACCGATTATTATTTTCAGATATTCCATTTATTCAAAACATTTATAACATTTTCTAAAAGTGGGATAGCCAGTGTACCAAATTCACATAATAAACATGTAAATCATCCTCTCAGTTTCATTAAAGTTATAAACCTTGTTAAATATATTATGTTTGTGTAGTGTTTTATAAATATATTGGTTCTAATACAAAAGCACGACTTCCGCAAAAGGGCTTTACACCTTAAGAATTTCATATTAGCATTTATTAGTGCTTTTATGTTATTGTTGAAAGCCTTTAAGCGGATTAGTGAATAAGCTCGTTAGCAGGTGTGCCTAATAGGTAGGTTTAATAATAAATTTTATATCGTATGGGTACATAATTATTATATCTAGTTAATATTTTTAATTGATTTTTATTTATTTAATTTTAAAACAGCTATCAAATAAGGTTGACTCAGTTACTGCAATATTGATAAAAAAACGTAATCGTACATATTAAGTACTAACATTAGATTTTTTTTCATACAGTAAAATAAAAAGGTTGGTTGTTTCTTTTTTATTATATTCAAACATAATTATATGATTTTACCTTTTTTCTTGTGGAAACTGATAATTGAGTTTTACATTATTTAATAATAGTCACAGTAACGTCATTTCAACTTACAAAGTTTTCGTCAAACCAGAGATTATTTTTTCCATAAATCAATACGAACTCAATCAATAGATTCAACCTATACCAAAAATATGTAATAATCATCTAACAATAAATTCAAGTTTGTTAAAACCAAGTAAATCATACATGTACGATACATAGTAAACTGTACTATAGACTCACGTTGTACCCCAAGTGGGGTAGGCAGAAAGAACGGAACGTCAAATAAATATATTCTTATAAATTCTTTGTAGGAGATGCGATATGAACAAACTAAGAAATTCAGGATGAGTGGTAAACCAAATAGCCGAATTTAAGATGTAAAATGTCTTTATTTTTTAGAACACCTGCGTTTTACAGGAAAATCGAAAACTTACAGAAAAGAGGGAGACCTATTTTATATAATTCAGAATAAATTTTTCAACCAGCAAGACTTGCGTGCAAGATTCTAGGTTCAAGGTTCAACACACAATTATTAGAAAAGCTGTGGGCGACCAATAATTTTCTGAGTGCATTACGGAATGAATTAAATAATATTATTACGATACAAACCAGTGTTTATAGCTGGTATAATACACAAATTCTAAATTCCTCCATCTTATTGCGTAGGTAATGAGTATATAAGCCGGAAGGGATATGAACCTTTGCATATTCTATTAAGCTTATTAGTATCTACGTAAGCATAAGTATTATTTTTAATACCTACTATGAGTGCTAATATAAATTTGAGTGTTTCTCTTGTAAGTTTATTACCTAACTATATACTATTGACATTCTATACCAGAACTAACTACATAAGGTTATCTCTGGCAGATCTATTTTACATAATGTTTACATTGAATATAGCTTTAAGCTGCATTTATCCCGGATATTACAGGGACACCCTTTTGCATAGGTTAACTGTAGATTACGTATGTTATATCTCCGACGATGCCCGCTTGCACCACGCAGACGTACCTACTACGTAAATGAACAAATCTCTTCATATCGTTCATGTTGACTAATGGGGTGTTCTCACTTTGGCGAATATCGCCAGGCTCCAAAATATCGCCAGCCATTTGAACCGTGTGAACAAAATGACAGCTAGTCTGAAACGATAAAAAACCAGTAGAAACGATATCGTCTCGAGTTGACCACCTTCCAACTTTTCGGCCGATTGAATGATTCGCGCATGCGCAGATGTGCGCGGCGTTCGTATCTATGGTAAAGACTTTATAACCTATAAATTTTACAATGTTTCCCGATTCGTGACAGCTGTTATCTTTGTTGTTGGTTTGTGGCGTTTGTTTCCTTAATTAAAAGGCGCCTTCTACTATAACATTTTCAACTAAAAATAAACACTTCGCGATCTCCATCTCGACGCCATTTTGCAAACAGTGTCAAATTCAAAGCGCATCTGACAGATCGTTTCTATATCGGTGGACTGTGTGAACAGGTGTGACGATCAATGGATGTCCGGCGAATTTTGTTTTTTCGCCTGGCGATATATTTTGAAATTCGCCTGGCGATATTCGCCAAATGTGAACACCCCATAAAATCGAGTGCCAAAGTACCTATAGATAATTATCCAGTGGAGCACCAAATCAGTATTCGAATAATTTAATCAAAACATATATGTACCTACATATTATATTGTTTTAAATAGAATTGGAAATCCTATACGTTTATTCGTGAGTATTATATTAAGAGTATTAGGTGTATTATTAAGAGTATTATTATATTATTAGTGAGTATTTTAAGAGTATTATTCAATATCAATATTTGATATTATTATAACCTATTATTAAAAATAGTACAATAAATTTAAATGTATAAGAACATTACTCGAATTAAATCCTGTGACTGACTTCTTCATGACAAAAGCATTTTTTTTTCAGAAGATATTATTAAATAGTTTAACATAATCCTAACAAAAATATACCTACAAAAAACCAACGATGACATGATAATTACGCAGGTAAAAATTTAAACTTAACATTTATAATTTATTTCATTACAGTCTCTTTAAGGTATTTCCTTAATGAAGTATTTGTGTACATTGCTTATTACAAGCATTATTTTAGTATTTTGCTTTTTGCCCTCGAGAAAGAACAAACAGTAACTATTTTGAAGATATCATATTTATATGAATTAACTCATCATTATTTTGTTTCATATATTATATCATGATTGAAAACTTCATTATAGTTAATATTTAGGTAAATTATCTAAACATTCTTTTCTACATATTCATTTTTTTATTGGAATGAGAAAGCAGTATTTTTTAAATTCCTCTGTCTGACAAATACTTACACCACACAATCACCATACATTTTCATATTATGTAATTGTACAACTATACATACCATATAGATACCTGCATTTATGTCTTCTTTGTGTTAGGTATATCCATTAACACTTATCCTGAGTCGACTGAGTGTGAGATGCACTAGCGCAACGTCAAGTAGTTATATCTATTACATTATTATTTCTCGTCTCCTAGTATTTCCAGTTTTCTTTTGTCCCATAATACCTATGTCACAGATACCTCCGTATGAAGTATTGTACATAATAGCAGTAAATATTTGTGAATTTTATTTCCTATATTCCATCAATTTTACCTTCTCCATTTTCAGAAAACACCAACCAAAATAGCCGTGAAGGACTCAACTATTATTTTAATTTAATAATACAATGTCACAACGAATTCTATTGTAGGTATATTGTGTGTAATTATTGTTGTGTATTGAAGTGAATATTAGATGAACCGTTAATGCAAGTATTAATTTATAGATACCTACGTTGGTTCTCGAAGCTACGTGTGTAATGATCGAAATACCTTCTATCGTTTGTGAATTCGAGTGATAGTAAACTTCATGATTTAGGTTCGTGACAAATTATTACGCTATGAACAAAATCATTAAAGTTTGCGAACACAGACCCTCAGAGAATGTATGTACATAGCTAAGAATTACCTATTGCATGTAGAAGTGACAGGACCCATAATATTTACCTTGCTTTCCGCGTTACTGAATCGTTGTTGTGAAAGCTTTTCTATTTGGGTAACGGGTTCTAAAGGGTGCGGAAGTTTTCAAGACGACGTTTAAGACTCTATATATTATTCTTGGCATACTATCATTCCTTAAATGTACCCTTCCGGTGGTTATATTACGAAATGGTTCACAACCAATATTGTCAATGTGTTATATTATCATCGATAAATCATAGGAGATGGCATAGTGCTTATAAATTGATATGTCAATTATTGAAGTATAATATATTTTATTTGTATTATTTTCTTTCAAAGTACTGGCGACAAGTTTATTATAAAATCGCCACGTTCTTTAGCCTGTAAAGCACTCACATTATTTAAAAAAGTATTCACGTTTCTGAATTATTTTTTGCTATTTAAGTGTAAAGATTCTCACTTTGTATTCATATCTTGTTCGATGTGTAAAAAATATTATTTTTTCTAATTTTCAAGTACTTGCTTTGCCGGTATAAAAAAAAGTACTTGCTTATCTATGTATAGTACATATATAGAGAATAGCGAGGTATAAAAAATGAAATGTAGATGGAAAAAGAGACATGAAAAAGTTGTTGATAAAAACGAGTTGAATTAATTATAATTAAATTTATCAAAAATATTTATCATAAATAAATATATGATTCATCAGTACGTTTTCCATGAGGTAAAAAGCAAGTAAATTATCTGCATGTGAACAACATACAAGTATCTTCTTAGCGCCATGGAAAAAACTGAGAATTAGTGATATAATAATATACTTGTACGTTATAGCAATATTATAATGTATTTATAACAATGTGATGAAAATATGGTATTCATTATAATATAATTAAAACAACTATCACAATACCATCATGAAATACTCCACAAGTGGAACCATCACAATAGCTCCTTGTTATAAACGTGCAAATTGTCTTCTCCATGTCAATAAAAAAAAACATTCACGATGGGTGGCATGCCTTATCGCCGTAAAGTAGACGTTACATAATTCTCTTATTCGTGACGTTTTCCGAACCTTTAACAGAAAACTCGAAAACTTACAGAAAAGAGTGGGAGGTCTATTCTTTGGAAAGGACTGCACGGGGTTGCTTCTTGATTGATTGAAATTCTTGTTGATACCCTTTTTTTAAATTGCATAAAGATGGCATTGAAATACTTTAGACAGAGGAAACCTGCTGACTAACCTTTGTGTAGCAAATGCTGGGAATTCCCACTATGACTTTTGATGGCTCATTTCAATTTAAAACGCTCCAATTTTTATCTGTGATTTAAATCGTTTTGGTTCCATTATTTCCTTATCATTTTTAGGTACTTGTATACATTACTTATTTATGGAAATTTTATGGAAAAGACATTGGCCAGTTATATAATTACATAAATAAATGAATAAACGAATAAACGGATAAACGAATAAACGAATAAACGAATAAACGAATAAACGAATAAACGAATAAACGAATAAACGAATAAACGAATAAACGAATAAACGAATAAACGAATAAACGAATAAACGAATAAACGAATAAACGAATAAACGAATAAACGAATAAACGAATAAACGAATAAACGAATAAACGAATAAACGAATAAACGAATAAATGAATAAACGAATAAACGAATAAATGAATGAATTAATAAATTAAAAAATTAAAAAATATATTTTTTATTTCTTTAGTCATCCATTGCTTGTAAAAACTCTAAATAATTTTCACACTGAAAATCAAAATTCAATTATATTATAAACAAGTAGAAGTTGGAGGAAGTGTTCAAATTTATAATTGAAGAATATTTGTGAAATGACAGGGCGGGTAAATTTTCTGTAAAAATTTTCATACATTTATTCACTGTGTTGGCGTTTAGATGGTAGAATTCCATAATGAAATTCAAAAACAAATATTTTTTCAGAGGGACGTCTTTCGTCTTACAAGGACATTTGACAATGACAATGTCCTTATAAGTCGTAATAGGACACTGTCAATCTCTGACAAAGACAAAATACGACTCTCTCATTAAAAATCAATAAAGTAGAAATAACATTTGTTTTTTATTTCAATTAACATACATAAGTCTTTATAATTTTTTGTAGATTAAATAAATCAAGGGATGACTTTTTATCAAAAAAGCAATTGTTTTTTTTTAAGATAATAAATAAATTAAAATCAATTTTATGATTGCACGAGTTCATCAAATGTAATACTCACTTCTATAAGATGTTACAATTGCATTTGTAAGAGACATCCCGTTATTTATAATATTAATAATTTACATGGAAGGTACTATACTATACTACTATACTATACCATCACGGCATATCCCACAAGTGGGGTAGCCAGCAGATCAGCTGCACGTAAGAAACATGCAAACTGTCCTCTTCGTGCCAATATAAAATCAAGACATTCAGGATGGGTGGCAAGCCTCATCGCTGAATTCAAGATGTAAAATGTCTTATTTTTTTCGAACACCTGCCTTTTACAGGACACTCGAAAACTTACGCAGAAGAGTGGGAGACCAATTCTTTACCGGGTGCTCCACGGGAACATGGAAGGTCTCTATCGTTTAAAGAATTTCATAATTTATCGGGATAGTAATTATTAATTCCACGAGAACCTTCCCATCTCCAAGGGATCGAATGATTTATGGTTTTCCTACGTCAGTCATGTCACAATGGATTAAAAAAGGTTGTTATATTTAAGTTTCTTATTTGTTTATTTTTCATCCGCTCCTGACAAAAGTCGGCGAGAATTCCTCCCTGTAATTTTATGCTTGTCATTGTTGTACTCTCTTAAAAGTTGTAGGTAATTTTCGACATCATTTCTTCAAACCTTTTATAAGAAATTTGCGTTCAAAGTTTTGATTTGTTTCATTAATGGAAAGTTGAATGTATTTTGAAAAATACGATCAACAATTTTCGCAATGATAATAGTGCTGTAAAAGTACTCATACTACTTATATATTTTTTACAAAATATTTTCAAACTTCCTTTAATTGCGAATAAATCATCTGGTTTGGTCTTCAAAATAAATATGGAATTGAATCTCAAATCTGTAAACTCTTTTATTTCACTGAGATTGGTTATGCTATTTATAATTTTTTGATTAATATTTTGTTAGTTTTTCCTGTAATTTATTTTTACGTTACGGTAATTGTTATATGATATCAAGAGACTTTTACTTTTTTTATATTACCAAACATCACAAAAATTACTAATGAAGAGAATTAACACTTCACCAAAACTATGTTTTGTGTTATAGAAATATATCCCTGTTTAAGAAATATATAAGTATGTCTAAAACAAACCTTTTGAGTGATAGTCAACATTAATGATGTTTGTTACAAACTTCCCAATATGTTCCTTTAAAAATCATAGTATAATTTTATATGAACATTCATGCAAAAGCTAGATATTTATTATTTTAATATATTACATTAAGGAACATAAATACTCAACTACATCTAAGGTTACCATATTATTTACCTACAATATTCATTAACCTATCAAACCAAAAACTTTATATGCAGATAATTAGGTAATCTTGTATTTCAGTAGTACCTACTGACTCTAATACATGTAGGTAGGTGTTATGATAATCATAATTATATAATAGTTTCAACTAAACATAATAAAATTTGAAATATTAAATAAAACAATACAAAATTTAGAATATTAGAACAATATAGGTATGTACTGTATATTATAATGCTCAATTTAAATTAACTTGGGGATGAGGGTGGAAGCTCTTGTGGAAATACTTATTATAAGTATTCTATTTTTATTCATAAAATGATAATATTATTTACAGAATATAAGATTATTTATTACAAAAACACAAACTTGCAACATCTGTATCATAAGTGAATAAATTATATAATATTGTTTTTGCCTACGGGAAAAAAAGGAAAAATGTTTACTAGACTAATGTGTTAATACCGTACAAATTCTCTCAATATATTTTACAATCAAATGTCTTTAAAGTATAAAATGATACCGAATTATGTGAATTTAAAATCCAATCATATTTTTGGTCGATATTTTAACACAATATAAGTCTGTATTATTTCGTTCGTCAATAATGGCAATGGTTTATTGAAATTAATCGTGATAAATAACAGAAGTGCATTGTGGAACACTCGTTTTAAAATATTCAAAATAATATAGATGAATGACAAGAATATTTACATTTTTTTTATTATTTAGATTTAGGCACAACCCGCAGATGACAAAACCAATCAGACATCTTGATTGGAGAACCATGTAAACACAATGTAACATTTGCAAAATCTTATCAAAAGACGTGAAAAAGGCTTGGAAACGATTACGAATTGGCTCCAGGCTGGTTTAAGTGAAAAATTTTGTTCACCAATTTCGCTATTCTCACTGCCATGAAGTCCACCAATCATAGACGCAACCGTTATATAATTATAAATATTTTTTCACAAAAGTACAATTTATGTACATATTTAGGTTTATTTCTACCAGTTTAGTTCTTTGAATAGTAAGATATAAAAGTTTATTTACTAGATTCCATACGGAAGCCCTCGGTCTTTCTGGAATGGTATAAACTTATGTATTATAATGTAACATTAAGTGTGAATATTTATATACCTACATTTGTTGTCTTTATTGATACTAAATAAACTATAAGGTGCAAATTTCATAATAACAGACTATTTTTTATATATTAATTTAATCTAAACCATTTTTGTATTATCATTCACTCCACTTGAAACCAAGAATTTGTTTTTAAAGATTTTGGTAAAAAAGACTTGAGATAAATGTTTTAATTAAAATTCCGAATAAACCACCCAAATATGAATTAAAGGTGTAATTAAAATTTCTTAAGGATGAATGACTTGCTACTTGAAAAATAATCAACGGAAGGAATTTGGATTTATAATGGATAGAAACGGTGAAGAAACGAAAAAATATGATGGGTAATAGAAAATCAATAATAGCAATAGATTTGTTAAGAAAATGTGAATGATTCAATGTTAATACTTCATTATGCCTTTTCACTTCTGAATTTGTTAGTAATCTGAGTCATGCACTTTCAGTCAATCGGGTTTATACCGTCAACTATAGATTTTCTCTGCTTTTACGACACAAGCATATTGTTAACTGACAGATACATATATCATAATAGATATATCATATGAATGTATCATAATAGATATATATCATAATAGATATATCATAATAGATATATCAATGACAGATATATCATATTTCCAATTAATACAATTGCCTTATTTACATTTTACTTATTGACACCCAAATTGACCACACTTAATATTTGTTTTTGTTTTGACATTTTTCAATAATTTGACTTTTCTCAGCTTCTATTGACACTGAATATTATTAATTCTACAACATCCATTCTTAAAGACTGTGTGCTACTTGACGTCCTATTTATTTTTGTTTGAAATAATCTCATAAATACTCTTTTATTGAAAATTTGACAATATAACCTACTATCGAATTGACTTGTGATCCATTGACTTTTTTTTCCATTCATAACATATGCTGTGATACTGATAGTTGTGTTGTTCTTTTTTTTTGTGTTTTTTTTTTGATTTTTTATTATGATTGTTGTGTCTTGATATTCTACACTTGTATATGCATCATATGAACTATGTATGTAAATGTATAACATGTAAAAGGCTAGCGCCGTGAATTGTTAATAAATAAATAAATAAATAAATAAATAAATAAGATTCATAAAATAAAAACATTTGGTATACCGTTATACGAATATATTATTTTTTGCCGTTGCTAAGCCAACAGTGAGTTTTTAATAGTTCGATGTTTCTAACTAGTCGTAAAGTAGTTTTTTGGGATAACTTGTATTATAAGGTTTAAGGGTACCATGACAGTTTTCTCAATACATAGTATACACATTTTGTATAATACGTAAATCAAGGGACTGCAAGGGTTGAAGAGATTAATCGACATCTGTATCCCTTTATTTCCTTTCTGTCTCTTAGCGCGTTTATGTAAAAGGTTATATTATGATAAAAATGTATTTATATCTTAAAAAATATCTTCATCTATCAAGAATTCTTTTTATTTCATTATCTAATAATAGGTTGCTAAGGAAGGGGAAAGGGTTAAAAATATAAGCGAGGATTAAGATTACTACTTTATTGGCTATTTTAAATCTTTTCGTTGAATTATTTACAAAAATATATGAAATAAATAAAAAAAAAACGATTCTTTGAGCGTAATTTTTTGTCGTTTTTATACATAATATTCACAATAACAACGACTGTAAAAAGTGAACCATCAAAGTATTAAACACCTAAAGCTTACAATTGGAAGTTGGCTTTTAACCGAGCATAACACACAAATAAATAAATATTTGACGATTAACTTATTAATAAATCCACAATTGATTATCCCTTTGCTCGATGGTAAACGTTAGTTTGGTGTTTATTGGTAATGTAATTATGTAAGTACATATTAGTAGGTGGTCAGTCGGTAGCAAGTATTGCTTAGTTAAATTAATGTTGGTAGACCCGCACGGACAAAGAGTTGTTGTTGAAGATTGATGAAGATAGGGACGTGACAAAAATAGAAGAACATAAGGCGGGGATATGAAATGGAGAGAAGGGTCCTAATGAGGGGATATCCTGGCAAGGCAGAAGTTGAGCCATCTTTATACCTCACGTCATCACTTCATGTGAAATTACATTTTTTCTGCTATTCTTTCCTTTTTGTCACACCCACACGACCAACGAGTCCTCCTGTCAACGTTTGGTCAAATAATCTTACATTTTTTAATGTTACACCTAAATCACATTACTAACGGTTATTTTTTTTGCCGTATACCTACTAAGAAATTGAGTAAAAGCTCTGTATAATATATGACTCGCAATTAACAATAAACTATAAAAATGAAACATATTATTATATTACATAAGTTATGGCATATCATAAATTGACCTTGTTTTTAAGCTAATAATTAAATGTTTTTTTTTAATTATTGAGGCTTAAAAATATTCGATTGGAGTTGTAAAAAGTTGCTTTGATAGATAAAGTAATGAAATACATTTATATTATAGTAAAATTACTTTTACGGATAATTCTGTCAAAAATATGATTGGAAAAGCTCACAGTACCGACTTAAACGATTTTCAGAGTTTAGTATAAGTCGGAGGATGTGAAGGGAACGATGTAAAAATATTTTTTCAATTTGTAAATCTTGTAACTGAATATTTGCGGAAACGATATCTTCAAATGATACTTTCCAATAATAAAATATATAACTACAGATAAAACACGTCTATAAGAATGTATTATTGGATTAAAAACGAAAAAATAAAATGAGAAAAAAACATCTTTCTACATTTGATAATATTGCTAGATGTTGTGCACATCAAACATTGTTTAATATTGAAATAAGAATAACTTTGTTTTGTGAACGTAATAAAGAATATCTACACTTTATACATATCATCAATAGTAACATTTTACTGTTTCTTTTAAAATAATGTATTATTATAATTGAATATACTTTCAAAGTACAAGTACGAAGCACTATTATTGTGTATAGTAGATATTAAATAGACTCCGAATATGAATTTTCTTTAATGCTAATTAATGTTTTATTGATTTTTTCAGAAAAAATTCTAATCCATAAAGTTTGTAGGTGTATTGTGTATTCTAGATAAATTATTTTGAATGAAAAAAATCTACTCGAGTTTAATGTATATCTTCTTAAAACGGTTTAATTTCGAATATTTCCGGAGAAAATAGTTTAAATACTTTTTATATCTGTTCGTAGTTATGAACAAATTTTTTTTTGAGGACATAATGAAATGAATATTTTAATAATACGAGAGTAGGTTTACCTTTATATAAGTAGGAAGATACATCAGCTATCATAATAGTAATTATCTCTTTAGATAAATAATGTATTAAAGTCTTGATTTGACTATATGATAGAGAGCATAATTTATACAATAGGATACTAAAGGTTTAACCTTTAGCATCCGCACACACATCCAAGATATTGTTTACCTTACGTGGGCAATCTTTCTAATTCTTCCACACAAATTCCCCACAGGGGTTATCTATGCTGTCAGTTTTCGTACTGGTCGAGTGTTTAGAGATTCTTTATCTTCCCTATCTTTTTATCTACATACCATCTTCCCTACTTTTACTTTCACACTAAGGGTCGTCTAAGGGATTTCAATTCTGTTCAACCCATGACAAATATTTAACCACCCATAAAATTATTTAACCTATAGGGATTCATCCAACACAATAAGATTTTTCACCTTTATTTTTGTGAATTCGCTTAAATGCTTAGTAATCTTTTTGTTGTTGTACTTGTTTCACTTTATTTTGAATACAGTCTTATTTTTCACTTAAAAAATATTAATAAAAGTATTATTATCTTTTGATACTTATACTTCTTAGATTTTAAGATTTTTATGCTTTTCTGGGAGAGAATCAAGCATGAATTATATAATAATTTGAAAGCATAGATGCATAAAATAACATATCATAATCTTTCAAATGCTCCCCTATTGTTATTTTTAATGAAACGGTTAAAAGTTGACGATAAAATTTATAATTTACATAATTCTCAATGGATACATTTAGAATAAAAGTATTTCGTAGATATCCATTATTTCAATTTTAATACGAAAGAGCAAACCATAGTTTCTAAATTAAACCCAGTTCATGTTAAGAGTTTATTTGCGTATATATTTTACATGACTTACGTCTAATTCAGACGGAGATAGCGGTTATGTATTTGTATTGCATGTTTGTTTGTAATCAAAATACATTTATACAAGGATTGTTGTGTTAATGTTGAACAAGATAACGCAAATAATTATGACAAACACAGATTTCTAAGATAGAACCTCGGGGGAGCTTTTGTAAAAGGTAATATTTATTGCAATTGTATGCAGTATTCGGTATTTATGTTTATGCCTTAGAAGAGTTAACAACATATTAATTTATATATCGACTCATTATCGATTTTGTTGTTTTGTTTTTTATTTTCACGATTATTGCATATAATGCTGGTACCATTATCACGATACATGAGTAAGTAGGTATTATGTTCATAGTAAGAAATACATAGATAAAGTAGTTAGTATGAAAGGAGATTTCGTACGAACACAGTTAAATTGAAAATAAAGATACCTCTAACATTTTATTTATTTATAATAATACATACGGCTTACGCCTTTAATACACAGTAACAACATATAATTGCACAACACCACCATCATATCAAATTACAATTCAAAACAAAAATAAACATACTATATCATTTCAAATTATAAAAATAAAAATAAAACATACTGTGTCACATCAAATCTTAGAATAGAATTACAACATATTGCACTCAAAATGAATTTAAATTTAACTAAATACTAACATGCGGTTAGTTAGAAGATATTGTGTTTTATGGATCAACTGCTCTACATATAATAATTATTATGTTTTTGTATGTTTGTTTTTTGTTTATTGTATATATTCTAAGAAATAAAGATTTATATTATTATTATATGAATGAGGTTGATGCAAAGAAAGTAATAAACATCATAGGAGATAAGAATAAATATAATATAATGATTCGTGAACATGAATATATTATTTATTTTCATCTGTAGTACGAATTTATTTCCACCATCGTAAAATTACCCGTATTTTATAATTATTTTTTGTAAATCCTCTTTGTTCATGTTATGCTCTTGTTTCTTAGTAGATACTTTTCTAAGAATTTTTTTAATAAGTCATTTCTATTACGTAAATGACAAATGAATAAAGATGCTGGCTCAAAGCATAGGAAGAAACTAAAAACATTAGGAAACTTTTTTATATCAAATAATATTTCCTATTATATATAGATACATATATAGGTTGGTTGTGATTTCAAAGACTCACAAATGGAATGATAAGAATATTCATGAAATGAATACCGGTAAGACGAATTATTAATGAAACAAAAGAGTACAGGAAAACATATAAAACTAAAACAAATTTTCACGGAGCACTCGGCGAAGAATTTTTCTCCAATTCTTTTCTGTAATTTTTCGAGTATCCTGTAAAAGGTAGATGTTCGAATAAAATGATGACATTTTACATCTTAAATTCAATTATAATGTTTGCCATTCATCCTGAATGCCTTTATTTTCGGCTGGTATGGAGAGGACAGCTTGCGTGTTTATTACATGCAGCTGATCTGCTGGTATAGCTGTCCATTATGCTGTGATTGTATCGTAGTAATTATAGTTTTTAATAAAAAATATATCCAAAGCTATATATAAAAAGTTGATATAATTTTATATTTACGGATACATATAAATTGATTTACATTTAACTGGAAGGAATAGTAAGTCATAAAAAATGGTGTGGGTATTATTGGTCTTTTATTTACATATGTTTCAGTATAAATGTATTATGTACATAAGTTAGCGTAGAAATATTTTTTGTTGATGATAATAAAGCGATTCAGTTTTTGTTTCAAAGGATGTATGTGAAAGTTACTCAATTATTAATGTCATCTGACCCCAAGTAATCCTCTTGGGATATGGGGCCATCGCTTGAACACCATGCTCAAAGATAAAATACAAAGTAGTTATATTATTGGAAATGTACGTGATCGTTTTTTATCATTTGAGAATCTTTTGGTATGAGGTATTTTTTTGTTACAAAAGTTGAACATTTTCGATCGCATGGAAAACCGTTTGTATTTATTTTCTCCGTGAAACACTTATCATTATTAATTTTGTTTTAGAATAATAGCCGGAACCGACAGGGAGTTGATATCCAGCGCCGACATAAGAGGCATAAGCAATGAACCCCACTGGCGTTGCCTGTATTAGTAAACGTTAATTTAAAATCTACGTGGTGTTATTTGTTATGAAATGTTAGGTGGACAGGGTCTTCTTCGTGACCCGTACTCATAGTAGAAATTTTGTACATCGTACCAATTTAAATGTTTATATTATATATCGCAAGATGTATTTACATGTATTCAACCCATAATTTTGAAAGAAAAATTGTTTTATTCATTATTGTCATTAAGTCACAATACAACATTGGAAACAAATGAAATAGTATATGAAAATTGGTACCCACACAAAAAAACGATTATACTCGTATATCCAATACACATGGGTATAATTCTGACCATGAGTCTCAGAAAGTTTATATAGGTGTATAATACTTAATATGAGTCTGTATGTTAATCTAGATTTTAATCATGACATGACATGCATAGACAATTCACACAGATCGAGCTAGTCCCAAATTATGATATGAATCTTGTATTATGGGTACTAACGCAACTTTTAATATTGCGTATTAATATCTTCCTTTCCGTCATCCAAATATTTATTTAAGAGTTGGGATATTATTCGATATTGATCAGATATTGTGTGCCAATATACATTACTTTCCGATGCAAATAATGATTAGTCCATTGCAATAAAAAAATAACAATGTAAATATTTTTTTAATTTAAATCCGTTGTCAAAGACTTACGAAAAGTGGAGTATTACGTCGTATGACAGAGTAGTTTTTCTAATATATTGTTTGCTAAGATATACTTCAATAAATTCTAAATAAAAATAATACAATTGATTGTGAGAACGTGTCCTGTGTATATCCATATCTGTATCTGTTAAACACACAAAACCATGTATAAAAACAAATTAAATATGTTTATAAAATTTTATTTCGATTCACAACTATTATTTTGCATATTCTCGGTATTCTAACCATTTCACAAATAATATCCCGTGGAGCACCCGGTAAAGAATTGGTCTCCCACTCTTCTGCGTAAGTTTTCGAGTGTCCTGTAAAAGGCAGGTGTTCGAAAAAATTAAGACATTTTACATCTTAAATTCAGCGATGAGGCTTGCCACCCATCCTGAATGTCTTGGTTTTATATTGGCACGAAAAGGACAGTTTGCATGTTCCTTACATGCAGCTGATCTGCTGGCTACCCCACTTGTGGGATATGCCGTGATGGTATAGATAGATAGATAGATAGATAATAATAATTCAAAATAAGGAAGTACTTGTCTAAGCAATTTATACGTTGTTATAGAATGTAGATCAATGATCTGTTGCTTCAGAAGTTGTTCAGTCTTATGACGTCAAAAATCCATCTTTTCACGTTTTGGTGAGATTGTTGTCAGCTATCGTTTCCAGAATCGTCTCTATTTCCTACTCCATCCAAAACAATGATCTCCGTTTTTTAGTACTTTGTTTGAATCTGTCCTTCTAGCGTTTTATGATGAAGACCGTTAGAAGTTGCGGAATAAGTTTTTGAGTAGTAAATAATGTGCTAAATGTGCCTATGCAAGTTATCCCAGCCAATTTAATCTGTAAAATAGTATCATTTAAATTCTTGTCATGCACTACTTTCTAACTAGGTACCTACATAGGGCAAATACGCGCGTTCAGAACAAAATGAAAGTTTGACTTTGTAACTGTATACATAATGTTAGCTGGATTTACGAAGAGTGAGCTTAAAGCAATACGGGATGAAGGTGGATATTATGTAGGAGGTATGTTGTAAGAAAACAGATTTATGTTACTTCTCCCGTATAAAGGTTTTTCTATATCAGAGCCTTAACTACAAGTGCCTCCATTCTCTTATTTGTTGCTGAGCACTTTTCACAGAAAACGGAAAATTCAGACTGATGCAAGTCAAATCATGGAGATGTGTATGATGTCATAGTAGAACTGAATCTTTTTTGTAGTGAAAAAGTATTTTGTAATTTTACTGGAATAACAATGGAATTTTATCTATCGATCACAAAGGGTGTTTGACGCAAATAAATTTGAGTTTTGCAAGAATAAATATAAGTTAATAGTTTTTTGAACTACTCCAGATCAATCATTCCAAACTGATCACACTCACCGATGGTCAACCTATTTGAATAGGTATTAACTACATAGGTAGGTATATATATATATGTCAACTTCTCTAGCAGTGCATGACACAAAGTTTTGACGATTATGAAGAATTCGAGGAATTGGGAATGTTACCTAGGTTTAAAGAGTGCTCTTAACCAAGCCTTAAGTCAATTCATAAGCGTCGAAACTTTGTGTCGTGCACTCCTAAGGAAGTTCACATATGTATGTAGGTGTATCATGTAAAACGTACCTTCCTAGTTAAGTTTGGAATGATTGATCTGGAGTGGTTCAAAGTATGGTTAATATCTACACTTATAGTAAATAAAATCCAGTTCCTAATATCCAATTGTGACAAAAATTCATAACATAAATCTGAATTTTTGAAAAACTCGAACATTGGAAATAATACAGGTAGTATAAATAAGAAATGAAACCATTTTTGATTTTTGAAATTGAAATATTTGAACACTGTATACAAACTTTATTGTTGGTATGAAAACATGGTTTAGATGTGGTTAGGAGATTTGCATCGAATTGATTGTGAATAATTTTATCTAGAATGTTTTCCTTACTATATATAGATCCCGTTTATTATTTTAAGTGCTTATTTACAAAAAATACGGATCTGACAACATACGAGAAATGACTTGATGATATAGATATCAATACGATCTAGAACGATGCCCTACATCTATTGCAAAACCAACGAAATGGTCCACAATAATATTACAGTTAGTATACAGGGAAATGTTGGGTGACGGAGTGGGTGGGGAGAAAGATCCTACTTAAGTACACATTATATTTATTTAAAGATGTTCGAAGGCTAAAAGATTAAGGATCGTCTTTTGTATTGGGGTAAACTTAAGAACTTAAAATAAAATTTATATCTTTTTACACTGCGCTGCCAGAGTCGTTATCGGTGTGAAGTAATATGTATAAAGCTATTCATGTTTAGATATATGAGGCACTTTAGGAAATAGACAAAATGAAATACAATTAGGTTATACATACTATGTCTACTTAGATTGCAACTTATTTAATAGGCAGTTATCAAGTGTTTTAATTATATTTTCTATTTAATTTTATTATTATTAATTTTAAATTTATTTAACCTGTTTGGATTCAACATTTAATATAATATAGCTTACAAACGTATTGTCAGTTTGAAATGACCTCTTTGTGGTCTAAAAATGACAACATAATATTAAGGTTTTGTGGTTTGGTCTATGAATGAGAAATGTTTAAAGGACCGTTCAAATCGTATGTTTTTGTAAGTACATTATTTTATCTTTGATGTATATGCATATTTACTCAACTATGATAAGGCATGTATGTACGAAACCCTTAACCCAAAATTATATAAAGTATACATAGAAGAACTTCGCTTATAGAAAATAATGTCTTCTCTATTTTTTATTAATCATTCTTATTTTGTTGAATATAGGATAGGATAAATCGAAACAAGTGTTTCTTTTTACTATAGATTAAGCAAACACGAAAGATACGTCTTTGGACTTCTTTTATTAATTTGGTTTACAACTATCTACCCACCTTGAAATGTAAGTATACAAGACATAAACACTAACAATGCGACAATAAATAGTATGATCAGTTAGTAGAATGTAGTATTGTATACTTTTTAAGAATAGCACATTAGCGCATTACAACTCCGTGTTTAACTTTCTTTACAATCCTGCTATTATGATAAAAACAATGGTTGATGTGACTTAATAAAATATTATTTATATTTTATATATATTCTTTTTAATAATTTAACACATTGGTACATACTACCAACAACAGAGAGGTTTCATGTATCTCTTTCTCTTTCCTTAATTCCTCCCAATTACTCACTGAGAAAATTACATAATTAGGTATATGGCAGTGGTGAGTATAATAGGCAAGTAGACAATTTTATTATTATAAATATTTTGAACTGCATCACTGCTTCGATGATAATCTGTAGTCTTGCTCTAGTGCTAAGAATTTTTAGTACGTAGCAATACCTTACAGTAAGAATATTGTAGCAGTGGGTAGTGCCTCATAGTGAGTATCTCTTCCAAAGGACATTAAAGGTTGTAATTTTGGGGAGTTTTAGTCGGGGGAACCCTTTAAGCAAACTCTAAGCTCTCCTATTCAATTTTTTTTTCAAATAAATTCCCTTCAAAAATTCAGGAAAAGTGGTGGGAAACCCTTAATATACATGTACTTCTAACAAGTAACATTTTCCATTTTTGTGATATTACTGATTTTGCGTTGTACGCGCACATATCCAAGTGAATAGTTGTAAGACATTGAAATTTTTAGACTTAAGAATCCGAAAGACGTTTCTCTCAAGTTTGTTTAATCTGTAGTAGAAAGAAATGATTGTTTCAAACTATTCAACTATGGAATTCTACTATTTGTGGACTGATACAAGAAACACATGCGTCCATATATATATTTTTTTGTAATTTCAGTGAATTTGGATACACATACACATCTCTTAAAATACTGATTTTTAATGATAATAATTCTGATATATAGTTGTCTGTTACAACGTAGGTAATTGCAATATTATGGCAAAACAGTTTTCACCTCATCACTCAACCTTATTTAACTCCGAGAACATTTTACGCAGCAGGCGATAAACTTTCTGCCCATATTTCACATTATACGACGTACACTAACAAGAAACTATATTTCTGCGGTACGTCATTTATCGAACCTGAGAACATTATTTTGTGTTAGAGTATTTTATGTTCCTACCTATAATATGTAGGTATATCCTAAGCGTTTCAAAAAGCTTTTTGTTAAAATCAATCATTTAAACGGCTTTTCCTATACAACTGTCCCTCATGCAGCAGACGTTCTCACGTAAACTGAATAAATAAACAATTTTTAATATATTTAATGCGGACTTAACTAAAATACAATTTTTGTAGTACATTATGGATGATAAATTTATAATATCTTCTTCTCCTTTAGTACAGTAGTATAGTCGTGTTTTTTTTAAATTCCTTAATTAAACATAATTATTTAAAATTTAAAAATAAAATTCAGTCATGTTTTAAAATTGAATACCATTGCGTTAAACCTAATTCTGCGCTCTTTAACATATCTAATAAAACCAATGTATTTTATTTATCATATTGTATATTAGAATGTTTACTTGACAAAAAATAATGATATTCTCGTGGAAGGAGGCCAAACGTTTTAAAATACAAAACAATATCTACAATATATATAGTAGGTTTGCATTGCACTGTTCGGATGCAACACATTTATGAAACATTGTAATTGTGTGCATGCTAATATTTATCTGTTTTGTAACATGTTAAGCTGAATAAATAAATAAATGAAATACGATTAAAACACTAATGTGTTTGTGAAATAATATATTATTAGTTTATCTACGAAATAATGTCTAATATTTAGTAACATAAGAAAATTTATTGTTGTTTCCGCCTAGAACCCCACCACAATAACTTGATACATCTTTATCGGGTTGTCGTTTACAGAATATTGCCAAAGTAGAAACTATATACTCGTACAAAGAGCCGAAAGGATCGTAGTTCTAAATTATGTTACACACTTCAAGTATCAATAATCTAACTTCTATGAGAGGGCCTTTGGTGTTGTTGGACCGGTTATGTGGAATCGCCTACCGGTGCTAATGAGAGATAGTCAGACAGTCACTAGCTTCAGAAGCAAATTAAAAACTGAACTTTCACACGCGCCCTTGAGACGGTCAAGGGACTGTTAAACGGCGTCAAAAATATTTAAAATAAAATCATCCAATATCATCATCAATGTTTTATATTACAATTCCTGCACATAGCACCAATTTTTACTCTCATTCTTAGTATGTGCTGCTCGTTGCTGGAATAATCTCCCTTCTTCTCATAGAATATCTCAATCTTTTAACGGATTTAAATATGCAGCCAAAAAGTATTTATTGTCTTCTAACTCAGTATCCGTCCCCTAACTTCTTCCTATAGTTCCCGGTCCTTTTGGAGTGTTAGGTGTATGGATTGTAGAATTTTTTTCATTTAGATTTAGGTACGTAGAATTTTTTCCTTATTTGGGTTTTATTACTATTTTTTGTGTTTAGTGTAGGTAAATATGACGTGGTTTGATGGAAGAAATCACTATAAAGTGATACTCTCGCCACTGCAAATCATTACATTTTTTCTTTTGTAAACTGACTTGTTGATTTTGTTATGTGCAAGAAGAAAAAAATAATTAAATTAATAAATAAATATATTTGTTTCAGAAATCAAATTAGCACATTCAGCTGGTAGAGTTTGCTCCTTACTCGGAGTAGAAGGAGGTCACGCTTTGGGAGGCAGTTTAGGAGTATTGCGAGCATTATACGTTTTAGGAGTGCGTTATCTGACTCTCACATCCACATGCGATACACCCTGGGCCCAGTGTGCCCTAGCTGATGCCATGGGCTCTAGCGATCCCGATCATGAAGGATTAGCACCATTTGGAAGGGTACGTAAATTTTTCCTAAATTTATTATTTTTTTATATGTGTAGGTATTTAAATTGTTTATTAATTGAAACCTATCTACAATAAATAAATACGAAGAAAAAAAGTGTTAACTTAATACACACTTTTACTATTGAATACATAAAATTTTGCTTATTGAGGTATTGTATTTATATCAAACATAATTGTCAATTGATTTTTGTCATCAAGCTTTAAATTTGTTTTTGTCTTAAATATTTTTCACAGAATATGTGTCAAACTTTTTAATTCTTTTCTAATTTGTTTATTATTTCACCATGCTTCAATAAAACAAAAAAAAACATATAATATTATTTATTGACTTGGCGGTAACGTTGTGGTAGTTTCTAAACATAATTACAAATGTTTGGAGTAAAAAAACTTTACAAATACCACTAAAATATAAACTACGCGCGACCTAGGTTTAAGCAGGTAATCTGTCATTCTCAAAGTCAAATATTGCGCTTGAGAATGACAGGTTACCTGTTGAAACCTTGGTCGCGCGTAGATTAATTTTTAGTGGTATTTGTAAAGATTTTGACTCCAAACATTTGTAAAACAAAAAACTTTTATTATATGTGTGAATATTTTTGTGTTTTTTTATTGAAGACATTTTAAAATGTATTGTTCATTTTGTATTGTAAAAGGGAGTAAGCTGTATATTTCCTAAATAAATATCTAAAATTGAAACGGATTTCATATAACATATTAGTTTAATAAAGTGATGCGGGTCGATATTATTGTTCCGTTATTCTTATATTGTAGCCATGTGATACCACACATAAAATACAAATCTTATTCCTGTAATTATATTAAATCCAAATGAGATCAGTGCTTTACTGTGCTTGATGAAACTTCTTCATTTATATTCAACTTTCAAATTTCAGTTTTATATTATTTAATTTATAGCTTTTAGCTTAGTGTGAAAGGTGTATAAGGTTGTATTTGGGTTTATAACAAAACCCAGATATATCTTTTTTTAAAAAAAAAAAAAAATAATAAGTTTTATTTACTATGTATTTAAATCATCACTAATGATTTTTTTAACAGGTCTGCGACCGGTTTCGATACTTTAGTATCATTCACGAGCACATTTAAAACTGAGTGCAAAACATAAAAACGGCAAGTTAGATAGTTATGTGTGACTATGTGGTAGTGGGGTGGAGGTAGAAGTATTATTAGAAAATGATACTAACGTGTCGAAACCGGTCGCAGACCTATTAAAAAAATCATTAGTGATAATTTAAATAAGTAAATAGTAAATTAAACTCAGTGTTAAATCATGTCGCGTAATTATCACATAGTTAATGCCAATAACATCGAAAATATTTTAAAATATTAATTTGAAAATAGAACGTATTTTTTAACAGAAAACATTTTGAGCATCACATGCAAAAAACACATATATTAAAAAGGAATTTTCAAAAAAAAGTTGGTGTTTTAAAACGAACATTATTGTATAAATATGATTTGTCTCAAATTTCTGCATGTATTTATATGAACAATCATATTCGTAACATTTAGTTTTATATTGTTATTTAAATATTTTATCTAAGTACGTAAACTAAGTAATAATCTGTAATGAATTCGTTAAATTACTATCTAACACGAGATATAAATTAGAAAATACGATAGTATTAATAATATTTAGTAGGTATACAATATAAAGCAGCTATATAATATCAAAATAATCTCTTTTTGTATTGTGCTCACTACTGTCTTGTAATATTATATAAAATTATATCCGTTAACATTTTATTACACGTTATTATGCACTATCACCGTTGGAGGCATATGCCTAAAATACATAAAACTCTTATTCTAATTCTACACACTTACTCTAAGAACGTTTTCCAAATTTATAACATAAAATAATTGTATTTGCGACGCGTTCCACTGCGCGAGTCGCCTCGTTCCACGGCAATAGAGTGCCATATTAATGTTGGGTATACTCGTACAATATTATTTCATATGAAGGCGTAGATTTGTACACAAATACGTACATAAACCTAATAGATTATGTCAAATATAAATTCTGTACAACGGTAATACGAATATCATTCTCCTTTCTACAGCCTAGGAAAGTAATATTTACATGACTATTATGGTAATATCACTATTTAGAATAACCGTCGTCTATTTTACATTACGTTCCTAACTGTAAACGATGATGTATGATAAACTGTATGTATGATGATTTACAATATACTTTAAACAAATTTTGCAGCAATAATAATCATTTTTCTGATGACCAAATTATAAAATCGGTGAGATTTTTTTTATTTTTATGCTATTCGCTCAGCATTATCATTGCATTGTATTTTTATATCATTCACCAATCTAATTACTTTAATTTTTTTTACTGAAGATGATACTGATAACTAATAAAATATTCAAAATAAGTTCTTGTAAACTTCTTAAACTTATATTGCCCTAACAATAATTGAGAATCTTAGGTTAATGCCGATATTACAATGAAATTGTAATTTGTTATAACTTAAGATCGTTACTTGGGTATAGTTATTGGAAATTCAGACGCTTTGTAAGGAGAACAATAGTATTTATAATAAATATGAAAAGGAAATTAAGGACTTCGTGAAAATGGCAGATGCTTTATTTTACATTCTATGGCTTAAATACGAAAATTATTTAACGATCAGTCTGATAATCAATAGATGGGAAATGTAATTGAGTTTATAACGAAAGGAAAATATATTTAGTCTAAAATATACGATAGATTTACCAAATAGTTACATAAGGTATCTAGATATTTTATTACATAAACATGTATAAATTAACAATATCTTGAAGGTGCTTCTCTGACTGAACACTGTATCTCTATTAGCAACATATGTATTTATCACAATTTTATTTGGGTAGACGGATTACATACTTTATAGATGTTTGATCATTTTTTGTCATTAGTACATTTAACAGGGTGTTGAATTTTCTGTTTATTTTAATAAAATTATCCTGATGGCAGATATACCTGCTTAAAATTAAGAGGTCTTGGGTTCAAATTTTCCTGCTGTCAGTCTAATCCATGTGCCCGATTTAGAATATAGATGTTCCGATATTTTCGAAAGTTTTGCAAAAACCAAATGCCTAATGCTTTAAAAAAACGTGTACCATTTTGTTAAACCAATGAAGAAAGTCATCCGGCTTGAATGTCTTAATTTTATCACACGGAGTGAACGACATGTATACCTAATTATCGCCCTCAATGCTCCGTTCGGGAGCACAGGGTAGAAACTAGCCTCCTCCATTTAGAGCGTCTCTGTGCCAATTGCGTCATCTCTTCCCACGATATTCCCTGCGCTCTGATGTGTATTGTGAAAAAGGGATGCCCGGGCCGACGGAACTTTTGCGGACGGAAAAACAGTACATTTTTTGGCCAACTATAATTGGGCTTTCTCAGAACATGAAGATCATTATCTCTCCTGTGTTACGGAAATTACAGATCTCTACTGGGTGCGTCGGCTTACAGTATTAATATTTGTGACATATATTAACTACGTTATTGTTTTTATAAAAAAAAATATCCATGGCGTTCTTAGGGTCATGTCATAAATAAACAACGCTTATAAATTGATTTTTGAAAAATCGTCCATACGACCATCCTATTTAATTTAATTTTTGTAATTGTAATTTTCTGCAATTGGGTTAACCAACGGATCCACTGCTTGTGATAACCATTAAAATTGTTCTTTTTATGCCAATAAAAGTTATGACATTCAGGAAGGGTGGTACACCTCATAGCTGACCTGAAGATATTAAACGTTGTGTAGTATGAATATCTGCAGATATATTTTTACGAATGAATATAATTTATTTCAAATGATTCAAAAGATGAGCTTCAAGGAAAATTAATTAATATCGCATTACCTTAGCTACTATATGTAATATTTTTTAATACACAGATTTTGTATCATCAATTTAACCAATTTACTGAATCAACGATTCGTTTAGCTTTATATCAATATTACGTGCGATACAAAAACCTGTTTACACACCGAACATTTTCCTTCACATACGGCAATCTCATCTTTTGTATAACACCTGAATAATACATTTTCACAATCTTTCATAGCTAAAATCTTTGAGCATGTTCATCCAATTTTCCTTACACCTTATTATTTTGTTGTTTTGTAAACAAGTAAGTCTCCCGTTTACTATTCCACAAATTGGTCTTTCTCGATTTTTATTCTCTACATTTTAGTCTCGTTTCGTGCTTTCTTATTTCTAAAACCGATAATCCGATATTAGTTCACGGATCTGAATTAATTAATTCTATGTTCTTAAGAAAGGTAATTTAAATAAGAAAAATTACAAAAGAGCTATTGTATTATTTTTATTTTAGATTTATATGAATGATATTCCAGCTTTATGACAATATTATTTTCTGCAAATTTGGATTGTTATGTACATTGGTTTATAACAAACCCGGCTTTTCATTTACTCATGATGAACGTTTGTATTCTAATAATTTTTAAAATGAAACAATATATAGTTATTCCACTATTGACTTTATTTATTTTTGCTAGCCGGCTTTCAAGAGCTTCCGCTCTCATCGTCAGGCAAAAGTAAAGTTTACGATGACGATGACGATAAAGCTGACGATGAGATCGGAAGCTCTTGAAAGCCGGCTCGCAAAAATAAATAAAGTCAATAGTGAAATAACTATATATTGTGTTTCATTTTAAAAATTATTAATATGGACTTCCATCAAGAACCGTCGGTCGATAAATTAAAGTTTGTATTCTAAATTCTCAAAAATACTTAAAATTTGTAGCTTGGAGAGCCAATGATTTTTATAGGAGTAATCACTGATATTCCGATTGATATAATTATAATTTATATCACGTTTTATTGTAAAAAAATCGATAGAAAGTACGTGAGACACTCCGGGATAGGGTCCGCTCGGTCTGCTAAAATTTATAATATGCCTTAAAGGTTGCATAGGTACTGGAGCTACATAATAATAATTTATTCTGCGTGGTCAATGTTGTTAAAATAATATAATTTATAATAATAATTTATAAAAATAATAAAAAATAAAAAAATAATAAAATAAAATAAAAAAAATAATAAAATAAAATAATAAAAAATTAAAAAAATAAAATAAAATAATAATTCATATGAATGAAATATTTTAAATGTAGGTTTCATGCTATTCGTTTAAATTGTTGATACTGCAAGATTATTGTTTTTTTTTGTCATGCGGAACTTCGATATAGACATTTATTTAGAATTGAGAAAAGGTTATAACTGTTTACACTAGGAAAATTAAGATGATTATTTTTGAACTGAGATACAATTGAATAAAACTGATGCAATTATGCATGTTATTTTTCAATAAAGTTTTTCAAAATTAGTGATAATTTATTATTAATTATTTTTTAATAAGACTCTTCCATTGTTCATTTCAGTTAATAATAAAAGAGATGAACCGTCTTGGAATGATGGTGGACCTGTCTCACGTCTCCCAGAGCACAATGAGAGCGGCTCTCAACGCCACTTCGGCCCCTATTCTGTTTTCACACTCTTCTGCGCGAGCACTTTGCAACTCATCCAGAAATGTTCCAGATGAAATTCTTAGACAAGTGGCAGCCAATAAAGGACTCGTAATGGTCAACTTCTATTCGCAGTTCTTAACGTGTAAAAACACAGCGGCAGTATCTGATGCCATAGGTAAGTTCTCAAGTCGTTTATACTTTTTTATATTGTGTAATTTTAATATATTGCAAAAGAAAGCATCTAATATATTTTTTTATTTGTTTGTTTTCCAAAAAAATTACATACAAAAATAATATAAAAACAACAATATGGAATAGGTATATTGCACCACTAGACCAAAATCTGTTCTGGGGCAATACTAATATTATTGTTTTAGTAATCTATAGAATGTTCAAACGTAAGAATATCATTACAAGCAATAAAAAATAATAGTTTATGTTAAAGTGAAGTATCACTCTAGATTTATTTCATACAATAATAGCCTACTTACGTAGCAGGAAGGAAAGCAATTATAAGACCAATAAATTACATCCATAAGAGGCAAGGTAACAAAATAGAGAACAATGAATGGAGGTGGGTACTTCAACAAGTTTAATAGATATTTTCTTGGAAACAATAGAAACAACTTAATACTTTTAACCCTAGAATCTGATTTTTTTATCTACCCGATTTTCGTTCCGAGTAAGTCACTGATTGTTGGTGAAGAAAATTATTGTAAAAACAATTGCTACTTATTACTAGAAATTGTACAAATGTGAAAATAAATCTACATATAATATTGTAAATTACAATAATAACTTAGAATAAGAAATAAAAATAGGATTTAGTAAAATCGATGTAGGTAAATCGAAATTCGTTACTTATCAATGTACGCATTGATTGATCAATGAAACGTGTTGTTATTAATTCAAATAGAAAAAGGGATTAAAAAATAATGGTCCTCTGTTACAAATTGTTCAATCAGTATTCCATTTAGGTACGTATATAACCGAAATGTGATAATTTTAAATGTTACAATAACCCCCAAAATGTTTGTTTAGTGTACATGTATGAGTAGGTACCAACCATACCTCCATATATGTATGTAACGACCTCAAACATAAAAGCAAGATAAGTCAAGGATTATGGTTGAGAATAATATTAACTTAATATGCCATAAAAAAACAAATAACATTAATGAATGTCAGATGATATATTTGATTATTTTGTGTACGAGAAAAGATTTATATTTTATAAAGGATGTAAACAATAACATAAAAAATTGTTCTTTTTAATGACAGAAACAATCTTCACAAAAACATGTTTTTAGTGCGCATTATAAAAAAAACATGTATCTAAATTAAAACATTTCACATTAGACCAGACAACCGAAATAAAATAATTATACTAATGAATTCCTTGGCGGTGGGGGGTAAAATGTAAGATAAATGTAAGACAATAGGTAGTACGCTTTGACGCATATGGCAGCGATGAGGCTTGCCACCCATCATGCCGCGTCAAAGTGGGTGAAGGGCACAAAGAGGAGAGCGGAATGCAGGGTGGGAGTTTTGAATGTGAGAGGAGGGATGGTGAGAAAGACGGACGAAATTTTAGAGATGATGAATGATAAGTATTTGGATGTTTTGTGTGTCTGCGAAACGAAGAGGAAAGGGTGTGGTATTAAAGAAAGTGATGGAAGGATCGAGTTGTGGTCTGGTGTTCCAGACACACAACACGCATGTCAAGGTGTGGGTGCTTTTTTATCGGAAAGAATGAGCGAATGTATGAAAGGGTATGAATGTGTAAGCTCCAGGCTAATCTGGATCCGTTTCAAAGTGGGGATGACTAGGATCTTACTCATAGTTGGGTATGGTCCTGGGAACGATGCCATAGAGACGGAAAAGGAAGAGTTCTGGAATGGCGTGAGAAAGATTGCAGAAGATAAAAATGAAAATGAAAGATTGATTTTGGCAGGTGATTTGAATGGATGGGTGGGTGTTAGGAGGAATGAACTTGAAAGTGTTTTGGGAATGAATGGAGACAGTAGAGTGAACGATAATGGCAAAAGAATAATTGATGTGTGCTTGGAGATGGATCTCTTTGTGGCGAATACCTTTTTCGCCCACAAGGAGATCCACATGTATACCTGGGAGAGAGGGAATGAAAGATCGATGATTGACCTCGTGTGTGTGGACTCTCGTCTCAGGAAGGCGACCACGGATACTAGAGTGTATCGAGGCGCTGAGCTGGAGACGGATCATTTTCTTGTCGTCTCAAGAATAAATCTATTCTCCGGTTGGCGTTCGAGAACACAAAAGTCCACGCCAGCTATGAGATTGAGAGTCGAAAAACTGAAAGATGAGAGTGTAAAGAATGAATATGTAAAAACTGTGAATGAGAAGCTGAGTGCGAACGAAAAGAATGATCTAACGATGAATGAAAGGTGGGATGTCTTAAAAAGTGTGCTTGTAGGAAGTGCAAAAGAAACATGTGGTGAAGCTAAAGTTGGACGTAAGAAAGGCGATGCATGGTGGGATAATGATGTGAAAGAAGCTGTAGATAAGAAGAAGAATGCTTGGAAAGACTTGCTGAGTGTGAAACAGTGTGACACATGTGAAAAAGAGCGAAAGAAAGAAGTTTACAAGACATGCAAGAAGGAAGTGCGTGAAGTTGTGAAAATGAAGAAAAAAATGCTTGAAGATGAAGAATGTAAGAAATTGTCTACGTATGCGAGTGAAAATATGAAGATTTTTTGGAAGGAAGTGAAACGAAAGAGGACGGGTTCAAGTGTGAACAGTATGAAAGGGATAAAAGACAAGGATGGATGTGTGTTAGTGAATGATGAATGTGTGCTACAGAGATGGAAGGAATATTTCGAAGATCTGTTTGAATGTGATGGTACAAATGCAAATGAGTATGACGACAGTGAAAGCAGTGTGAATGAAAACGATATGATAGACATGAATGAGATTTTGAATGCATTAAAAAAAGCGAAGTGCGGTAAAGCTGTAGGGTATGATTGTGTTGCCGTTGAGCTCATCAAGTCTGGTGGACCGGGGGCTCTCGCGTGGTGTTTGGAGCTTTTCAACGATTGTTGGAGAGAAGGTGTTACACCAGAGGATTGGAAGAGGGCTATCATCTGCCCCTTGTACAAAGGCAAAGGCTCTAGGCTTGAATGCGGGAGTAATCGGGCTATTAGCTTGCTGAGCTCAATAGGGAAACTGTATGGTAGAATTTTGATTGAGAGAGTGCGAAAGATAACTGAGTGTAAGATATGGGATGCGCAAGGAGCTTTTTTGAATGGCAGAGGGTGCACCGATCAGATCTTCTCCCTGCGAATGGTTATAGAGAAGTTTCTGGGTAAACACCAGAGGCTTTTTTGTGCGTTCGTGGATCTGGAGAAAGCATATGATCGAGTGGACCGGGAAAGGTTGTGGCGCGTGTTGTCGGAGTATGGGGTGAGCAGCCGGTTGATCCGCGCAATATCTTCACTTTACGTGGGAAGCTCCGCTTGCGTGAGGGTAAATAACACTCTCTCGGAGTGGTTTGTCCTCACCAAAGGAGTGAAGCAAGGTTGTGTCATGTCTCCGTGGCTGTTCAACCTATTCTTCGACTACTGTATGCGACCTGTGAAAGAGATGGATGTTGGTGTCGAGCTGAATGGGTTTCGGGTGAATGCATTGATGTACGCAGATGATTTGGTGTTAATGGCTGAGAGTGAAAGGGACTTACAAGAGATTGTTACGTGTGTTTATGATAGTTGCAATTTGAATGGTTTGAAAATGAACGTTATGAAGACGAAAGTTCTTGTTTTTGAAAGAGAGAATGAAAAAACGATTTGCGAGATTAAAGTTGGTGACGAATGTTTGGAGCAAGTAAGTGAGTATGTATATTTGGGAAGTATGTTTACGAGGGATGGAAGATGCGATAGGGACATTGAAAGAAGGAAAGTGGCCGGTGCTAGAGTAAACGGTGCACTTCGACCCATTGTCAGCAATGACAATGTGTCGAACATGGCTAAAATGCTGGTGCACAATACCATTCTGGTACCGTCACTTACGTATGCAAGCGAGACATGGACGTGGTTGAAGAAGGACGAAAGTGGAATAAATGCAGTAGAGATGCGATCGTTGAGAAGAATGGTTGGTAAAACGCTGCGTGATAGAGTGAAGAATGAGGATATTAGAAGAATGAGCGGATGCAAGAAGACTGTTGTGGACAGAATGCGTGTGAATGAATTGAGATGGTTTGGTCATGTGGAACGAATGAAAGAGGAAAGAATGACAAAGAGGATATGCTTATCTGAAAGAAAGGGTGTGAGGAAACGCGGGCGTCCGAGAACCACGTGGCTTGATCACGTGGATCAAATTCTCAAGGACGGCCGCGTGTTGAGTAAGAGGAACCGACGTGCGTGTATGAGGAACTGTATGAATGTGGAGGAAGCGAAGGAAGTGTGTAAAGATAGATCTGTTTGGCGTTCCGTTCTCTCTGCCTACCCCACTTGGGACACGGCGTGAGGGTATAGTATAGTATAGTATAGTACATACATGAACGATTTGTAAAGCACCGTTTGCTCACAACACGACCTCAAGGGAATCATGAACATGACTCTTAGTTAGAAAGAAATCCAAAACGAAGTAATGAAAAACATAAAACTGAGCTCAAAGATTAAAATGTGTGTGAGTGTTTTTTTTTATAATTATGACACTTGTGTTATTTACTCTATAGTTATTTATAATATTCCACTACTTAGTAGTAAAATTTTGAGAATGATTTCACGAGAATTTGAGCCTATGGTTGTATTCACATCCATCCCTAGAAATATAGTGAGGCTTCTTTTACTATTGTATTATATTAGTTTTTTAATCTTATTGTAAATTATAATCTTGTTTTTTTTTTGGCTTACTTGTATAAATATTTATTTCTGAACGATTCAGACTCTATTAGATTATGTCAGCGAATGGTATTATTATGCTCGATGCAGATGAATGTAGTAATACTTATGAACAAGAATGTAACTCACTCGCATTTTACTTAGTCCTTGTAAGGGGTAACACAGTACATTGAAACTTGCTCAAAACATAGCTCCCTTAATTGGATAGAAAAGTTATGAATGTAAGTTGAAGAGAAAGATCACAATGTTGTTTTCTAGTTGTATTTTCAAAGAAAATATAGTAATTTTGCATTAACTCGAACATGACGTGAAACGATTTTAAGAATTTTTGGCCACGAATTTTAGACAAATTACGATTTAAACAGCCACTTTTATGTATTGCTCTAAAGTTTTTTTTATAACTTTACAGGCTACGTCTTACAAAGCTATTTAACTTTTACCAAATTACATGATCAGAATTTAGTTTTCTAATAATGTTTTTGTCACATCACATTTGTGAAAAGTTTTTTTAATATTCATTAAAAAACAAATTCGTCCGATTCATTTGGGTGGATCTTTACCTACCTACCCTAATATAGAATAATTATTATAATGCATTCTGTAGAAAAACTTATTTTCTCCTAAAGTTGGAATATTATTTTTAATTGTAAAGAATACCGAGATTCTACTGGTATCGAACATAGAATAAACGAAGGGAATACAAATGGTACAAAATTAATGTTTTAAAATAGGTATCCTTTAAGTTCGAATTTGATCTTCGAAAATTCTGCACTCATAAAAATATTTCAGTTTTGTGTTCTATCTTATCGTCTGCGTACCAATTTAATCATTAAAGCATCATTTTTTTCGAAAAATTAAAAATGACTTTTTTTTATTATATTCTCACGTATCCCAAGTGGGGTAGGTAAAGAGAATGGAACGCCATATAGATCTGTCCTTAAATACTTCTTTCGTGTCTTCTATATTCATATTATTTTATTTATTATTATTTATTATACCATCACGGCACATCCCACAAGTGGGGTAGCCAACAGATCAGCTGCATGTAAGAAACATGCAAACTGTCCTCTCCGTGCCAATATAAAATCAAGACATTCAGGATGGGTGGCAAACCTCATCGCTGAATTTAAGATGTAAAATGTCTCAATTTTTCGAACACCTCCCTTTTACAGGGCACTCGAAAACTTACGCAGAAGAGTGGGAGACCAATTCTTTACCGGGTGCTCCACGGGATATTAGATTCATATTATTTCTCATACAAAAACCTTAATTTATTCTTTGTTGTCCTCTCACCATCCTAAAAATAACTACGTCTGTCAAAGTTAAAAAACGATTCATGAAAACGAAACTTATATCAATGTCATTGAATAAAAGATGAAACACAACATGATTTATAACAGAACTACAATATTAGAATTTTAAAATAGCACTGGACTACCTTCACTTAAATATATGTACCTACATATCATTAAATGAATATGGAAAATGTCAATTTAATTTATTCAATATTTGGTCTGTGGACAGGATATATATCATTACTGAGAGATTTATTTTAAAACTTTTTACCCAGAAAAATATTATTTTTTTGCGTAAAAATCTTAGGCGTACTCCCATTATAACTCTTGAAAAACGAAAAATAAAAGCTTTCTGTATTACACTAAAAACATTTTTTCTTTCATATTTGGTATTTTTCTTGTAAAATCTAACTTTGATATCTTTATATCCGTGGTAGCTATGATCAAATGCGAGAGAGATGATCATTAATTCTTTTGATATAGAATATCTTGTTTGAGTATGTTTGTGTTCCATAAATATTATTTCTTATAGTTTATATTTGTAGATCATTTATAAGGGATCGTCTTATTTATATTTCATGATTTTATTTGAAACACTTCACGTGGGTATGGATGTTACAGATATACGATTTGGGTGCATTGTATGTGTGTATTGTCGTGTTAGTGGCCATAATACAAGTTGTATAATATCTAATTACAAATTGTACAAGCGCTTTACAAATTGTCCATATATATATGGACAATTTGTAAAGCGCCGTTTACTCATAACATGCCCTCAAGGGCGCTGTATATCGTATTCATCACCCGAAACTCCCAGCAAAAAGGTGTGTCTTCAGCCCTCTTTTAAAACTCTTTCAATCACCTCCTCTCGCAGACACAGAGGCAGCTTGTTCCAACATCTGGGACCCGCAACACTAAACGCTCTATCTCCAAAGCCTGTTTTGCGAAATCGAGATGGCTCAATCAGTCTGCATTTTGCCTCACCCTGTGCTGAGCGAAGCATGAGCCTTCTTTCACTGATGGTCTCGATCTCGCACATCTCCGACAAATAAGATGGTAATACACCCTTCAAGGCCGACAATACGAGGAGTAATGTGCTCAAATCTTCGACCTCTCAGGAGAAGTCTTGTAGCAGCATTGAATACAGCCTGGATCCTATTCAGCTGCACCATAGGAAGACCAAAGTACAGGCTGTTAAAATAATCCAGTCTGGAGACTACCAAGGCATTAACAAGTCGATGGCTAACTGGACAAATATTGTATATCCACTTTTTATAGTTTTGAGAAAACTCGACATGAAATTTTGAATAGAATAGTATTTGAGTCTAATATGCATTTTTTAATTGATCATATCTCAGTTTGTATTGCGTGTGGATCAACTATATTTTCAAATATCAAAGACAATGTCACGTTTTACAAAATGTGTATCATAACTCAATTTTACCAAAAAGTGGACTTACAATATTTGTCCGGTTAGCCATCGATTAGTGTTCTTGCTGCATCCAACGAAAGATAATATCGGACTCTTACGACAGGTGTACACCCAAGAATTTCACCGATTCTTGTGGCACTATATTAATACTTTTTTTTTTTTTTACGCGGCGGCAGAATTGCCATCCACACTTCTCAGCATTATACAACCAGATAAGTCTCCATATGATCAGTCATGGTCACACAAAAACTTAACAGTCTAATGCCGGGAAAAATTCACCTATCCAGATATACAGGATATCAAAGGATTAGGCTCAAAACGCGGGATCAAAATACCAGCATTGTGCCTGAAATATCTGTGTTCAAAAACTTTTTTACAATATTACAAGTGTTTATTATAATAGATTTTTGAATTTTAATATACAAATTAACCGGTAAATCTAATTTTTGTAAATTATTTATCAAAGATTTCGGAGTTACCCCTGTAGCTGACATGACTAAAGGTATTATATAAACGGATCTATAATGCCAAATATTTTTTATTTCTCCTGCTAGTTCTGTATGTTTACATATTTTTTCTACTACGGTTGTTTGTATATTATGTGTATTTGGAACAGCGATGTCTATTAGGTACGTTATTTTATTACGTTTATCATGTAATACTAAATCGGGTCTATTATGATGTATTTGTCTATCTGTTATTATGGTTTTATCATAATAGAGCCTGTTATTTTGATTTTCTAAAACCGGTTCCGGGTTGTATTTATGATAAGGTTACTATTTGTGAGTTTAAAAGATTATGTTTATTTGCTAAATTTTGATGTATTATTTTTGCGACATGATTATGTCTATTAGTATATTCAGTTTGAGCGAGAAGAGAACAACCCGAACTATGTGTTGAATTGTTTCCGGTTTGGCCAGTCATATCCTACACGAATCATCAATTATATTTTGATATTTTATGATATATTTTTGATAATTTTTTGATAATTAAATAATAATCGACAGGAGCGGATAGATAACTATCTATCCGCTACTGTCGATTGAAATCTATTCTGTTCCATATTTTAAATCATACATTTCAATCGACAGTCACGGATAGATAGGTTATTGAAACCGGCCATTAGTAACTTATATAGTAATGGTAACTTTTATAGTCTTTATTATCTAAGTCTTTATTATTGTATATTTATGTTCAATTTTGGCCAATAAAGGTTGATTAATTTATTGTTAAGCTGACAAAAAGAAGCTACGAATATTAAATTTCTTTCCAGTAACACAGGCATCAAATTAGTCTACTACATTTAGCTTTAAACTCAATGACCTCATTTTAGTATCAGTACCGAAGCTCTGATATTTTGTCATGTAAAACCTTTACCTTGAGTTACGGTTTACCATTTAATGGGTACATACATAACATGAAAAAAACAGCTTTTCTTGAAATATAACTCAACCAGAACTATCGTCCCTTCCATATAAAATCAGGGACATTATATCACTGCATAGTACATGGCTTTTCCCCTTTTTAAAATATACCTACACATAAATTTATCATCAAGATGCGCCTATTGAGGAAGAACTAAGATGATTTTAATGGAAAATATTTTAACGGGGGGATCCAAAAAATAAATGGTCGACTAACAGCGAACTAACTCTTTATAATATTTGTGCGACAAAAAAGCTCAGCTGTAGACTAATATTGAGTGCCAAAAATTCATAAGCTGTTAAAAATGGACAACAGTTATAGTATGTTGGTGAGCGAGTGAAAATATTTAACGAGAATTGAATAGCTAATATTATAGACTTAAGTATATTTTTATATTAAAAAACATGCTTGTATCACGACGCCGACGGTGAAGTGGGCCAACAATAGATTTCGAACCTCTCGTGATCCCTTGATCAGAAATATTATCCGGCTGCGACCACCTTTGTTTTCATAATGTTTTTCTTTTACATTCATGTCATCGTACGTCAAATGCAGCTCGGTCAAAGTATATTACTGTCAAATTTTTGGTTTATTAGTTCACCTCATTGGATTATGTCTTCACTTGTATTCGAACGTCCAGTAGGTAATTTTGTATGCTCGTTTCCGTATTTTTCCAACCTCTATTTTGAATTTCATATTGATTTCACAGGTATCATTATTGTAATATTATTATATTTATTTTGATTTCTTTCCTTTTCCAACTGTTTCTACATTTACTAACCATGAATTTATCAATAATTGCACTAAAAAATCTATCCACTAAATTTTTTATTGTTAGGATGACATGTCGTATCTTACTGTTTACTACATTTCTTTTATTATTGATGATTCAATTGGCTAATTTATTCCTCCTCAAGTTCTGAAAGACCTTTTAGGACGATAGATAAAAATAGGTTTAATATAAAGCGTGTTGCATATCTAAATGTAATTTCAATTAAGTATCATGTTCTTATTAATGCTATTATACCCATGCATTATTCATCATACGGTTACTAGCCGTTAACAAAATATTATCAAAAACATAATTATGGATATTTCATAAAACACAAATAACTCTATTTATCATTAATTATACATGTGTTTAATTTTTTCCCACAGCTCATATCAATCACATCAGGGATGTTGCTGGTATAGACAGTGTGGGACTTGGTGCAGGATATGATGGAATTAATTTGTGAGTATCTTTTGCACTAACATATCTTCATATTATTCAAATAAACATGACCGTACCTACATTATATAGAAAGGTATTTGAATTTCAAAGAACTTTTAAAGCTCTTCTTTTGTATCCGTAAAACAAATTCTTGAGGTACTTGTAAATATTTTGTATTCTGTAGACAATCCAAGGACATATCGTGTCGAAGAATTCTTCAAAAGTAGGAAACTTTATTTCAGGTTATATACAAAAAACTGTCATCTATCATGGTTTCGTATAAAACTCTTATCGTAAGACATTTATCAAACAATTTGTCTCGTGTCACGATACGAAACTTTGCTGCTTTAAAAGAGATGGTAATAATAAATAATCATTCATCAACCAGGACAGAATTTCCGTGCGTATTGTAATAAGTGTTATCTAATTATTGTACGCTCCCTCCATAATAATGATCCTAATGAATAAATTAATGGTGACGAAGCTATCTACCAACTAATATTACAGATATATAAAGTGATCGATAAATTACATAATATTATTCATCCTAATAGACTCATTGTTAAATTTCTTATCTTAATGAGTTCTTAATCTACGAACTCAATTGAGATCTCCCGCTTTAAAATTTAAGATGTCTTTGAATGTCAAATTAAAATTCAAATGATGTAAAAAAATAATGTTAATAAGTTTTTTCCCACTTACTTACACTATATAATTCAATATTAATCGATATAAATCAGTAGGTTGAGTTTGTATTTTTGTTTATAAATCCTAAGTGAATTTCAACATAATATCATCTAATTAACAAAACATAGCACGGATAGACAATTTAAACACTTTGAGCTAGTCCCAAATAAAGATATGGTTTTTATATTATGGGCAGGTACTGACCCGATAATACACACATAAGACATAAATGCAATTCACAGAACATTATATAGGTACATGTAACACCCAGATCCAAAACATTTTGAAGAAAGTCATTATTTATTTTGCCGTCGTCGAGAATAGAACGCGGGACCTTGTGACTTGTGACTCAAGGCGGTTAAAATATAAAATAAAGTACTCCTATGGAGCAGTTAAACTGAATAATTCTCCATTATATTTGGCTATCTTCATATAAAAGTGATATCAATCTATCATGAATGTTCCTTTCAAACACTTTTTAGTGTCATTACAATTTTGGTACACCTGCGTTCCGCTTGCGCTGAAGTCAGATTTAGATCAAATTTTTAGTTAAAAAATATTATATTTGGTAAAAAAATCCAGCTTCATTATATTCCACTCTATTTTCAAAGGCCATCTATTCGTCATCGAGTTATCTAGTAGCTACATTCTTTAATATGTAAAACAGAAACCACATTTTTTTGGTTAACGTATATATAATTCATTTTGGTACAGACTTAGGTATTATAAAAGGTTTCAAAAAAGAGCCACTTTAAATTATGTGAAGAATCATCTGCAAATTCACCCACAAATACACGAGTATGTTTCGTTTCAAAATAACAACAGAAGTTAAAAACCTCTAAAGAATACTCCAGCTGTCGTCCTATATCATAACATTTATTTATTTTCTTTAATCGTACAAAGTGAACGAGCACAGGGTGTTCCAACAATATAATATGAGTATGTTGGAATATTTTTTTAAAACTGTGTGATACGGATTTAGAGATGGTTGGTGTACTTTTGTAAAAAGAAGAATATAAAAATAAATGTAACGACCTCTCTCAACTACCGATTAGATAATAAACCCCATAAGACTTTTATGAAAAATAAGCAAGTTATTTAAATATCTCTATTTTTACAGTTAACATCTTTTATTCAGCGATCAGTTTTGCCACCCAAATGTCTTAATTTTTTTTTGGAATATGCAGCTTGTTTGCTGGCTTCTCCGCTTGTGGAATATGTTGCGATGATATAGTTATACTAATAGTAGTAGATTAGTAGGTATTTAGAAAAAATGATTGCATGTTTATTGCTTGCGGCTGGTCTGCTGGCTACTCCACTTGCGAGAAATGCCATGATGGGATAGTAAGTAATAATAGTAATTCGTTATGAGAAACGCAGACAGGACATAATGCATGGTGATTCAGTTATACGTTTTTGCCTTCATCGCATTCTCACGATTAGGTACATACTATAAATTATGTACAACTACTAAAAAAAATAGTACTTTTAAAAATATATATATTTTTAAAATATGTGAAAAATTAGTTATTTTCTAGGACACTCAAATATCTATAAAAAAATATTAACTCCTAAAATAAGGGTGCAGGTGAACTCAGCGCGTCGCGTCGTATCACGTCTGTTATGTTTACTTAATCTTTTATGGTGATTCGCATAAATATTTTCATAATAATACTTACCTACATATTATTATTACGTCTTATAGCGTTTGTTGAATTTGACTGAAGAGTAAATTCATGGTACCTAGTCCGGCAATAAAAAATAAGATGTGTTATTTTGGTATGCAAGACATTTTTTATTTTCATTAATTAATTCATACCATCACGGCATCTCCCAGGGTAGTATAAATTATCTTCTCTGTGCCAATAAATAAAGACATGTAGATAGGTGGCATACCTCATTTCTGAATTGAGGATGTAAAATGTCTCAAAAACCTAAGAATATTTGCCTTTTACAGAACACTCAATTGTCTTAAAAGAGTGGTAGATCTTTTCTCTGTCGATCATTTGACTGATAACTTTTTATTTAATACATGGTAAAAATATTCACTATCGAGAAAAAACGCAGACATATAAAAAAGAATCATATATTCCGCTTTTATAATGACAAGCTTCGTAAAAAATATTTTTGTTGTTTTGTTAATTATTTAAATTAAATATAGTTACTATCACTAGGTATTTATTTTTATTTTATTTTATTATTAATAAATGTATTCATACTCTTTATTTTTATGTTATAATTAATCAATAAAATTAAATAATGAATTAAAATTCACACCTGACACCATGTTGTGTATTAAAACATGCGATTCCAGTTTTTAAGTGACTTTTATTCTCTATTTTAAAACAAAACAATCCAATGGAATAAATTCAAAATAAACATAATCTTAACTACTAAAGGAAAGTGCCTAGGTACTTTCTTACATATATTATAACAATTAATACAACAATTTGAGTATTGTTAAAAGAGTTTTTTTTACCTTTGATCATTTTTGTTTACAACCTCTCTAATTATTTTCGAAAAAAGTAAAAAAATAAATAGTAGGTAGTCTACGTAAAATAATATATATACCTAGAATGAATTGCGTTTCAAATAATGCCAAATGTCTATGTTACATACATTTGAAACATAAATAATTTTATGTATCATGTTTAAAAATGAGCACAATCAACAAACCTAACAATTGAGACACATTTATAAAATATTACTTACATTTTTATTCGTATCTTCTTAACATACTTCCTGTAATAAGGTTAAAATAATACAATTTTACACATTTTTACCTCTGTTCCATACATTGAAGTTTTAATATAACTGCCATTATAGTTTTTGTTTTGAACATAAAATTCAAGTTTTCACATAATATATTATAATATGAGGTATAGTTAAATTATGCAGAAAAGTTATTTTATAGATTGTTGAATAATATTGCAATAAAAAAAAAAACTTTAATAGTATTTGGTTATTAACATGATTTATTTGCATTGACATGGGCGAGAGGAAGGGACAAGTGGAACAACTGTTCGTTTTTTAGAATCTTACAATAATTATTTTTATTCAACTGCTCTCCTAACAAAAATCATGGGTAACGTATTTGATACAGTCATTTTAACGCACTGAATAAATTTTTAGTGATCTATTGTCGATGAATAAAATTGATTTTTATATGTGATATTCATGTTGCTTATCTTCTATGATAGCCTGACTTATATATTTATATGTTTTTTATTATTACATATCTTTTCTTTTTTTTATTCAGCACTCCTAAAGGACTAGAAGACGTGTCAACGTATCCACTTTTATTTGCTGAGCTTTTGGCTGCAGGATGGACAGCGGAGGAACTGAAAAAATTAGCTGGTTTAAATTTTCTCCGAGTTTTTGAAGAGGTAGAAAGAGTTAGAGATGAACAAGCGATGATCCCACCGTATGAAGAGTCAATGCCTCCTTTACCTAATATGTTCAACAATTGCACGAGTCAGGAACTGTTTTGAATGTTAACTAACCACATTATTATTTATCACTAGTGTGAATTAATCAACATATAAAGAGCTTTATTACTACGATAGGAAGATAATTAAAAATCTACAATTATCAATTAAAGTTTCGTGTAATTTTTGACAATAGGTATCAACAGTACCTACACTGATTAATGACGCGTTTTACATATTATTATAAGCTTTGATATCTGTTTATATTTCTCGATCAGTTGATCAACATATATATTTTTGTAATAAATAAATATTTCAAATTAACTCAGTAGATACCATAAATATGTATTTTGAGTGAATAATATATTTGTTATTGAAACGTGACATCGTAAATCTATTTTGACGAAGTAATAAAATTATGCAACAGCTTGAATGTCCTTCTTTTACAGGACAAGATTCTTAAAATAATGATATCAGGGTGTTAAAATGTTACTCGTAAAATATATTTGAGGAGAAGAAACTCATTACTTTCCTGTAGAATGTACGATTGTAAAATATTAAGTTTGAGTAAGGGAAAAATTGCAAATGAGTATCCAATCCAAAGGGTAAATCCGTGAAAGTATAAACACAAATTAAGCCATCTATTTTCTACAATTATATATTTTTAATCAAAATATTCTCCTTTTATCTATTTAAACCATCAGGGCATGTACGAATGGTGTAGCCAGCGGATTAATTGAATGTATTAACAAACAGATTGTCCACTGAAAACTATGGAAGTACATCTTATTACCCAAATTAGATAAAAAAGTATGTTTCAAAATAAAAAAAAATGTATTTAGAACTTTTAATAATTATTTCACATGAAAAACTTTCGTTTCTTTAGTCTAATTGTTTTGTGTCTTTTTTTGTAACAGATCTTTCCTTTGTTTACATGTTTTGTATGTATACAGAGGTTTAACATGTTAAAGGCTTTGGCCGTAAATATTTGTAAATAAATAAATAAATAAATAGACATGAATTATAAATCATAGACTTTATTTTTTTTTCTGTGAGTGATGTTTTGTACGTAGCATGTATCTATAGGAGTTAGAATAGGTAAGTATTGCAGTTTCAATCATATTTTATGTATGTGTATGTAGTTACGTATATATGTATTATCTTAATTTAAATCATTGTCTTTTAATTAATTATTAGGACAAATGTCTGAAAATGTTGACTGATTACATCCTTATGCTTGATAATCTATACATATGCGAAACGAAACTATTTAATAGGTTCTTAACTAAGAGTATAGATACCTTTAGCATTATTTTAGGTGAAATATTTAAAACTAATCATAGCCAAGGTCCTATTAATGAATATATAAGTTTATATAATATTAAGAATAAAATGATTAATAACATACCTCCAAGATAAAAAAAATCGTATGCTTTACTTTCCATTCCCCTCCCCCTCCTTTAAAACCCATAAAAAATATTTTATTAGCTTAATTGCTTTGTCCATGATTTGTGTATATGGTGACAAATTTTATATCAAAGTTCAATATAGGTACTCGTACATTGGTCTATGTAACTTGTTGCGTTTTCTTATACGAGTACTATTATTATATTTTAATATATCTTACTACTATACTACTACTCACGTATTCAATTGCGATAACACAGTGTTCCAAATTGATATTATTCGATAAATGATCGGAGCTGTCATGAATACATTTTTTATAGATCATATAATATAAAATCAATACGTTTACTTTTTATTATTATTGCTCTTCCCGTAGGACGTATGGATCCATAAAATAAAACAATAACAATAAACGTAGCCTCTATAATGGGAAAAACATTTCATATATCTCTTGGAGAGGAACATATTTATTTTAATTTAGGTTTTCACCTCGTATTTTACTTTCATGTTGTAGTTTGTGTGTTCGATTTTTAATCATATTACATCCTTTTGTAAGAGCATCTATAATGGTTTGTATACCTAATAATTTTTATTATATGATACTTGTACCAAATGTATCATCTAGGTAAAAAATGAAAATAAATTAACTCTCTAAACTCAACGTATCCTTTATAAGTATATCCTTATTTATAAACCGGCATAAATCATTACACTGTACACCTTCACATAAACTACCACCGCCATACTTTGTGCTGGTAGGTAGAACATATATGTAGGTAGGTACATATATGCATATCTAACATGTCGTTGTTGCATATTCAAAAAGAGACATGTGCGCACATTTTTATTTGGGCATACTCTTTTAAAACTGTTCATTAAGGCAATAAAATTGTAGTTTGGACTTTTTATTGGCATGTGATATTATTCTTTAAGTATTGAATTTTAATATTTGATACTAAGAATCACTTTATAAAATGGTTATGATGTCATTATGAGCAGTTTATTTTGGAAAAGTCAAAACATTTATGAATTCACATGTCCCTTTTTGAATAAGCAACGACGATGTTATGTTATCTTCACTAGAAGTTTTGCGATCTCTCTTAGGGAATATAATATTTTATGTCTCCTGATTATTATCATCTGCTTCGCTCCCTTCAAACTTATTTATTTCACCCAAGCGTATTTTTATAGTTGATTCAGTTATGTTTTATTGGATTTTGTTTTTATAGAAATGAAATAAACTTCAATTTAACACAAATATGTATTACTTGTGTGAGTTTTTATGTACTTGCAAAAAATGTAATAATTTTTAATTGTTACAGAAACATAAACTAAAAATTGTCTGAATGTTATTACCGAACGACCTTAATACCCATTGATGGAAATTTATGATGAATCTAAATGCCAATATTTTTTAATGAATAGCTACCGTCATATGGCTTGCCAGGATTTATTTTTATTATGTCTCTTACATTAAATTAAAAAAAAAAACAAATCTTATGACAGGTATTAATACAGGTTAAATCGTATTTTTACCAGTTGGTAAGTCGACTCTGAAAACCGTCATTTTCGTCTAAGACATGGGTGGCCAACCTTTTCAGCAGCCGGACCAAATTTCAGAATGAGATTTCCTACCGGGCCGCACAACAATATACTCCATATATGGAACATTTGATAATTTTACTTCACCTTAAAATTTCAACACCCCGTCGCCAAATTTTCAAAATGGTAGAGGAACTTGAAATGTGTTCTAAGGTGCTCGGTTTTCTTTAAGAATATTTTCTCAAAATATCTCTTTCAAGAAAGTAACTGGTACTTGTACCGACTATTATTAAAAAAAAGTTTGCATATGCTTCGCGGGCCGCGGGTTGGCCACCCCTGGTCTAAGACATCGTATACGCTGGCGTATACCTACTTATGGACGCTGGTTCAGTTCAACACTATAATATAAATCTTAAAAAAACTACGTTAATTGTTGAATGATCGAAGCATGAACATATATACCAACAACCTGTTTACCAATTTCAAGGCGAAAGTAGGTGTTAACAAGAGTGAACTGTGTAACACAGCAACTACTTATTAAATATATTTAATATGAAAGTTTGGTATATTTTGAATAACTGCTTGCTGATTGATCAATTTTTGTTTTTGATATTTTTTAGTATTTGTTCATTTCGAAAATTGCGAGGTATTCAGTTTTGATATTTAAGTATGTTGTTTAAAAATTAATTCCTTCATCTTCGATGTTTTTTTTTAAGATTTTAACATCTTTGGTAGTTTTAGGATTTTTGCTAGACCACATATTGAATGTATATTTTGTTAAAATATTGTGTAATTGACTGTTTGATCCAGTAAATATTGTAAAAATTAGACAGAGACCTCTCTAATCCATTCAAACTCATAATGGTCTATGACAGGGAGATGTGTTAGCATACCTCCTATTCAATGTAACATTTGAAAAAATATTAGAGATTCAAATATATACGAGTATACTAAAGACAATATATTCTCAAGTCGATAAAGCTGCTTGCATCGAACGATCGCTTGAAGTTACCCGTGAAGCGTTCGTAACATTAGAACAGAAAGTAAAAATAATGGAAATCGCGATGAATGAAGATAAAATAAAGCTGATGGTAGTATCTAACACAAAACGGCACAACTCCACAATCCTTCAAATCAGGAGGCAAATGGCTGGAAGCGCTGTGATTATAGTCTCAAAAAGATCAGTTAAGGTCAATGCTAGTCAAAAGAAATAACAAAATTGTACTGTACAAAACCCTTATAAAGTCAGTCTTGATATGTGCTTATGAAACTTAAGTACTAACGAAAAACGTAGAGAGATCCATTGTATCATTTGAGGGAAAGATCGTCAGAACAGTTTTTGATCCTGAGAGATATCATAATGGCTGGCGTCATCGATATAACAAAGAGTTCTATGACATGTATGGAGAATCCGATGCTATCAGCACCATTAGGGTGGGGCGCTTGAGATGATCAGAACGGATGACGGCAACCCTCTAAAACGGCTCACACTGTGAACTGGTGTGAAACCAGGAAGGTGTAAACTGCGATGGATGGACTCCGTCTGCGTCGATGCATTTACACTGCATATCTCGACCTGAAGTCAAAACGATAGGCAGACGAGAGTGCAAGAGACCTCTGGATTCATCCAAGGGCCAGCGGTATCGAGCTTACGATAGTGATGAATATTTGATAATTTTCCAATTTAATTTAGCGCATGTGTCTCATCAGGACTATCTCACATAATGGCTGACACAAATCAAATGCTATATGCGAGGAGTGTCGCATGAAATGAACGATCAATGATTAAATTTTCATTCGAAACACATTCTATGGACGAAAGATCATTATATGATTTTACGCAGGATATAGTATGAAGTAAAATTTTACTTCATTTTACTAATGAATGTGGCAGGCTTCGGTAGCGAGGATGTCGTGGAGGCAGCAGGCGTCGATAATCGAGCATATATAATAAAATTTCACTGGATATAATATGTCATTAAAAATGAATCACTATATTAGGAAAACAGTATTACCTCGTTTATTTTCCTTTGGCTTATTTTATATATTAATATTTTATTAAAACATAAAACATACTTTATCAACAATGTAAAAAAGATTAATTAAAAATTAACTCACCCACATAATTATGCTTTATAATCCTCTGAAATCATATTTCTGAAGACGACGCAAAAGGGAAGGCTATTAAAAATAATTTATATCCTTTTTACGCGAGGTAATCGAAAAAATTAAAATAAATATAGCCGTATTACATTAACATAATGTTGTTTATAAAATATTTATTATTTACACTGAGCACGTTTATCGTTAAAAAGAAAAGAGCTTTTTAATAACCCGTTTATTTTATTAATATTTAAGAAATTTAAGTTAGTTAAAAATATTTGCACATTCATACTTGGATCGTTCGTGACTTTAATTTTTTTTTTGTTTATTCCGATGGCACGATAATATTTTAAAAATATTGTTATTTTCGAGGAAACTTAACTAGGCTTATCAGGCTGCCCATAGAAATAATAGTTCTTGTGCTGTTCCTAACGGAGGTTGGCAATCATCTCTTGAAACTCCTCACGATTGTGAGCCAGTCTGATGAGGGTTGCTGCATTCGGTATTCCAAACCACTGACTCAGATTCTTGAGCCATGATGCTCTTTTACACCCCAAACTCCGTCTGCCTTCCATCTTTCCCTCTACAACAAGCTGTAGAAGGGCATATTTTTCTCCATCGTGAATGTGACCAAATTCTCTTATATAAATATATTTACATACTTGCTTACTTTTCTTACACTTAGAAAGAAAAACAAATGAGTAAAACTGAAAGATTAGAAACGAAAACAAACCTATATTCAACTTACCCCAAGGACAACGTCAGAACTGAAAACAAGACTCTCAAATGAATTTATAACTTGTGGTCTTAATTAATTCACATCGTGAAAAGTTCTTGTTGTAAACATCACACATTCTATAAATTGTGCTTCTAGGTTTCTCAATTTTCATCTTTAAGTATTTTTATTTGGCATAAATAACAACGTGAATTAGATTTGAAAAAAATAATGTGACCATAAACACAAAAGATAAAAGTTATTTATTTATTTGCAGTGAAATGAGAACGGTTGAATTATTTATGACTATAAACCTCTCTAAATATTTGAAAAAACGGTAAAATAAATTATATCATTCCATAATATGTGTATGTATAAAGAGACTTGTAGAGATTTTTATACGTTTTATTAATATCGATCGTGGAAAGGTCACTCTGTAGGGAATAATAATTTGAATACAATGAATGTGGAGAGAAGCTTTAGAAGAAGGCTAGATGTAGGTATTTTATGAAAACGCGACTTTCATATATGACATTTGTGTTTTCAGAAATCAGAATTGCCTAAGGACATTATAATTTATAATGGAAATGGTTACAAATTATCGTGCGTTATTCTAATAGGGAATAAGAAAGTTTTTGCGAATGTTCAACAATTTTGTCTTTATTAAATGTCTGTTAATATTTTAGAAGTTTTTAAGAAGTAACAAATGCCTGCATGTTAAAACAAACTGTTTTTGAGCTTTTTTAATCTATATATATATATATATATATATATATATATATATATATATATATATATATATATATATATATATATAATGAGTTACAATCCATTGGATTGGTCTGCAACGAGTTTGGTTTTTCTTCTCCATTCGTCTCTATTCTCAGCCAGTCTTTTCAGATCTAAGTATGAGCCACAGTTCATATCACTCTTCAGTTGGTCCATATATGCGTCTCTTGGTCGGCCTCTGCCATTTGTCCCCTCGGTCTTACCTTCCGCGATGGCTATGAGTAGTCCTGGGTGCCTGATGTTGTGGCCAATCCAGTTAGCTCGTTGTTGGCTGATTCTCTTAAGGAGTTGCCTTTTTTCGCCTACCCTGGTTAATACTTCTTCGTTTTCGACGTGCTCCGACCAATGGATCTTAAGCATGCGTCTGTAGCACCACATTTCAATGGCCGCCAACCGTCCGCTTTCACTCTTGCTGATGGTCCATGTCTCACAACCATAAAGCAGAATGCTCCATACAGAGGCTTTAGTAAGGTTCTTCCTTACGCTTAAGTCAATATTTGGGGATTCCAATATCTTCGATTTTTTGTTAAAGGCAATCCTTGCCTGGTTTATTCTGCTTACGATTTCTGCTTTGGAGCGTCCATCCTGGTTTATTCTGCTGCCCAGGTACACGAATTCACTTACTTGTTTGATGCTCACTCCATTTAAGGCAATGTTCGCAGTCGCTTCCTCTTTTCCAAAGACCATACATTTTTTTTTCTTTATTTATTTTCATGTTGTACTTTGACAACAGTATACTTTCCATTTTTCCTAAGGCTTCGTTCAGCTCCATCTCGGAGTCTGCGAGCAGTGCTATGTCGTCAGCATATGTTATCATGTAGACCTTTTTCCCATTTATATTTACTCCTGTCCAGTTCTTCATTTCTTCTCTCAGTTCATCAATGGCTCGCTGTATATAGCAGTTAAAGAGAGCTGGCGACATTGAGCATCCTTGTCTTACGCCTTGTTCGACCCTTGCTTCTGCGCAGCTCTCTCCGCTTTTAATCACAGCCATTTCGTTCTTGTATAAGCTCCAGATTGCTCTTCTGTCTTTATAACTCATTCCTATCTGGTTGAGGGTGTTAAAAAGTTGTTCCCATTCTACTTTATCGAATGCTTTTTCAAGGTCGATGAATGCTATGTATGTGTTTTTATTAATTGTTATTCTCTTTTCTAGAGTAAGTCTGAGACTCAGGATTGCATCTCTTGTACCTGTCTCTTTGCGGAATCCAAATTGATCTTCTGAAAGTGTTTCGTTTATTTTATTTTCCGCCCTTTTCATTATAATGTTGGTGAGTATCTTAGAAGCGTGTGATATCATGCTTAAGGTTCTGTGTTGTTCGCACTTTGTAGTGCCTGCTTTCTTAGGAAGCGCTCGTATCAGACATTTGGCAAAGTCCTCAGGTATCTCTCCTGTGTCGTATATTTTGCAGACAAGCTTATACAATGTATCGAGCATGCCTTTTCCCGCGCATTTAAGCAGCTCTGATGGAATCAGGTCAATACCTGGTGCTTTGCCGTCTTTCAACTTTGCTAAGGCAATATCAAATTCACTTCTTAAGATGTCATCTCCATTATTTTCTACGTCATATTCTGCTTCTAGTGCTTTGCTTTCTTGGACTATGTTCTTTCCTTCGTATAATTGTTCTAAGTATTCTTTCCATCTTTTTACGATCAATTCGTCCTCAAACAGCAGTTTGCCGTTTTTATCTTGTATAGCACATCGTGGCTGTATTTTGTCATTGAAGAAATTCTTTACTTCAGAGTACGCGGTTTCAAATTTCCTTTGTTTTATATTTCTGTTAATATTTTTGCATTTTTCTTGCAAATAACATTCCTTTCTCAGCTTGGATTCTCTGTTAATTTTATTTCTAAGGGCTTTATATTCCTTTTTCCCTTCTTCTGTTTTAGAGTTCTTTTGCTTCCTTCTTTCTTCGATCATTTCTAAAATGTCGTCCGTAATCCATTCTTTCCTAGCTTGCGGCTTTTTTTCTCTAAGACCTCATCTGCCGCTGCGGTTATTTTCTCTTTTATTTTGCCCCATACTTTATCTTTATTTTCATTACTCTCAAAATCGCATATCTTAGTTTTTTCGTCGTATTTCTCTTTAACTTCTTTTATTTTTAGCTGTTTTAGGTCCCATCTTTTTGTGGTTCTCTTCTCGAGCCTTTTGAATTTCAGTATGGTTTCCGCCACAACCATATTATGATCACTATCAATGTCCGGACCTGCAAAGCTCCTGCAATCTTTAATTTGATTCCTGTATCGTTGACGCGTAAGAATGTAATCAATCTGTGATCGAAATCTGTCTCCGGGAGATTTCCATGTATAGCGATGTCTATAATTGCATGTTAAAAATTGCGTAAAAGGCTTCATGCCGTTGATATAAACAAATAAATATAGTACCTATTATTCAGGTTAGAAAATCTTAGTCTGTAAAAATTGGAAATAGCTTTCATAAAGTTTATTATTTGGGTTTTGTTTGAATTACAGTAGGTATAATGTAATTTGTAAAAGAATAGTTTGTAGAAATAGTTTTCAAATTTGTATGCATTTGATTTGTTTTATATTTAATATGTCCCTACTCTCCTAATACCAGTAAACTTTTTACTGTTTGGAGAGTGAGAAAAAAAAAATTGTTACTTATTAGATATATTAAGGTTATGAATTACTTATTGTTATAGTTTGTCTTATGTACTTAAATAAATAAATAAAAAAATAATAGTGGTGTTGAAACCACGTGTTGGCTACAAACATTTTATTTTTGGCGCAAAATTCAATGAGACGGTTACCTCTATTATTACTAGTACCCAACCCATATGCTCCTACGACTGATCCCTCCCTTTCTTCCCCAACTACTGCGTTCCAGTCTCCCATTACAATAACATTTTCCTCAGCTTTTGTGTCATCTAGCAATTTTTGGATGTTTTCGTATAAAATCTCAATTTCTTGGTCGCTATGGCTAGATGTTGGCATGTAGACTTGGATCAAAATTGTGTCTACGGGTTTGGTATCTAGCTTGACTAAAATAATCCTACCTCCTTTTTAATCTTTATAAATAAATATGAGTTGACCATGTATGTTCCCCCCATAACTTGAGAATGGCTGAACAAAATTGGCTGATTCTTTTTTTGTTATGTTCGTAATTATCAGGAAATGGTTTTAATGAAAGAAAATTTTTGGAAAATCCAACGGAAAAGTAGAAATATTAGATTGTATTTTTGTATGAAAGTGACGTTTGTATGACAGTTCCGCTGTCACGTGTTACCATAACGAAATTTTTAATGAAATTCACCCTGGCGACGCCGGGTAGGAACATCAAGTTCAAAATATTTTTTTGTAAAATTAATTAATTCAAGTTGTTAATTTAATTATAATCATTATTTAGTAAGTAAAACATTAGTACATACATAGTCGTGTTTCACTGTCACGTTGCTATATTATTATTATTATTTGTCTCTTTACTTTTCATATACAATATTTTGTTGAGTAATAGAAGTAAACGACGCGTGTAACATAAAAATGCAAATATGAGGAATAATTTCATTGTCAAAGTACACTTATCTACTCTTTACAAATTTTTCATTACACATCACATGACATTCTCAATCCGATTTGAAGACATAATCGTTTATTTAACATTATTTTTATGACACACTTGAATGTAATGGCCATCCATCAGAGGAAATGGTGACAGAGTGTTGAGAGATAAAATAAATTCATATTATGATAAATTACCAGATCATAAAAATATCATCATATACAGCACAATAGACTATGTCGTATGTGTAGTGCCGCTTCAAATTACTCATACTCCTACATGCGTGTGTAGAAACCCATTCGCATCCCTTCTTTACGTAAAGAAAAATTGTGCTTTATTGTACCTTCACAACTATCGACAAGGATTACTTAAAACAGCGTCATGGTTTATACATAGCGAATTTCTAACATAAAATCTTAAAAAAATCTAGGACAGTTGAAATTGTATAGACCATTGCTCTGTATATAAAATAAGTATTGATGTGTGATATATGAATAAATAAATATCATTAAATAGATTTTATTTGTTAATTCATTAAATATTAGTTAAGGCTTTGATCCTAATATACCTGTATTGTTAGGAATATGATATGTCTGTTTTTATTCAGAAAGCTGGAAATGATCCAGCTGTAATTGAATGAAACTGACCCAGAAAGGAAGGAACTACCTGTATAAAATAGGTCAAAATATAAATTTTTATCTAGTAGAATATTGCACTCATGAAATTGAAAAATGAAATTTTATATCTTTTTTCGCTTCAATAAACTACCGCAGTATAAAAATATTTTAAATACAAAAATACATTTTCGCAAAAGAAAAATCTTAAAATGTGAAAGAGGAAACTACGTCAATAATAAAAATTGCGAGAAGATGGAACAAATTAAATATCAAAATATTATGAAAAATATATTCACATATTTTTGTAGCAGACTTCCGTTTTATACATATTCAACATGTCCCTTATCTGTTATTTTTTTTCTTCAATCCTTCTCAACATTTCAAACGTACCATTAGATATTTATATACACAAGAAGATAGGTTTCTATGTTATTGATAAACATACACAAAATAGAGGAATCTAGTGACTGACAGTCACGAATGACGTTATCTCTTATCATACATTTGATTCAATGAGCATTTACCAGACACTAGTACCTTTGTATTACATTTCATGTAATATGTATGTACATATTATTATGATGTTTCACTGGCAACAATACACTCCACGTACATGTTTGATTGATACATGGTGAATATATAGATCTGTATTTATGGAAAATATTGGTGATACCATTATTGAATCATTCACTAACGTACTCGTAGTAGTTCGCGAACTTATTTAACCTAATAAAAAGGTCTAAAATTGTAGCACTCTCAATGCACTGGAAAATATAAAAACATCAACATAAAACATAATTGTGTAACATGACTCGTCACTGAATTTAAGTTGTTTGAAAATTTTGTTAAAAAAAAGTGGAGACTCGGTTTATTTTCAGGAATTTGCGGGAGCACGAATCATATTTCAAGTAACATTCATATATAAACTACAGACTATTGTTATATACATAATATTGAAGAACTGTCAGGCAACATACAAAAACATACTATTTCTTAAAACTTACTAAATCTAATTGGTAATATAACCGTAATAGAACAATCTTATTTACTTATTTTTCTTATAGGAATAATTTACTACTTCATTCAACCTTCTAGATTTTAATAATGCGGGTATTATTAATTATGTATCACAATTAGTTACTATTAGTTAATCTATGTAGATACTTATTTTTATCTTAATTTGATCATTAACTTTGTACTAAGTACTTTTCAGGATTTCATTCCTGGTCTTGTTAAATAAGAATTCTTATGTACACGTACAACCTAATTATAAAAGGAATGACCATTATTTTATGTTACTTACTCTGAATTTGATTCGTTATTATTTCAAACCTTTTCCATTTTGTAGGTTTACATTAAAACGGGACCAAAGAAAACTAATTAATCCTAATCACAGTTTTCCAATTGATTTTATTTCTAGAATATCAAATTAATTTGATTAAAAGGGTGGAAAATCGTGGATATAAAAATAATTATTTGAGATTTGAAAAAACATTTATTTTGTAAGTTAAATCTAATTCATTTGCTTTTTGATAAATTGCAAATATTTCTGTAATTTTTAACGTTTTATTCTTTTTAACAGACATATTGAATATTTTATGTCAAGTTTATATGGGTGTCTATTTGAGTTAAATGAGATTACAATGATTTTCAAATAAATCTCTTGAGTTTGAATGAAAAACGATAGCATTAATCATTATATGTATAGCATTTTCATCAAACTAATTACAAAATCTTATTGTTATTGCACATAGTTGTCCGATGGGATATCATTTTTGATTTACGTGGTGTGGGGGATATTTGATTAAATTTTGACCTGGCGTTGGATACTAATAACTGCCAATCAAAATTTGGACAAGTAATGATAATTAATTTCTCATAACGTGATAAGTATGAATTTATCCATCCCATCTATAAATACGAATTTGGTTTGGCCCATCTGATTGGCTTAGGAGATCAAATAAAAATATAGTTAATGCTATCGACTGAAGGTAATATTGGTGAAAATTTATGTTAAAAATATCAATTCAAATAAAAATACTTAATTGTTACCAATGTGAAGTAAAGAATAAAATAAATAAATACATTTAGTTCATCCGCAATGAATTTCTTAATCGCGTGCCGGTTATCAAGGGTTTCTGCTCTCATCACCAAGCTAGCCTAATTTTTTCACTTAAGAGCGGAAGTTCCTGAAAGCCGGTCACTGTGGAAGTACTAAATATAAGTGTATTTTTTTCACTATTTCAAATGGTAATGGTAAAAAGCAACAAAATCTTCTCAGTACTAAAAATGTGCATGGAAACTGGTAAAACCTCTTTTGGCGAAATGAATACGTAGCTGTTTTACTGACATCAGCTGTTTCATGCAAGTTATAAATAAATACACAATAAACGCGTTAATGGCTACAATTTAGTTATGCTAGTCTCAAGTATGGATACATTCCAAGTAACGTTAATTTAAATTCATCTATTAAAATGTCGTATTTCATTTTTAAATTTTAATTTAAAAAGAATATACAATTTTTCGAAATCTTTTTTAAGGATTTTTTATGTTCAATTTTAATTTCTAGTTTGTAACTTTTTATAAAGGGGTGTTACGACTTACTTACTATCATGATTAATAATATAGGTGTATAATTTGTAAGTGTATATTGTTAGTATAGATTATATGTATACCTACTATCAAATCTCAATGGAATTTGTGTACCTATACATAGCTGTATCGTGAATAATGTATTTTAAAAATTAACTAGAAATATACTTGGAGGTATCACGATAAAATAAGGATAACGATATTTGGGCCTAATGATAGCTATAAATCATTGATTTTACCTTACATATATATTGTTAGGTATTATCTAATGAATTTTGTTTATTTGTTGGAAAATAAAATAATATATTGTGTTACCTATTTTATTTTTTATTTTGTTATTGGAGTAATAATAATTTGGTCGATTAATAAATAACTATAAGATATTATATAGTTTGATTATGTGTATGATAATGAATAAAATTGTGTGAAAACGAATAAAGGTTATATTTACTAAATGTTTTTTGCAAGTAAATAATTATCATTGTGTGTTGGTCAATGTTTAGGTGCTTTGTAGTGTTATATGAAAATTTATTTCAAATTGGATGATAAAGGTAGATTTGATTGAAATTTTAAAATAATTGCTTATTTATTCAATATTTAAATATGTTTTACGATAATGCTGAAACACTACATATTAAAAAAGGTGTTTGTTTCTGTTTATTATATATAAAATAAAATAAAAGTTATAACGTTTTAAGGACTACATTTCTAAATTTTTAAAGCCTCTTTTTTATAGTGTTTCAGTAATGAAATGGAGTTCCAGTGTTATTTAGTTGTTACTACAACGTTACGTGTAATAAATGTTTCTTTACCTTTCAAATCAAGGAATTGGATATTCTTTGTGGTGATGCAAATTTGTAGATTTCGGTTCTAATTACTGCCATTGTCATCCTATATATAATGAGTTACAATCCATTGGATTGGTCTGCAACGAGTTTTGACTTATTTCTCCACTCCTCCCTATTCTCAGCTAGTCTCTTCAACTCCATATATGAGCCACAGCTCATGTCCCTCTTCAGTTGGTCCATATAGGCGTCTCTCGGTCGACCTCTGCCATTTGTGCCTTCGGTCCTGCCCTCTGCGATTGCGATGAGCAGTCCTGGGTGCCTGATGTTGTGGCCAATCCAATTAGCTCGTTGTTGGCAGATTCTTTTGAGGAGTTGCCTTTTTTCGCCAACCCTGGTTAACACTTCTTCGTTTTCGACGTGTTCCGACCAATGATGTCATCCTAGTATGTAGATACTTCAAAATAAACTCAATACTGATGAAGTACATACTCGTATTTAGGAATTTAATATTCTACGTGGCGAATCAAATTTGTAAAGAAATTATTTTATAATCAGAAAAAATATTGCACTACCTATGTTATGTTTTATATATTATTATTATAAAGTTCGTTGTCTATTAACTGTTTTTACTGTTTTTTATATGTTAAAGCTTAGGCCGTTTATATATTTAAAAAAAATGTTGAATGTTATTGTTTATGTATTTATGTAAGATTAAGGCGATTATGTAAGATTATAAAGATTTATTTATTTATTTAATTTAACTATTTGCATTGTGTGAGAATTTATTACTCACAGTGTTAAATTATTTATTCCAACCAAAATTTTATTTCATTTGTTAAGAATATTATAAAAACATTTTTGTAACAAATATACTGTTTAACAAATAGGTACCTATCTATATTTATATCAGATATATTATTATTAAATGGATGCTTTAATTAATTAATCTTTTATTTCTATGTGTAAAGGTATATGTCTGTATCTACTGTTGTAGATTATAAATAAAAAAACAGGTTATCCGAAAAAAAATTATTAGTAAATGTATTTGTGTGTAACTATCTGGTAAGTAGTCGATGTCATAGATATTATATTAATATTGGTTTAATTATGTGAATATATTATTATATACTAAATAAAGATTTGTTATAAAATATATTTATTTTCTTTTATTTTTCCACAATAAGTTGGGTTTTCATAGTCAAAGAATCTTGATTTTGAAGTTATATATTATTCTAATTTAAAGGTAAAATAAAAACCTGATAGGTACATACGGTAGGTATAGAACTAGCACGAAGTTGCTTATAGACTTTAATTGTTATTAATATTGTTTAAATGACTCTTGTGATAATGTGTGACAACGTGGTTTTGCATTTCACGTATAATTATGAAACACTTGATAAGACAAGTGCAGTTGTGAACTAGTTACACAGTTTGAAATGTGAGGCTGTGGAATTCTCCTGGTACTGAAAACTTTATATGTATATATATACCTATACTTATAGTATGTATAGGTATACCTTAGTCTAGTGGGTATTATTACATACTGTAATGCACAGCATTTGAAGATCAATTAATACTTAGCACTTGATAACCAATCGCTGACATTAGAAATGTATTTTCCTACTTCCTCTGAAACAAGCGTTTTTAATTAATTAATTTACTGCGCTTCATGTCTACAGTTCATATAAATTCTAATTTACAATTTCATTGTCAATCGACGATTGGCAATGAGACGAAAGACGTCTCTCTCATCGAATAAATCATTAGTAGAATAAAACGCTTGTTTTATTTATTTCGATATGGAATTCTACTACCTACATAAACACCGACACAGTGAATATTACAATATAACGTAAATAAATTAGTATAGTTAGATGTGCATTCTTAGTTCATCAATAATAAAAATACTAGATTTTCCTATAGACAAGTTTTCATGAAATTGAAGATAACTTTGTTGATAAGATTACTTTAAATAGATTATTCTGGAAACACGATTTTAGTAAATTGTGAAAAATTTACATCTGATCGTGATGTGATGTGTGTAAGGGATTCGATCCCGGTCGTATTTTAGTCCCAAAAATCCCGGGATTTAATTTAAGAAATCCCGGGATTTTCGGGATTAATAAATTATACAATAGGTCAAGAATTTGGGACTCATTCGCATCAATGAATCACTGACATCCGAAGCTTGTGTTAGTATCTTAAAAGAGCGCTATTCTGAGTTCGATATCTCACTAGATACGATATTGTGGCAATAGTTACTGATGGTCCAAATTACAGTTGGAAAACTTGTTAATGTAAAGCACCTAGTGTGTTTTGCACACGGTATTCACTTAGCTGTTTGTGATTTATTGTATAGAAAAATACCTGCAAATGACCCTATCAGTGATGATATTTAGTTATTTATTTATTTAATACATAAACGGCTATCGCCTTTTATTGATGATTTGGATGATGATAATGAAAAACTGGACTCAGGATTAATCTATAAAACCGGTAATGGTGAGTTTGACCAATGACTGGAATATTAATGAAGTCGTAAAGAAAGTTCGTAGTGGTTCTTATTTTCAAAAGAGCATCTTTGAAGAATGATACTATGCTTCAAAACTATATTGAAAAGGAACATGGAAGAGAGCTTAATTTATTGTTTAACTGCAAATCGCGTTGGAAAAGTCTCTTAACAATGCTTGAGCGACTTGATATTTTAAAAAATAGCATCAAAAAATCACTCACCGACCTAATTCAAATAAATAATTCATAAAGTCTCTGGTCAATTTATTTTAAAAATACGAGTTTATACATTGATCCCTGTAGTATGTATTTTTTTGTTATGGGTTAAGCTAAATAAGACTAACTAAGTTGATTTAAAAAAAATATTCCAAAATAGTACATACAAACAAACATAAAAACAACATTATAGAATATACTTAGGCAGATTGATAAATCAGGTAAAAATTAATGAAACAGTGGTACTAGCATAAAAGTCATGACATGTTTGGATAGGTACTTGCTTTGAAGGAACATACACGAAATTTCATACTGAAATTTGAATTTGGAATTGTTTTTTCAGTCCTTTTGACCGGACAAGTCGTTCTTTTGCTGTTAAAATGGGAAAAAGTGAACATAGAGTGCTGATAAAACACTACTTTTTACGCAAAAAAACCACCATGGAGACAAAGAAATGTCTTGATAACTATTATAGTGAATCTTCTCCGTCACTTACGATAATTTACAAGTGGTTTACTGAATTTCGTTGTGGTAGAACGAGCACGAAAGACACTTCTCGATCAGGACGTCCAATTGAGGTAACCACTCCAAAAATGCTCATGAAAATCCACGATATTGTATTGAGAGATCGATGAATGAAGTTGAAAGTGGTAGCTAACACTTTAAACATCTCATATGAATGAGTTTTCATATCATTTCATGAAAAATTGGGTATTAAAAATTTTTCAGCACAATGGCTGCCGCGTTTGTTGAAAATTGACCAAAAACGTGAATGAATGACACTTTCCCAGGATAATTTTCGGCTGTTTGAACGAAATCCGGATGAATTTTTACACAGTTTCATCACTGTAGATAAAACAAGGATTCATATTTACACACCAGAAACAAAATAATAACCGAGCAGAGGGTGGAAGCTGGTGGAAGTGCTCCGAAGAAAGTCAAGGTGGTTCCATCAGCAGGCAAAGCTATGGCTAAGGTTTTCTGGGACGCACAAGATACAGTCTTAATTGATTTCCTCTTAAAAGGAAAAATAATTAATCTTGAGTATAACTCTACACTTTTGGTCCAGTTGAATCAATAAACCAAAGCAAAACGGCATAATCTTGCCAAGAAGAAAATCCTGTTTCATTACGATAATGCTTCTGCTCATTCTTCCGCCACTATATTTTCCTGACCTGGTTCTCAGTGAATCCTACCTTTAACCAAACACGAAAAAATGGCTTGGGGGACGAAGATTTGCAACTGATTCGGATGTTATCTCCGAAACTATGGCGTATTTTCAGGGCATTGGAAAAGATAACAACAAAGAGTGGATCAAAAAACTCCAGCATAGTCTAACCAAGTGTATAGCTCTAAAAGAAGATAAAGTTGAAAAAAAATATACCTAATCCATTCGAAAAAAGTAACTCTTTGTTTCATTTTTACCGGACTTATCAATCCGCCCTCGTATTGCCCCACTAAACTAAAACTGTTCTGGGTTAAAACTATGAAATAAATACGAATACATAAATACAATTTAAAAATATATAAAAAAAGTTAAATTGTTAGTTTTATAAATCATAAGTGACTTGTTTGTTTATTTTAGAAGATTTTTGAAGTATAATTTTGTTTAACCGACTTTTTGCAGATTCAAAACTTAAATTTATTGCCAGATAAATAAAAAAAAGCTGAATTTGACATGGTTTACTGACTTTTTGTTACCACTTTACATTATCAATACAATCCCGGGACTAGTCCCGGGATCAACTGTAGATAATCCCGGGATTAGAAAAAAGGGCCGGGATCGAATCCCCTAGATGTGTGTGATGAAATTGAAAACATATAATAAGTCTTACATTGAGTAAATATCTTCTTGTGTACAAGTTTCAACACTTGTTCAAATTATTTAGTTGCAGGATGAAGAATTTTTAATGAAATACCTATAAGTATTAAACTTTCCTAGATATTATATGACTGATTTAGCAAGTTAGTGTTCTCTACAGGTAGATTATGTTAAACGTTTACGATTATATTATTATCAATTCCTAGGACATCAAGTTGCAAAATCAATAATATTATTAAATAATTATATTATTTCATTAAAATATGTATTTTTAATTAAAAAAATATTTCTAGGTTTGCAATAACATTTCATACTCGATTTAATGATAAACTTTTCTCTTCTTGTATGTCGAAGACAGAATAAGTATTTATTTATAGTTGTTTTGTTTTAGCAATGTCATTTTAAGTGCAGCTGTCTTAAAGATAGCATCGTAAATAACATGATATATAATTTACAACTAATTTTGTAATGTTCTTAAAGTCGTAATTCTATGAGCACAAATAATACATATCTACCGTTCCATACATCTATGTAATGTTAGTGTCATAAAAGTTATATTTGGAAAATAATGTTCAGCAGTATCTAATACTGGTACATGTTGTTAGCTACTTCACTTCAAAGTAAATACTAATATTATTGTTACGTTCGTAAAAGCTTTGAGATGATCATTTATCATTAGCGTCAATGTCTAACTGTTTTTTTTGCAGCAATTTCATTTTATATAATTGATTCGTATTTTTCAATGTCGTAAATGGACAAAAGCTTTACTTCATATGGATATAATATAATGTTTATATTAAGGTAGGTATGTAATTTAGAAGATGAGCAATAATTTGGAAAATACTGTCCAATCTGAAGATTGTAAAGTTAAATCCCTTTGGGTCTATTTCCACAGCAGACTAAGCTGTCGTCTGCAAAACTTGTGACAGGTCTCTGGCTATTATTAAACTTCCATTCCGTGGGTTCAAGTACTCTTAGATCTCTTTATAATAGATACATAATATATATAGTAAATTCTCTCTACTGTTTATCTGAAAATTCACATTCAGGAATTTATGAACGTGGAAAATATTTTATTATTATTATGTAACATGATAAAGAATTCATCAGTCAGTGACAGAATAATATTATTAGACGAATAATGCGATTATTGAAAGAGGACTTTGTAAGGCAAGAAATCAACAGACCATTGATGATAAATTTATTAAATTCAGTTTGAATTTCCAAATGAAAGCTTTGTATATATATTAAACGAATTTTGATTAGAAGTTACAAGTTCTTCGCTTCAAATATATATATTGAAAATTGAAATATGTAGGTAAATATTTTTTCATTTACGCGTACAGGAAATGTTCATAATTTTTATTAGAATTTGAAATGTTAATAAAAATTTTGAGTTCGTCGGTAGCCTGGAGGTAGAGTCTCGGTTTCGTGAAGATGGGGTCCGTGGTTCGATACCAGGTGCCGGCAAACTCCCCTTTCACAACAAAGCTTTTAGTAGCTTACTGTGAAAGGTGTTTAAAGTTTATTTGGGTTTATAACAAAAACCCAGTTATATCTTTTTTTTAAAAAAATGTATTCAACACAATATACGGCTGGTAAGCCATTCTACAAATAAAAATCGAACATATTTTCAGTTATAAAGAAAAAAATAAAAAAGGGTAAAAAGAAGCAAAAAAAAAAGTTATATTATAATTGATGATAATATGGAAAAATCAAACCAATAAATGCATTAAGTATATTCAGGTTAACAAAAAAATAATAATAAAAATAACATAATGTGGAGTGAAAAAAAAACTATAATAAAGTTTTATTTAAAATAATGATCCAATTTTTTCTTCAATTTATGTACCAGCAGCTACAAACTATGTTTTACTATATTATTTTGTCGGTTAAATTGTAATTTTTAACTTTTTGTTTAACATGTAACAGTAAAATAAATAAATTTAAAAAGACGCAATACATACAGGCCAATATTGTAGTAAGTTTATCATAAACCTAATTAAATCTTCTGCAAAGCTCAATTAATTTGGCACAAAACACACGTTGGTGAACGGCTTAATTTATATAATGTTAATATTAAAATTATATTGACAATACAAATTTGCTTAGCGAAACGAAATGCAAAAGAAAACATAACGCGGATGATATTATTACGTAGGCATATAAATGAAGTGTATTTAGGCACGTATATAACATTTCCGTATTGCGGAGTCTTCGGCAAAGAAAAATTATCCCATTTTTCTTCATAAGTTTCTAAGTGTCCTGTAAAATACACGTATTCGTGATACATCACGTGTGTCATCAATAGGTAACCATTTTCGATTCGCTGAGGCTTGCTGGCAATCCTGGATGTCATAATTTATTTATTGGCACACAGAGGACATCTCTTATGTTTGTTATAATATGTAGTTGATTCACTGGATACCCCACTTGTGGGAAATGCCATGACAGTATACAAAGGTTTTTATTTTACTATATAAGTAGTATATTCTTTTCTTTGTTTACATACATTCTATACATTCATATTATACGTTTTAGCTTTATATCCTTACATAGTTACATACCTACATATCTATTGTCTGTTTTTGAGACTATCAAAGGCGTCTACTGGCATGTTTATCCACCCAATAAGGCTATGTTATGTTTGTTAAAACTACGGGTAGCATTTCAATGTATTTACCAACTACGTATTCCTTTACAGTTTTTGCTGATAAATCTTTGTATGTAACGTTAAAGTTTTATATTCTTGGCCTGAGATGAATGGTATTTCACCTCATCAAATTTTATTTCACGTTCCGAATCTCGGTATTTGTTTTATAACCCTTTGAATTCTGATTAACAATTCCAATTTATTTTACCTATTTATTTTCTTCAAATACACCGTATTCACAATTGACTGGAAAGAATAAAAGATTTCTAAGGTTTACTTTTAAGGCTAAATTTTTAAATGAAAAAGCATAGTGAAAATTTTATTTACTTCCAAATATTTTTTATTTACTGGGTAATAATTCAAAATTTGTAACAAAACTTATATTATACATGGTGACTGTGCGATCAATTTCTCATAAACCATAAATTATCTGTATATATATATATATATATATGTATGTCGAAAGCTGATTTTTTGTTACATCAGGTATGAGTACTAAAAAAGATTTACTCATTGTAGAAATCTTATTTATTTTCCCAATTTTTAAGTCATTAAAATACATAATTCACATTCATATAAACAAAAAGTAAGGAAAATAACCTTAGTAATTAAAGTAAAGAAAATTGAGCGCTGAGAAAAAGTAAGGTGAAAACTGGTTTAGTCTACCTTGGTACGGGCTCGTGCTCAGTTAGGTAGGTTTTGATGACTTATATATTTTAAATACTGTTGTTTAAATGAAAATATAAATAAATAAATTAATTAATTAATTTGTAAGACACATGAACTACCTAAAACATTATGCATAAGAAAAAGAAAAAGATATGCGACATTTCTCAAATAGAGTCATGTATACTTGTTATCTAAAAAACGTACGGAAAAACATTAAATGTTTTTTATGCCTCATAAGATCAATCGTCTGGGGCTAGTTGATGGCTATATTAAAATAATAAATACCTTATAAATAGGATTACAACTAATGTTACGGCTATTTAAAGAAAACAAATAATTTTTAATTAACTCATCAATTATATATAAAAGTAGTGGAAAATATAAATGTTTTTAAAATAGTAAAATATATTAATAAAGATTGTTTCACCCATCGCTATCTGTGGTTAACCTTTGGGACGTCGTCTAATCGGAAGACCAGCAAAAAGATGGAGGGAATGTTGGGAATCCACCTCGCAGGATGGAACCTCAACAAACCCTTGGATCTAGAATAAGAGAAAGAAGGAGATGAAATTATTTCTTAAACAAAAATATGTGATATACTTAACTCTTTTTTTATTTTTGTTTTGACGTATTCATGTTGATTCTTGTTTTTACTAATAAAAAAGACATCCTTGATTGTTTCAAGTTCGAATCGATATTTTTCTTCACAAACACATTGGAACGAAATTCAAGAAATGAAATTTGCTTATATATAAGAAAGGCTGTAATAAATATTGAAAATTTGTAAATTATTTGTAGACGGAAAGTTCAAGGTACGAAAAGAACACAAAAGAAAGACCAATAGTAAAATTGAAAAGTTGACAGAACAATAATTTCACAACTTTTACACCCTCGCGATAAAAGCTTATTATATAAATTCAAACCAGATGGGAAATCATCCCTTTCATATTCATCCCTTCTTGTTCTTCGGATATCCCTTGAGTTTCAAAAATAACGAAATTAATTCATATTTCTTTACCGAATTCTTTATTATTCATTCTACAACAAGTACTTCTTTCAATCCTCAACGAAAAGATGTAATGTGTATATTATATTCTATCTATTATACTTTCATCAAACAATTATTATGAATTACAACTTTGATGGGTTCACAAACTCGTTTTCCTGAGTTTTAAAACATATTTGAATAAGATACCCACAATAACTTAAAAGAGTTACTAAAATGTGAAATGGGCTACCTCACTTGTGAAATAGGCCGTGATGATATAGTAATTAGTAGTAGGAGAAGAACTTCAATATAACGAAGTGCACCTGAAATGTTTCATACATACGTACATATGCAAGTATTCAATACGTTCTAGTATTTTTTTGTTAGGGTGATCTGATTACATATTAAGTTCCTATATTTGTGTATACCAGAGCAAAAACATTCTTTGGAAAATGAAATTCAAAAAACTTATCATTGCAAATAACAAAAAATAATAAATTGAAGGATTACAGAACATTAAGTAATTATTAGAAACCGCCTTTTATTACATGTTTTATTATTATAAAGAAGTTAGTTAGTTTAATTTAGTTTTACTGTAGAGGCTATTTCAAAGAAACTCTAGAATTTTTCAAAAACTTAATTTCCTTGATACGAGTATTTTAACAATTATTAGAATCCAAATTCAATAATCTTTTAAAGTTGTCGATTAGTTTATTTGAAAACGCTAATTTTTTTCTTCTCAATGAATTGAAATCTAAATTCGATCAAAACGATAGATTGAGAAAAGATATCGACAAAACATCGTCTTTGTTTCATAAATTAGCAAAATATACATAGACAATTCACAAAGACTGAGCTAGTCCCAAATTAAGACATGAATCTTATATTATGGGTACACATATATACACATACACACGACGATACACATACATATATACAATACACTGAGCACATATACATGTAACAACCAGACCCATAAATTTTGTAATTAAGTCATTTCATCATAAATATTATTTCTATGCAGTTTATCCTCAAACGTTGTATTGACGAAAGCTCGTTTTACTTCTCAGCTTTGTATTTTATTTGAAATACATTTTTGGACATTCGTTTTGTAATCTCCATATTTTTAAAATATATTTTCTAAGTTATAATGATTGTAATAAATTTGAAATAAAAGTACAATACACAAATGATTCACCAGTTTAATGTTATTAAACGGACAAAACAATTTGTCAAATAGTAACAGATACAATGCCATATTTCAGATTCAGTTAGTCTCAAGTAAAAAAAAACATACATAAATTAAAGCAGACAGTGAATAAAAACAAATTACCTCGGTGATATTGTCATAGGTACAGAATATAAAATCCCTGGTAAATAATTTTCCGCAAAAGGGTGATTTTTTTCATTGAAATGGTTAGAGCTGGTAGAAACTTTCACTTTCATTCTTCAGCCATGTTGAAATTTTAAATTAAATTACACACTACGCCACTTCTTTTGATTTCGCGGCGTGTAAAATAAATATTTAATAATGTAGATTCGAGCGAATTTTTATTAATATATTTGTATACATATAATGGAAGTTTATACTTGAAATAAAGCAATCAGTGTTTTTCTGAAATAATATCAAAAATTTATTAAAAACATTATTTAAACTAAAGAAACTAAATATTACTAAAAATAAAATAAACAATAATAAAACAATTACCTGAAATAATATCAAAAAAACAACATTTAAAGTCTTTACTTCAGGTCTTTCAAAACTAACACAAAATTACAAACAAAATTATTTTACCAACTGTCAAAACAAAAATTCTAAATTCAAATAAATAAACTAAAGGAAATCACTCCTATGAGTAGGTAGGTGGTTTTCTTTACACCTCCCCTCCAAGAAAAAAACAATTACAAGTGACAACGTACGTAATTGTTCACTTAATAACAAATACTGGAAAAAGTTTCGTAATGTGGTAGAAATTTGACTCTGTTTTCTTGTGTCCGGTATCAACTTCATAGATTGAGTTTGAAAATTTCTTTAAAATTTTGTATGGTCCAATCTTTAATTCATCCATTTTCTTCCTATTTAGTCGATTTCCATTTTCTACGTAAACTCTGTCTCCCACTTCCAATTTATATTCTTCCCTATGCAAGTCGAATATATTCTTATTATAATTGTGAGATTTTATTGTATTTTCAAGGGCTAGTTTTCTGTCTCTATTCAAATCTTCTTTTGTAAATTTTGATTTTAATTCTGGTGGTAAAATATTAACATTTTCGCCTTCCAAAAGGTATTTTGGAGCAAACTTAGTGACTGTGTGTTCTGTTTCATTATATTTTTCTACACATTTCTGTGCAACAGTAGTCCATGCTGTTTTCCTATCACTTTCATTTATTTTACATCTTATTTTATTTACTAAGGTTTGATTTAACCTTTCATTGATCCCATTCGAAAAAGGTGAATCCACAGCAGTGAAAACTATTCTTATGTTTTCCATTTTTAGAAATTCTTTAAATTCTTTTGAATTTATGCCAGGATATTGGTCTGTTAGTACCATATCAATATTGTAGTTTTGTGTCACATTTTTTATCAGTTTAATAAAATCACTTGCGGTTTGGTTTTTCGATGTGAGAATGTAAGCATATCTCGTGAAATGATCTACCAGCAGATGTAAATATTTTTTTGTTGATCGTGATCCTCCAAACCCTCCTATGGTATCAATAGATATAATTTCAAATGGGCGTGTAGCTGGTCCTAAATGTGACATTAAACCATATTTTGATTTCCTCCTTGATTTGTTTTTTATACAAATTTCACACTCATCGCAAATTTGTTTAATGTTTGTGATGATATTCTTTGCAGTATAGCATGGTGTTATTTTATTTATCATTTGTGTTCTTCCAATGTGGCAGTAGGTATCATGGACATCTTTTATTAGTGTTTTACTATATTCTTCTGATAGTATGATTTTTTTCCTTTTTTTATACATTTTGTAGTAAATATCATTCTCCAATATAAATTTGCTATTTTGTAGTTCCATATTCATGTGTTGGTCATTTTTTATATCTTGCAGGTTTACTAAATTTACTACTTTTATAAAATCGTCATTATTTTCATTTGGTTCTAGAACTGGATTTCTGCTTAAACAGTCTGCTTCTTGATTTAATCTTCCTGGGTTATATTTTATCTTAAAATTATATTGAGATAAATAATACATCAAATCCCCTAATTCCTCATCAGTTCTGGCCTTGATGTTCATATTTTCTAATGGTTTATGATCTGAGTACACTATAAATTCTTTTCCCATTAGCCAGTGTTGCCAATATTTCACAGCTTCTTTTATTGCCAGACATTCTAGATAAATTGCCTTCTTCTTTTTTTGTGCTTCAGTTAATTTTTTTGAAAAATAAGCAACCGGCTTACTGTTTTCGTTTTTATCTTCTTGTTTCAACACTGCTCCCACTCCTTTGATACTAGCATCCGTGTAAATGTATATTGGTAATTCAGGGTCAAAAATATTCAGGATTGGCTCTGAACACAGCAATTCTTTTATTTTTTCAAATGATTTCTGGCATTTGTCGGACCATATGAATTTCACATCTTTTCGTAATAAATTGTGTAACGGGTCCATAATAATTGCGCTGTTTGGTAAAAATTTATGATGAAAATTTATTTTTCCTAAGAATTGACGTATATTTTTTCTTGTTTCTGGTATTGGAAAATTTTTCACAGCGGTTAAATAATCTTTCAGAGGTCTTACTGAATTATTTTGTATTATGTGACCTAAATATTTGGCATAATTATTTGCAAAAGTACATTTGGAAAATTTTAGTCTAAAACCTTCTGTTATTATTGCCTCCAGTAGTCTTGTTAGATGTAGTATATGTTCTTGAAAAGTTTTCGAAAAAATTAAAATATCGTCTATAAAATTTACTGCAAAATCAGAGAGTTTGTATTTCCTTATGATGTTACTCAATATTCTTTGGAAGATAGCTGGAGCAGTCTTTAATCCAAACGGAAGACACGTCCATTGATAATGGCCTTCTTGTGTAACAAATGCAGTTTTGTGTCTATCTTCAATCTTCAAAGGTATCGACCAAAATGCTGAATTTACATCAAAAGTAGAAAAATATTTGCAGTTTACAGTTTTCACCATCAAATCCTCAATTAATGGAAATGGTTGTGATTGAGGTACGACAATTTTATTCAATTCTCTGAAATCTATACATAATCTTGTTTTCTTGTTATCTTCTTTTTTATAAGCCAGAGTTACTGGAGCAGCAAATGGGCTATAAGATTCCTCAATCAGATTCTTCTTTAATAGTTGTGATATTTGATCTTCTATTTCTTTTCTATCTTCAGCTGTGCATCTATATGGACGTTTGTAACAGTATTTATCCACCATTAAATCAATATGAGCCTCATAATCTCGCACAGTACCTATGTCATATTTATCTTTTGCAAAGACTGATTTGTATTTTTCTATCAACTTATCGATTTGTGATTTTTCATATAAATCTAGATGGTTTACAAACATTTCAAAACCATCTGAGTTAATATGTTCATTGAAATTTATTTCACATTGTTTTGATTGTTTGTTTTCTCGTTGTAATACCTCAGTGGGTAGAAAAACATCTTCTTTATTCTTGTCTCCTAGTACATCAGGAATATCGACATTTTGAATATTTGAAGTTTCTCTTTCATTTAAATTTAATATGTAATTTTCTTTTTTATCATTACATTGCATTATCTTTAATTCTTCATTTTGTATTAATCTGAAGTTTTTGATGCAATCCAATCCAATTAGAAAATCATAATTAAAATTTTCATTATCTATTATGAAAATATCCATAATCTTTTCAATATTGAAAATCTTTATTTTAAGTGTTACCATACCTTTAGTTTTCTTCTCACCATTAATAGTTTTCAAGTTAACCATTTGTATATCTCTTGTATCTGGTTTTTGTTGTATTTTTAATAATTTAGCATTAATTAATGATACATTTGAACCCGAATCATAAATTCCAGAAACATTTAAAGCATCATTTATTATTAACTTTACTTTTATTAATGGTGGCATATCTAGTTTTTTGGATTCTTTTCATTCAATTCTATTTCCAATTCTGAGTTATTTACAGTTACAATAGAATTTTGACTTTTAAACCAGCAATTTTCTTCAGAATGGTAACGTTTTCCTTTTTTCTCATTAGCACAGATTTTGCATGGTTTTTTGTATTCATTTTTATTTAATTGAGTGTCAGGATATGAAACACTTTTTTTAACATATTTATTCTTCCCAACAAGATATTCTAATTTTCCTAATGCATTGTATAGATCTTCCGTTCCTTGTAAAGCTTCTCTATCAATTTTATCAGCCACATAATTTGGTAGGCCAAATGCTATGAGGTCTACAAGTGTCCCAGTATCAATTGATTTTCTCACTCTCAGCAATAATTTTTCTTTTTTTAAAGCATACTCAATTAACGGGCCTGTTTGATATTTAAAAGCGAGAGCGTATCTAATAGGTGACCATCCTTTGTTTTCAAAAGTCACGCAAAAACTTTTTTCCCAGTCTTCCCATCTCGATTCCACTGTATGTTTAATCAACATACAGCTGTACCAATCTTGACTGGAGTATTCCAAAAAGGCTTTTAATATTTCAATTTTTTTTATATCATCCTCGATTTGAAATCGTTTACATTCTAAATTAAAATCTTTCATCCACTGGCATGCATTTGTATTTCTGCCTGTAAATTTTTCAATCATGAATTTCTCTGCAATTTTTCCCAAATTTGGATTTTCATATTTTGTTTGCTTATCTTCAACTAATTTTGTTAACAGTTTTTCCAACGTTTCATTTAGTTTATCCATGTTGTTAAATATTATCAATAAATGTTGTTTTATAATGGAAGTTTATACTTGAAATAAAGCAATCAGTGTTTTTCTGAAATAATATCAAAAATTTATTAAAAACATTATTTAAACTAAAGAAACTAAATATTACTAAAAATAAAATAAACAATAATAAAACAATTACCTGAAATAATATCAAAAAAACAACATTTAAAGTCTTTACTTCAGGTCTTTCAAAACTAACACAAAATTACAAACAAAATTATTTTACCAACTGTCAAAACAAAAATTCTAAATTCAAATAAATAAACTAAAGGAAATCACTCCTATGAGTAGGTAGGTGGTTTTCTTTACATACATAATAATAATGGCTGTCTAAATGTCGGTTCTAATAATCTATCTATCCATAACTATCAGCAAAAATCTATAGGTATGTTTTATACAATAACTAAATATTATTCACTGGTACATATTATCGCAACTCTCCATAGAACATTAGAAGTATCGAGTAATTAGACATGTTAATGCTTTTGTGCACAGTAAATTTGTATCTATTTAATACATATTAAATACATATCTTAACATTAAATAATAAATTTATATCTATTGAATACATATTAAATGATTGCATAAACGGACAGTATAAAAAAATATTGAATTTATTTATCTTCACCTTTATCTTAACGTGTTTGGTTTTAATATATAGGAACTAGAAGCTCTCCATGATATTACCTATTTAAGTTTTTATTGATGTTTTTCTCCGATAACGGTCGTGAATGGTAATTATACTTTTTTGAAATATAAATATAAATAAATCAACGTTTATTTGATAATTTACAAAGAGTGATTATATTAAATAAATAATTGATATAATCACTCCTTAGCACAGATAATTAAACTTGAAACATCTAAATAGATATATTTACATTTCCCTGAGTCCACAGTGCTTTAGTTTGTTCGTTTATATATTTTTGTAATATGGAAGGATAAAGTTGAAAAGTTAACAATCGAAAATTTTCGGGTAAATCCTAATAAGCTTCCAAACATTTTATTGAATGTTTTAGAATCGGAAAATGGTAGTATATACAAATATACATTGTCACAAACCTTCATTTAATTTAATCTTTCATTGGCGATAGTCAATATTTTGGTACCTAGGTACCTATTACTTTCAAAAATACGAGTATGTAATATAAATATTTCCTGAAATAAATATTAATTACTAGTTGACCCAGCAAACTTCGTACCGCCTAACAATCAATGAGTGATTAATATTATTTTTAATCTCTTTACAAACTCCCGAGGCTCCTAAATATTTTTTCTCATAGACTACTTTCAAAAATTTGCTGGTTCCGGTGGACCCCCTGTATTTCTACCCTCCCACCGTCGCTCAATTTTCGAAATGGTATAGGAATTTGAAATAATCCAAAAACTCCTCGATTTTCTTACAGAGTATTTTCTCACAGTACCATTTTCTACTATGTAACGGGTATTTATACCGAATATTGTTTACTTTAAAAATATTATGCGTTTAAATTTCTACCCCCTCGTCGTCGAATTTACAAAATGGTATAGGAATTTGAAATAATTCAAAAACTCCTCGGTTTTCTTAAAGAATATTTTCTCACAGTACCTTTTTCTACAATGTACCGGGTATTTGTACCGAATATTGTTTATGTCAATATCTGGTGCTTTTACCGAATATCCGATACTTAAACTATGGATTCGTGGACCCCCACTTACGACTCGTGCACCCCCATTTTTATGTAACTCAGATTTGTTTTTAAATTATCTGCTGTACGTAATATAGTATGTAGGTAGGTACTAATTTATTTTTTTAGGTTGATACCTACTCATTCATTTTAAATTTATAAAAATTCTTTCCATGATTTTTTCAAAATTGAAATATCAGAACCACAGATGTTAAATTGTATGGATAACGATTCTAATTTGAAAATGTATACAAAAATTATTCCATTAATAGGCCAATCTATGAAAAAAATTCATCGTTGATTTTGTATAATTATCCATATTGTTTGTGTGACAGCGGAACTGTCATACAAACGGCATTTTCATACAAAAATACAATCCAAATTTCTGACTATTCCGTTGGATTTTCCAAAAATTTTTTTTCATATAAACAGTCTCCTGATAATTACGAACACAACAAAAAAGCAATTAGCCAGGTTGGATCAGCTGTTCTCAAGTTATGGAGTGACATACATGGTTAATCCATTTTTATTTATAAGATTTAAAAAGTTGCAAATTATATTCGATTTGGAATATGTTATTTAATATAGATATTTAATAATTTATTGTATTAAAATATAATATTATTTATTTGGTAGTATATGATTATAAAAGTATGTAATATAATATTTAAAATCAGATTTTTGTTATTCTAATTCCATTATGTAAAATATATTTTAAATCCTTTAATTGCTCAGTTTTTTCCTAAATCTTTAGTAGGTACTTTGTGAAATCATTTAAACTTTAGTACTTATATTCTACGTTTTTGAAAGAATATTTAGTACAAGTATTTAAAGAAAAGTAAAAAAAAAGAATGCGCGTAAATAAATTGAGATGGTTTGGTCATGTGGAACGAATGGAAGAGGAAAGAATGACAAAGAGGATATAATTGGCTGAAAGGAGGGGTGTGAGGAAGCGCGGGCGTCCGAGAACTACATGGCTGTATATTTTTATATTTTTTGCATTTATTTGCTTTTTTACATTTTTCGCATTTTTACAATTTTTTGCATTTTAAACATTTTATATATTTTATACATTTTAATAATTTTTTACATTTAAGTATTTACATTTTTTACACTTTTTTTACACTTTAACATTTTTACATTTTTTTATATTCATATGTCTTTTATCATTTTAAGTCTCAAATTTATGTTTATTAGATTGGTAAAAAGGGGATCTTAATTGGATGGTCCTAGAATTTATGAATTTTACAGTGTCCTTGAGGTGCTTCGGCACGTAAACGACACTTTAATATTGTCCAATAATAAATAAATAAATAAATATTGTTGTCTTTTAATGTCTATACTAATTGTTTCAACTGTCTGATCCTTACTGAATAAATAAAATAAAATAAAATGGCTTGAACATGTAGATCAAATTCTCAAGGATGGCCGTGTTTTGAGTAAGAGAATTCGACGTGGGTGCATGAGAAATTGTATGACTGCGGAGGAGGCGAAAGAAGTATGTAAGGACAGATCTAATTGGCGTTCCGTTCTCTCTGCCTACCCCACTTGGGATTACGGCGTGAGGGAATAGATAAAAAAAAACTACAAAAATTTTTTGGTCAGCGCAATGAGAAATTAAAAAAAAAAAAAACAATCGTCCATATGAAATCAGAAGCATTGGGACTATTCTTTACCTCGTATGTAGAAGATACCATGACAAATTGATAGATTAGTAATTTTTATAGCCCGTCTACCTATATTCGTCATCATCGCCTCTCGGGAGTACAGGGCAGAGACCAGTCGGCTCCATTTAGAGCGTCTCTGTGTCAATCGCGCCACCTCTTTCAGTGACCCTGCGTTCTGATGTAGTTGTCATAGGAACGATGTAGTGTGAAAGAGGGACCCGGGCCGACGGAATCCTTGCGGACAAATTATCACCTGTTCAATGCGTGTATCATCCATATCCTTCTATATGGCTGTGAGTCTTGTCACTTAACCAAGGCTCAGGAGTGGAAGATACTTAGCTTTGAAAACAAGTATCTTATAATCTTCGTGATACAGAAAGCTGGCTGGGTCATGTTCTGAGAATGTCCAATGATAGTTGACCAAAAAGAGCATTGTTCTTCCGTCCTACCTATATTCACTATTGAATAAATTAGTAATTCTGGCAGGTATAGGGTCTGTTCTAAAATTACAACTAAAATTTACATATTCACATTACTAATTGCATTAAAATATGTAGGTACATACTTAAACATTCCTAGAAACCCTTTGGATATTAAATCCCGCAATAATTATAAGTTTAGATAACCACAACTCTTTAAATACCTCCAACAATAATATTCCCATTTCGTACAATACCAAACCTATATAGTTAGTATAATCGCTATGACGTTTCATATGTTTATAAACTTCACTATACAAATAAAGTTTAGAAGTCATCTAAACATAATTTCCTGGGGTGAATGAATATGTCCACTTGTAACTGTTGGAGGGAGTTTTCGGACATTAACAATTTCAGTAAATAGTGTACAACGAGTTTGTTCATGAAATATACACGAATTTATAATGAAGGTCATAATGTTTAGTTGTGGTAGTTGGTAGCGTATCCTTTGAATCTCATTTGTTATATTACCTTCTTACATATTATGTTGACATTTAATTAACTCAATCGAATTAAAGCAGGTCAAATATAAAGTGGCATGACTTTAAAATAAAATTTCGCGAGGAAAATTCAAAATACCCATATAGTGAATGACAGTTTGAAAACGTGCATTTATATTAATTCTAATATTTGTACTTTTCAAAAAGATTATTATAGTGTCTCAACGAAAATTTGTTTTGTGTACTTGTTTAGATGTACCTATACTTATCTATAAATTTACTTGTTACAAAGAACGTACGAAGAGTTTGCCGTCTATGACCGAAGAATCTATCCGAATTGTGGACCTAGATTTTCACTATCACCATCTTCTTCTTTGAGTATCTGTTATATTTGATGTTGATTATCATTATAAAAACTCTCTACTCTGATAATTCTTCTACTTGTCGCATTATATTCCAAACTTGTACGTTGCTTATCCATGAGAAAAAACGATATTTTTTCTCCCGTAGAAGATAATTATTCCTGCTACGCAACTTTCCTATATTTATATTACATCGAAATTCCTCTATTAACAAACAAAACTACTACCTGGTTATTATTTCATGTATACTTAGCAGTTCATGGGAACATATTTAGGAAGCATCATTCTGTTCTGCTCTAAATAAATACTTTTTTTTTGTATTTTTCTTAAGTGAATAAATGAAATTCACAGTGATAAGGTTTCAAAACAAAATACTTCGTTTATTTCTAGATGATATTCTATTCATACCGACCGTTCCATTCAATAAACGCCTCTGCATAGAGAGGAGTATGAACAAAAACACATTTTTAACCTTCCAATAACATTTCTCATCACATCCCTCGGGAAACCTTTATCGCTGAAATAATTCTACCATTGAGGGAAAGCATTGACAACTCATTTAGTTGGACAAGACCCGTGTCTGTTTGCTTTCTCATTATACAATGTGTCTAGTTATAATTTGGTCATATATCATGAGCATGCACAGAAATTGTGACTTCTTGTCTGAGAAAAGATTCGATATTATTTGAGAGTTGATTATGCTATGATTATGATTATACTAGGCCATTATTATGTATGTTTTTGACACAAAATAATTACTTTCTATACATGGACGAAAACGCAATTGGTAAAAGTAAAACTAAAACCAACTGTGTTCTCTTCCATATTTATATAAACATGAAGTTTTACAAAATAAACCTCAACTCAGGAAATTGTAATTATATTTTTATTATTGTTAAACATTTAAGTATGCTAATTAGCGGAAATTAATTATAAGTATATAAATATAATAATGTTATTTAAAAATAATTAAAGATATATATAACAAAGTATAAATAATTAAGAAATAAAGTAGGTTCACCTTCTTATCGCAATTATTATTATTATTGTTTCTTTTCTTCCTTAAAACTTACAAAACCTTTTAAACGTTTTATAACGGTACCTACCCAACTCCAAGAGAGCTGATTTATTGGAAAAGTCTTTACAGTACGTACCTACCTACTGATTATGGATAAGGGTTATTAACTACTTTGACGTACATGGAAAGCAAAGGTTTATTAATAAGTCTTGTGTATATTATACATTTTTTTACATCAATTACCATGCTAAGTGCACTGAATTTGTGTTATTCAAAATGTCTTAGGTAAAAATAAATTAATTCTTTATCAGAATATGATTTAACACCAGTATAGAATAGACTTTACACTCTTTTTTGTATGTTCTGAGTTTCCTGTAAAAAACAGAAATTCGGATGACATCACGTTTAATGTTATTTAAAATCTTCAGTCCAGAAATGAGATATGCATCCCATCCTGAGAGTCTAAATTAAAAATTATTTCAAGAAGTTGGTTCACCGTAAACGTACCTCTATTGCAACAACCTTATGTTGAAGGTGGGCCTACCCAGTATGAAAACCTCAGACACGCCACTAATAACAATAACAGGATAGTTATGAATAAAACATGTTCAGCAAACAAAACCAAAAGTAAAGCTCAATAATTTGCGACACAAAACTTTTTATTGAAAATCATAACAAAATATAGTTGAAATCTAACATTAAAGTACTTACTTTATAAATTAGACTTTCTATTGTTAAGATTTTACCATTCGTTGTAGCGTTACTTTACCTTTGTAGTTAAAGCAAAGCACAACATTGAGGTGTAGGTAGTGATCGGTAAACATCAAAGTTTTCAACATTTACTCAGGATTCTTACTCTAAGTAAACTTTAAAAACTTACTAAGAATGTTAAAGAATGAAATTGCCTGTTTACCATTTCTTTGACTAAAGAAAGGAACGTTTCTTAGCTGATTTTCAAGAATATAAGAAAATCCTTTATTTACGCTTCTGCGCTTTACTCCAATTTACACGGTACTATCCCATCTTCATTCAAATTCCATACGCAAGTATCTAGAAATAAAACAGAGTTTGTTCATTAATAACTGACAGAAGTGTTTATAGATACTTACAACTTTTATATTCATACCTACATATATGTTATGTGTATTAGTTTGAACAGAGTAAATTCTGAAACACAAGAATATTGATTGAAAAAATATGTACTTTATACGAGAAATTTATACACGCACTTGTAATATATGCTACGTTTATCATAGGGTTCATTATGATCCGGCAACGATGCAAGTTCTAATCAGTAAAACTATTTTTTTTTAACTCATTTGTTCCAGTCAAGTTGATTTAATTAGGCGGAGTATGTGAGTTTCTCGAAAATTGGTACAAAACACGACTGATACGATAATAATTGTTTCAAAATACCTTCTCATCTACTACTATTACAATAATATTCCACAAGTGGAGTAGGTGGTAGATTACCCCACAGCTAATTTAAAATGAGACATTCAGAGTGGGTGGCAGATATCATCGTTGAATTGAAAATGTAATATTTTTAGAGCACTCGGTAAAGAGTTGATCCCCACTCTTATTCTTAAGTTTTCGAGTGTCCTGTAAAAGGCGGGTCTTCGAAAATATAAAGATGTTTTTCAGCTGAATATTAATAATGGACATGAGTTTATAATGAAAACAGTAGCAATGGTGATTCTAACATTATGTGTAAGGAAATAATTGAAATATATTGCCAACATATTCGACAAACTGAAATTATATAATGATATATGTGTTTGGGAAACCGGTATTCAAAAATGGGTAACACAAATAACTGGCAAAACACATGAAACAAATAAGTAATTGAAACATCCATGTTCGTTATCTGGAGTGAAGATGGACTGGAAGTGTGCCAAGATGAAATGAATTGAACCAGAAGATACAAATTGTTGTAACAGGAGAATGCGGAACACAACATGGACCTGCTTAGTGGTACCTACCTTATAATATGTTTATGGTTTGATGTATGACTTTAAGTCTAATACCGTGGCTGCAAGGAGCGGAAGGTACTTAATGTTTGCTCGTAAATTTGAGGTATTTTGAAATGAACAAAAGGAAACAGGAAGATCCAAAGGATGGAAATGATTTATGAAATAACCTTAGTATAGAAATTTACTTATCAAAAGCATAACAAAATATGTATTTTAAGGACCAAAAAGTAAATAGAAAATTGATTTTCTTACAACAATAAAAATATTCTATACAACTTATTTCACTCCAAATTGTAACATCATCATTGGGGCGCGCACAGGTATCGTTGAATCACTAATTTACGAGTCATTTGAGTCTATGTGAAATTTTCATCGTCAAGATTGTTATTTTCAACAATATGCCTACTTAGAACCTGTCGTCTTTCATAGAATCTTAAAGCTTTTATTGTACTTGGAATGAGATTTCTACAAATTTTTGAAATATTTTAATACATTTATAATTTGTCATTTGTGATAATTTTATAAATGTCGTTTGAATTTCCAATATTGTATATCTTAGTTTTTTTAAGTATCAGTCAAACTTGAGCTGATCGGAAGGTGTTTTTTAAATTACGCAGGATTTATTTATTTTATTTATGTATTCTCATAAATAATGGTCAAATGTTATGTATGGTCGGTCTTACTTTACGGTGTAGAGGCGTGGACTCTTAAAGTTAATATAATTAACCGCCTTGAAGCGTTTGAAATGTGGATCCACCGTAGAATGCTAAGAATATCCTGGACCGATATGATAACAAACATTGATGATTTACGTAGAGCCAATGTAAATAGAGAATTGTTCACCACTATTAAGCTCCGTAAAATATCATATTTTGGCCATGTAATGAGAGGTAGCAAGTACACTATACTCCAGCTCGTCATGAAGGGGAAGATCGAGGGCCGCAGAGGGGTTGGCAGAAGACAGCTTTCCTGGCTTCGAAACATTCGACAGTGGACCGGTGTCAGAACCGTGGAGGAGCTGTTTCGCGCCGCCCAGGACAGGGAAGCTTTCTCTCAAATGGTCAACAACGTCGGGGGGACCCGGCAAGACACATGAAGAAGAAGATGTATTCTCAGTTCACAATCCAGGTCTTTAATATAATAGATTTTTATGCAAAGTTCTTATAATCTACACAAGCAATATAGACACATCTCGATATTATAAATAGACAATGACAAGAAACTATAATTGGGCAATAAGTATACAAGTACCTACATGGCTTAAACGACGAATATTTTTTGAAGATTTTATATGTCACTATGATAATTATTATAAGGCAGTATGAAATATGCAAAAAGGAATATTTTGAGCAAGATAAATGGGGTGTCAGATTATACAAGTTATTGAAAATGGATGTCAAAAAGTTAAAAATGTGTAATGTCAGTGGAGCGACTGAGGAATGTCAATTTATATTAAAAAAGTTAAGATTAACGAGTGTCGATAGTAGGTTGAAATGTAAAAAGGTAATTATATTGAATTAGCAATATAGTATCCATTTACATACAAGGGTAAAACGATAAATTAAACGAAAATTATATACATAATAGGATTCAGATATCGAAAAATTAATAAAAAATCCATGGACAAACAACAAACCTCCAATACCAATGTAATATATCTAGTTAAATAAGTAGGATTATTTTCTACATAATAGGATTTATTGTAAAAGGTCAACAAAATAACTATTTTCTATTGAAATTTATCCTAACAACGAGTAACTATGGGAAACATCTTATATAAATAGTACCTACTTACAGAGCTGCATCACAATAGAGTTGAGTTACACGAGTATATGTAACTCCAATTGTTGATTGTTTGCATTTAATTTGCAAGCAGTAGAGTATACACCACACACCACAGAGCAGAGTATACTTCAACATTATATGTACTTGCTCCGTATTGAATTCATTAAATCGGATATTTCTATCTTATAATAGTGTGTACAAAATTCAAATCGCCGATAATTAAACTCGTACTTATGATCTGTCCTTACATACTTCTTTCGCTTCATCTACATTCATATAATTTGCATGTACACGTCGATTATAATATTGTCATTCAAACGTCAATTTTTCTTGCTCAACACACGGCTTTCCTTGAGAATTCGATCCACGTGGTCAAGCCACGTAGTTCTCTCTCATCTCTGTCATATTTTCTCTATCCATTCGTTCCACATGACCAAACCATCTCAATTTATATCCTCTACATGCCAATATAAAGTATTCAGGATATCATCATTGCTATCCTATTTTATATGTTGTGTGTCTCATACATGATGCTTTACGAACACACAATATTTTTACACAGAAGAATACAAATGATTTTTCTTTGATATTATTTAGGCACGTACGGATACGTCTAAAATATTGTGTATTATTTTAGTAATGTGGATGATTAAGTTAATGTGGGGGCCATCAGTAGAACTGATAGTGTATGTGTTGTATTCAGAAGTATTATTATTGGATGTGTCTGTAAATGACAGATATCAATACGTAAGTACAATTTGATAAAGGTTTCCTCTTATATTGTATATGACGTTAATACTTTCTATAATTAAAAGTTATCACGATCAATTGAGTACTAAATTAAGGTTTTTTTACATGTTCACAGAACACATTTAAGATACTTTTAATATATTCAGTTCATCGATAAGGGTAATCCATCCTGAATGTTTTAAATTTTGTTGTCACTGAGAGGAAAACTTTAATGCTTGTTACGTGCCGCTGGCTACCCTACTAGTAGTAAATGCCGTGATGGTATGTATGTACGTATATTCATAGCAAACAAACTGAAATTCGTTGAAAGTTTTAGTTATATTGAAATAACATAAAAAAATCTCTAAGCGTGGGAATACCAAAATTGCGATGAAAAAGAGATTTAGGAGGTTTTCTTTCAGGAGTGGATCAAAATGATATGTAAGGGAAAATAAACTTTATGCTATGATAAAGAATATTATGAAACAACAATATTTACAAAATTATACAAGTTCTTACAAAGTATCACGTCAATATTTGGTATTTTTGTTGTTAAAACATCCCGAGATTGTTAACTTGATTGAATTGAATACATAGTTATGTAAAGTGTATGTACATTGTTATTCATTTGAAATTAAAATCGTTGTCATGAAAACTGAAGTACCTACTTATATATAAAGCTGATAATTAAAGGTAGGTACTAGAAAGTTGTTTGATGAGTCAACCGTATTTTGTATCATCAATGGTTTTAATCATAGGATAAATGATCTATCGTAAGAATTAATTTCAAAGGATTATTCTATCTACAGATTATGTAAGCCCCAAGTAAAAAACTAAACCTAAAAATATACTTTATACGATATTAAATGTCAAAAGAGTTTTTTTTCTAACATATCCATCTAACAATATTATGGTGAAACTTTTAGTGACTCTTCTTTTTTGCCTTCGCCTTTATTCATTTATTTGAATATATGTAGGCGAAGGCAAAGATGATTGGCATCTATATATTTATTTAGTCCTCATCCATCCGTTCAAGTCTTCTGGTCCCTTGCACTCTCCGAACGCAGCTCTTTTCAGGTCCCTGGCCATTGTGGGCATCCAGTTGGTCACTGATCTGCCTGGTCTTCCGTTCCTATATCCATGTCCATTGTTCTTTTAATCATATTATCCTGTGGTAGTCGTAAAATTTTTCCGTACCATCTTAATCTGTTTTCAGCCACTTTTTCACCATGTCCAACCTAGCTATACAACCAAGCAATTCGTTGATATGTATGTAGAGTCTGGGCATGGTTTTTTTAAGGTCCAACATTCAGATGAGTGAGTCATGGTTGGTCTGACCAGAGTTTTGTATACCTGATACTTTATTTTTAGAGGTACCTATAGACAATTTTTCTGTCACATATTACACCAAAAATAGATTTCCATTTCATCCAGCCAAGCTTTGAAACACATAGTGATTATGATAAAATAAAAATAAAACACAAAACGCCTGCAGAAGTTTTTTTTTAATTCACAACATATATTAGTAAGGAATCCTGGTAGGTATTATTTTAGATAACACTGATATCATAACGTATCTTGCTAAAATGTGAAGATAAAAACAACTGAAGTGGAAAATTGTTCGCTAGAGTTAAAGTACAAGGATAATGTTATCAAAGGATGTTTTCTGTCAGTATAAAAGACGTACATATTTGTATGATCTTAGATAATTTAATTCGTATTTGAGGTTGACAAGAATACAAAACAGGAATTTCACAGATAAACTTGATTTTTGTACATACGTATTTCGTTCTTATATTTTACGATTATATTTCTCAAGAATGTACTTATAACCGAATAATCCCAAATATTTTTATTTAAATTTCGCTAAGTAGGAAAAAGATTAACAGATTGTTGACGAAAAGGCAGAAAGGAGTTTGAGAGAGATCTGACGAACATACTCGTAATACAATAACTATTAACTACTAACACTTACGTTGATCCAAATCTCACGTACTAAATGACTCGACGCACATAACACGTGCATTTTACAGAACGTTTAAAAACTTTCAAAAAAGAGTGGAAACCTATTCTATATTGGAAAGATATTCATCGTATGTTGTTTTGCATTATTTTTTTAAGCTGGTTTTCATAACTTTGTGACATGTTTTTTTTTATTATAGATAATAACACTGTTATTTTTCACATATTATTAAAAAGATACTTTATTTCACTCTCGATTAATGAATTTATTACACGACCAAAAGTAGTCATACATGTATCTAGAATATATATAAAAATATCATATATCAATAATTTAACTACTAAAATCTATAACTAACCCTTAGTATTTCTTTATCGCAATCTTCCAATCTTCTATTTCCCATCATTTGACAATATTAACTGTCCTCTATCTAAATATAGCTGAAAAAAGTAGAGAAATATCGAACTAATGTTTTGATATAAAATACGAGAGCAATGATTATGTTTCAAATGCGAAGAATAATATTAGATCAAGGTAGGAAGATACGTGCCTTTAAATCAATAATCGAAAATAAATTCTACTGACGGTAGGTCTGCTAAATTGAAGAAAAGTTTTACGGTAAACTAAGAAGACAGATTGGCGAAAAATAAAGATAATATGTTAGAATAACTTATAATAAAATATGGAATTTAGAAGAAACTTCAAAGTTTTCAACAACTCATTCCAAACACGGACTATAGCTCTTTTATGTTTTTGTTTGAGTCAGATTTAATGTTATGAAGCTTTTCACTCGGGATTAGGATAATTTATCCATTTTTCATACAAATTATATAAACTTTATCATAGAATTGTATTTTTATATCAGTTTGATAGCCCAAAAGTACAATCCAGTGGTTCAAAATAGATAAATTGTTCTCTTTGCCCAATGATCATGAATCATTTATAAAGAAACTTGACCAGCCTTGTTCCTCGTTCACTCTCCGATTTGATATCTTAATCGTAGTCTACATATTCACTTTTTACATAAAATTACAAAAAATACACTGAAAAATTATCATGCTAGATAGTAGGAAAACTTTAAAAAAGCAAGTGATTTTAAATTTTTTTTTTACTATTGTTGTTGACTTTGTTTTTTTCTTAGATTTTGACAAAATTTCTTGTCTTAATGGAAGGCTTTTGCCTACTTGTGGGCATCAGAAAAAAAGATTAATCAAATAAATTGTATGAAAACCACAATCTGTTGATAATTTTAATACAGAAAAATATACATAGGTATATTATTAGATGTAAATATATAATATATTGCGATTCGGTATTAAGCTACCACTCGTATATATTTCAAAGAATATGTAAAAGTATCAAATAACAAAAATCGAATTCCATATAGGTACTTATCCAAATACGAGGCACTAACTAAACTTCGTAATGCCCTTCCAATGAAACTAAATTCCAATTTAATTGACCCTTTATAATGGCTTTCTAACTATAAAATCCCAGATTCAGTCAATATCACTTTTATCGCATTAAATACATACACTAGGAATTGAAAGTCGTAAAAGCATTGATACAGTTTCGAAACAATTTTCAGCAAATGATTATCTATCTGAAACTACAGCATCTACCTCAAAGTTAGTTATTGTTTTAGAGAAACTTGTTTAACTAAATTTGACATATTTTTTTTTAATAAATGACTGATGTGTTCGTCTAAAATCTCAATTCCCCATTGTTATATTCATTTTATGAATATAACAACGGGGAATTGCTGTCTTCTGCAGAGGGGTTGGCAGAAGACAGCTCTCCTGGCTTCGAAACATTCGATAGTGGACCGGTGTCAGAACCGTGGAGGAACTGTTTCGCGCCGCCCAGGACAGGGAGGCTCTCTCTCAAATGGTCGTCAACGTCGGGGGGACCCGGCAGGGAAGAAGAAGAAGATATTCATTTTAAACATTTTTTACAGTCTAGAGAAAAAGCGTTAACGAAATTGCATACAGGTTTACAAATTGCAGCGTTCTTTGTAATAATTTATAAGAGTTAATTTTTAGAATTTAATTTTGATTGTTTCTCCATAAATATGTTTCTATTTTTTACTGTTGCCCTTCAATCAAAGTGATATTATTTGTATAATGAATAACAATAGTTATTTTAAGAATAAGTAGATTGATCAAGTGATATACCCATAATAAGTATGGGATAATGATAAAAAAATAAACCCTTTCAAAGTTACCTAATATGGAGTTTCACTTTCGATAAAAAACGTGAGTAGAATATTCATATTTTAAATAACATATCCCTGGAGATATTTTATATACAGATGTAGTATGTAGGTATATGTAATGTATAGATACTGAACACACTCGCAAGATATTTATTATGTATGAAAGTATCCTTTAATCTATGTACAAGTACATTCACGCGAAATATATTGAGTGAAATATTGCACCTACGTTTTACACATTAAACTAAATGTCAGCATGAAAGAGAAAATTCAATGGAATTCTTTAAAAGAGTGGAAACTTATTCAGTGTACTTATTCATGTGTGCATGTGAGTATCCATGTTTATTTTTTTAAAAGAATTTTCTATGTAAATAATTGTGATAAAATCATTTGTATCCTAGGTGATACAGTTATTAGTAAAGAGATTTTTCTAACGACAAGATTCGTTTTCGTAGAATTCGCTCTTTTTAAAAATTAATGCCTTTATATTTTCAAGAGAAAGTAATACAAAATATTCACGGTATTATTAAATAATACTCAAAATATATTTACAAACATTTATTACTTTATAGAATCAATATGAAAGCTTATATAAGGAGGGAGAAAAATTGTGAAAAGTTTTTTAAAGATCATAAGAATTTATATATCTTATTATATTATTATTACAATAACCATTTAAGTGTTTGCACACGGTTGGCGTATAACTATCATGTTACAGGGAAAGTGGCTTTAGCAGTAATAGCGTTTGAAAACATAAAAGTTGAATTCATGCTAGGTCTGAAAAAGTTTATGAATTCCAAGTAATAGGTTTTTCAGACAGCGATGCAAGTTTTATACTCTTATTTTATTAAAGTTTGTACCAACATTTCTCGAATATGGTGATTTTTTCTGTTTTGTATTATTCTTTTTTTTGCCAAATTCGAACACAAAAGAGTTTACATTAGTTTCAAAAAATTACGTACAGTCTTAAATTTAACATATAAGATTGGTACCAATGTTAAATCTTGCAATCAGCAATAAATAAAAAAGAGAACATTGGATGTGTGCAGCAATAAATAAAAGATTAACCATGAAATGTGATATGCTTAATATATCTTTAAAATCACCATATAAATAATAATACACTATTTTAATAGATTTGTTAAAAACAAGACATATTCACAAACCTAATAAATTCAACATTGTTGAATATATTGTTTTTCTCATTGTGAAGCCACTTCTTCCACTTCCGCACATTGTAGTGTCACTTGGAGAATAATATATCCAGAAAAATTAGCATGGCATCATGGAAATAGGTACATACTTACCGCTCATTTTCCTGGAAGGTTATACATAGTATAATATAATATAGAGCCACTAGCTAACTACACCAGCGCAAGCAACAAATGAGAAAAACATTGCTTGAATGGCGAGGCTGCTTGCCAACAGTGTAATATAGAGGCGAACTCATACGAGACACAGATTAATTCCATGTCATATTTCAACGTAATTTCAATTCTTTTTTTATTCTTTTTAAGAGATTCATAATATAAATACTCGTAGCTGGCAATTCCATTTTCAGACTCTTCAAGTAAATTAGATGTTCCTACTAAAAGAGAAATGGTATTTCCCGAAATATAACATTGAATTTTTATTTCATTAATTTTCTATGAAGATGAATTAGGATTTTAAATTACATAACTCAAATACATCCTAATCCGAACAGAAAGCAGAATACTTGCGTCGTGAAGTTCGAATAGATTGGCAGCGAGAGGTTTGTTATTTTCCTTGTTTGACATGAATTCCAAATGAATGTAAAGTACATTATTTCAAATGTACTCGTAATCTAAATCTTTCAGCTACAGTACAGCTTATCACAATACAGCTTAATTATGTATTAAATACTATTATATTTATTAATTTATTTATTTATTTTATTCTTCACTGAACATTGTTTACAATAATACAAATTAACATAGAAAATATCATTCATACAATTCAATGTACAGAGGGCGAGTTTATCGCTAAAATGCGATGTCTTCCAACTAACTTGTATGACCTATGTAATATATAAATACATTTCTGAATAATACTTCTTAACGATGAGGTTTTCCACCCATCCCGAATGTCTTCATTTCTTGCTGGCACGGAAAGGATAGCTTGCATGTTAATTACATGTAGCTAATTTGCTGGCTACCCCACTTGAAGGATATGTCGTGATGGTGTAATGTAATAGATCTTATTCATTTTAATGGTTCTTTTAGTGCTGAGAATCATGATGATCAACAGTATTGTAGGCCTAGTCAAAACACATTTTAGCGTTACGTTTTCGTTCAAATGAGAAAGTGTCAATTTACGTAGGTAAAATACACAATTAGCTACGAAAATTGTCATTTTCTCGTAACTTCGTCTATACTCGTAGTGCCTTTCAGCTACCATCTAGTGCGATTGATACCTGAAAGAAAAGCTGTCATAAAATTTTGTCTTGAGCCTTTTGTCATGAGACCAAAATTAAATATAAAATTGTTGTATTTCACTTTCGGCTATGTAATTTTTAATTTTTGTTTTTGGAGGAAACAACGATCGCTATTTCATCTGTAACTGATATATTTTATTATAAATTAACTAACTTATTTTATTCTTCACTGTGCCTAGATTGGTTACAATAATACAAATCAAAACAAAGTATCATAAAAATATCAGTTTTACAATTTAATGTACAGAGGGCGACTTTTTACAATTGCTTCTTTTAATTATCACAATCATAATTTCATTTACGTGGGTATTTTAGGTACGGTAATGGCGCCTGAGGCGTACTAATATCTAAGATTAATGAATCGTTTGAGGAGTCTTTCCAATTCATTTTCATTCATTTATTCGCTCGTAATAAAGTCCACGAAAATAGCAAACACGTGTTTCCTCTTTTATAAATGTGTAATTACATATATATATAATTTGTGAATCGCCCGAGCAGTGCTTTTCCTCTTTGAAATCCATATTGTTGTACTGGTTTAATTTTATTTTTCAATATTTATTTATTTATTTACATTTTTAAATGGCAGAGCCTTTTACATGTTAAATAAAAAAAAAACAAAAACAGCAATAGGAATTTGATGAACGAAAACATAAACAGTTTTATTCTATTATATATTTTTCCATTATTTTAGACGGCAGTAAAAAAATGCTTAGTTCTATAATTTTAGTAATCAGAATGCGGACCCTTTTTATAAATTGGTCTAATTACAGCAGTTTTTAATCCTTCCGGACAGGTCCTTCCTTTACGCTTTTATTTATTAGAATATATACAATTCGTGATAAATTTTTTCAAATTTCTTGTACGATATGTTCCATTTTTATATTGTTTATTTTCTGAGTTTATCTACAATTTTTTATATATTTTTGGTCACTATTTTCTGTTGCTTTTCCGCAGTAAATTGATTTATTACATAAAGAAACGTAATTATTTTGAAATTGTTTTTATTTATGATATAAATTTATTGCAAATGTTTTGTGTAAAAATATTAAATATAGAGCACCTGATAAAAAAAAATTGGTCTCCTTCTCATTTTCGTTTTCGTGTTTTCTGTAAAAATAGCTAAATAGATCATACAAGTTCAACCAACTTGTGTTTAAAAATTTGGTCGTGAAAAATTCTATATATATATATAGGGATGGACAATTTGTAAAGCGCCGTTTTTTCATAACATGACCTCAAGGGCGCTGTATATCGTATCCATCACCCAAAACTCCCAGCAAAAAGGTGTGTCATTAACCCTCTTTTAAAACTCTCTTCATTCACCTCCTCTCGCAGACACAGAGGCAGCTTGTTCCAACATCTGGGACCCGCCACACTAAACGCTCTATCTCCAAAGCCTGTTTTGCGAGATCGAGATGGCTCAATCAGTCTGCATTTTGCATCACCCTGTGATGAGCGAAGCATGAGCCGTCTTTCACTGATGGTCTCGATCTCGCACATCTCCGACAAATATGATGGTAATACACCCTTCAAGGCCGAAAACACTATCACACATATATTAATTGTGTCGGTGCACACGTAGTAGAATTCCATAATAATGCAATTTGAAACAAGTGTTCCTTTCTACTATTGTTTGTTAATTCGCAGAGAGACGTCTTTCGATTGATAATGACCTTATAAGTCGAAAGACGTCTCTCTGCGAATTAACAAACAATAGTAGAAAGGAACACTTGTTTCAAATTGCATTATCACACATATCTTATACTCCACTCGTTGCTTTACTTTTAACCAAGTTGTGCAAGAGAGGAGTAATGCGCTCAAATCTTCGACCTCTCAGGAGAAGTCTTGCAGCAGCATTGAATACAGTCTGGATCCTATTCAGCTGCACCATAGGAAGACCAAAGTACAGCCTGTTACAATAATCCAGTCTGGAGACTACCAAGGCATTAACAAGTGTTCTTGATAGGAAATTGGAAAAAATTAATAGGAAATACTTACTCTATGTAAGTATTTCCTATTTTTTGCTTATTTTATTATATTTTATTGTATAAGAGTCTCACATCTCACAACGCATGAACCAATTAAGACTCTACACGTAGATATGGTTTCTATAGATAGTAATATTTATTTGTCAGAGAATATTTTGATGGGTTGCCAAAGGTAGGGCCAATATTATATTATTAACTTCGCTAGTTCAAGCGCCTATTTTTCTCATCATTGTGTTATACACAAGAATTTTTGTTGTCATATATTAATAGAAACTTTAATTGTCGAATTGGAATAAAATTGCTTCTAAATATTTGTGATATAATAATATCCATAAAATTTATTAACACCTTTCTATATATATTTTGTTTTAATTATGTTGTAGTATAAATTTCATATTAAAAAATGAGTCTTGTAAGAGCAAAAGAAAAATTACACTTTAGACTTTTTTCTGCGTATTATTTAAACCGTTATAAAGGAAATGATCGCACGAATTATGATTATACTCCGAGTTCTTTTGAGAAAGAAAAAAAGATAAAAGTATTAGGTAATTTAATTCCAGGAATTTTATTAATGCAATGTGAAGTATTTTTTGCTCACGTTCTCATACAATATAAAATGTATCTTTAAAGTAATTTCAACAGTGTAAAGCACTTTTCAACCTGATAGTAACTCATCTGAGTACAATATGTTTCCCTACATAGATAGAATTTATTCTCCTTTTTTCTTCATAGTTTGATAATAGGCACTGATGGATATTTTATCAGAGTTATGGATCTTGCGAAGTATAATTGATTGGTTAAATTATGTTAGGACAAAAATATCGATCACTTTATCTTATAATATAAGGTAAGAAGATTGAGGGTTGACGATGAATGGATAGAAGGTAGATATCGTGCCTACGAAACATTCTAGATTTTACCGGATTACGATAGGTGAAGGAAATGTTCTGGATTACATAAGACTGAGAGGTTTAATTTTAGTAATCGTCAAAATCGGGAGGGAGGTTACGGTACACGTGAATAAAGAATAACACAATTCACTCAAGATGAAAAAATGAGAAGACATATGTCTACTCTTCCTTCTATGATATTTTTATTGTTGACTTAAAAATAACTGCACCTGTCATCAATGAAATATAAATAAAACACTTTATGATTATGGTGATAGGATGGAATAAACACTCATATCTGAAAATTATTAGGCCATCTCCTACTCAGGTTTTCCGATATATTTCATGGAGGGTTTTTATTACACATTACAAACCTTATAAATATTTACACATGCCCTACTTTAGTAGGAAGTAAATATTGTTATTTTATTATGATATCCTCATGCATCACATATTTCAGAAGCATTTACAATCTCTTGATTTAAAATAATAGTACATTTTAAGATTATACACAAAATATGTGCCTATTGCCAAGAGACATGTCAAACATTAAATCACTGAAACGAAATAAGAATCCGAATTGGGATATCATATTAAAATATTCTCGTTCCCGGATATTTTAGGAGTCGAAGAACTCCTATGATATGAACAAAAAACACGAGAATAAGATTATTAAGCCTCTAGAGAACACGGTAATAAAACGAGTCAGATTGTTTGCGTTCCAACAGAGTAACAATTTTTCAAAACTTTTATTTAACTACTATAATATTTTCTTTTTATTGCTAGGATTATCTAAACAATAGCCAATGGTTTTATGTTGATTGTTAAATCCACATTAAATACGTGTTTCATTTGTAAAAATAATCTTTCAAACGTGTAACAAAAAAGGCAGTTTCTGTCAGCGGTCTGTATTGAAATATGCAAACAATTTCTCATAAATTATATTACCTCCTTAATTATAATATGATGTATTACCTGACAGGAACACATCGTAATATTTTTCTCTGTTGTGCTTATTGTTTCTTCACACATGGGTTTAACATAATATTAAATTACCTAAAATAAACTCCATATTGAAAACAAATATAATATTCATGCATCATATTTACATTCACACATTATTCATTTGACATATTTTTTTATTTAGATTTTGTTGCCATCAATACTAAAATTTTTGTTAAGTCGTATTTGTCAAAATTGAGTTTACAGTTTTAGACAAAGAAAAAATCTCTTCAAACTCTGCATGTTGAATGCTATAAAGTTAAAATGTATTTTGCGTTTCATCAATATAAAACTAAAATATAAACAAACCGAGTTAGAAAATTTGTTTTTGTCAAAAATAATAATATTATCTCATGAAGTAGGTTACAGAGTGTTCACAAAGTGGGCCATATTCAGAGGAATTTGCATAATGATATGGTATTTTCATATTTTTACGAAAAGTACCGAGCATAGGTAGCCACCTAGGCAAGTAAAACCGTGACCCGATTTACATTTACGTACTTATATACATTTCCCATCTTCCTTATACTGTTGTCGATATCGCACAATTTATGGTAAAAGTTCCTATCAATTTTTGCGATGTATAAATATCTACTTCATTTTTTCACAACATCTAATAAAGTACCCATAAAATTATTCGGTGCTTGAATGTACTTAATATTACTTTGTGAGTAGGCGTGAACAAGTACCTAATTACTTGAAAACATTAATGAAGTTTCTATATGTATCAAATACTTCGAACACCTTGTTACTTATAATTAATAGCAATATGTTATTATTTTGTCACATAGATCTGAAATTCTGTCTATTTGATATAGATATTATGATATTAATTTGAATGTATAGACCTACTGTAAGTATCTATTACTTTTGAAGAATCAATATGAAAATGAAATTTATATGACTGTGAACATTCAATCTCTATTAATTTAATTATATTAACAATGATATAGGGAAATGAAGGAAATGAAAGAGAAATGTGCACTATCTTGGTGTCCGTATTCCGTAGTCTGGTAGGCAGATAATCACGGAACAAAAAAATATGTTAAAGCCTACCATCTTACGAAAAATGTATTTTAAGATACAGCATTCAGCCCTCTCTGCCTATCCTACTAGGATAGGGCGTGAGGGTATAGTTAGATAATGTAGAAACATAATTTTATTATATTTAACATAAACATATTAAAACATAATTTGAGTTCGTCGGTAGCCTGGAGGTAGAGTCTCGGCCTCGAGAACAAGGGGTCCGTGGTTCGATCCCAGGTGCCGGCAAACTCCCCTTTCACGACACAAGCTTTTAGCTTACTGTGAGAGGTGTATAAGGTTGTATTTGGGTTTATAACAAAACCCAGATATACCTAAAAAAAAAAATAATACAATTGAAGATCGAAATTTTGATAGACCATCACTATAAAAAAACTGTGTTTTCGTTTATCTTCTTATTCGAAAATTGAGAGAAATAACGAGTCAAAAGACGTTTAATTCAATCATTAGTTCTGTTAGTCGGCATCCTTTAATAATTAAGGAACAAATGGGTTATAGGTACCATAGGTAATATGCGGCATCCCAGTGCTCGTCCAGTAGGTATTAATCTACAGTCGAGGGAAGTAGTCTCCACCTACATAATATGTACCTACATAGATACGGCCGACATAATGAAGACGACAAAGGCTTCCTGTGAATACATATAATGATAATATATGGTAATAAGAAACGCACGCGGTGCTGGTTTTTACAATATGAAGAAATACGGAGCTGGCCAAAAATGTTTATGGAATTAAAGTCCCTGAATGCTTTATTATATTTACAACCCCCTAAGAAAATGCTTAATATGCAAGCACAGCCTAAAGGCATTTCTAGACAACTCACATTGTTTCGCTTTTGGTAAGTTAAAAATATTTGTATTTTAAATAATCACTCATGTTAATTTAATTTTCTTTTTCTCATTATGAGGTATTTTGTGAATTTAATGAAACAAATTTGCTCGAGTATTTACGTAAAAAACTAATTTAGGCAGATATATAATTTTCATTCACAAAAACTGTTCTAAAGAAACATGTTTTATTTACGATATTCATCTGATATAAAAGCACAAATTGTAAATAATTCGCAGAAAAGTTCAATACAAATTCATTTTAATTGGAGAGGTGATTTGCAAAACATAAAGGGAATAAAAACGACCACTGTTTTTTTAATTGACGGACGACTATTTCTATGTAAACTGGATTTATTTTATTTTCACAGCCATCCCTTAACTAAGTTTAGTGTAAATTTTATTAGTTTCGTACTTTGAATCTCTTCTTATTCTTTTGGAACTGTCAGTAGGTTAAATGGATATTGTACCTATTTTCTTAACCACATTTCTGTTCAATAATTAAGTATAATAGAAGACTGCTGCAAAAAGCGAATTTGAATCAGTAAAAATAGTGTATTATTTATAATTTTATACTACTTTAACAAATTCACATCTATTTTGTTCTTTCGAATATATATATCTGGACCATCGTATACCAATATTTTCCTAGATGAACATTGCATACGTATAGAACAGGGTTCACAGCACGTTTTAAAAAATAAACGAAAATCCTTTAGACTCGTAAATTTGTGTAAAAACAATGATGTTTATTTTGTAATGAGGGGTTTCAGTGAATATAGCTATAAATTAATTTTTGTATGCATAGCTGGAAAAATATTTAACCGGTAACATTATGAAGTGTCATATTTAACCACATTTTTTTTTTTTTTTTTTTTTTTTTTTTTTTTTTTTTTTTTTTTTTTTTTTTTTTTTTTTTTTTAAAAGACAATTCACACAGATCGAGCCAGTCCCAAACTAAGATGAATCTTGTATTAGGTTTTTAGGGAATACTGAAATAGATAGGTACCTACTACTGTTGTTTGTAATCAGGAACCAACAAATAAAAACAGTACCTGTCTTCTTATTAATATTCATGAAAACATTGCGGTGAACAAATATATAACCATCAATGCGTACAAATAAATAAAATCGCGATGAAATAATTATTTTTATGTTATATTTTGTATTTGCTACAATCCCATTTTTCAGTAGGAATCAGATTGAATTCAAAGTGGAGATTTTCTAAATATACATCGTTATTGGAATGAGCAACATGTGAACAATATGGGTGTACATAAATATGTCCAGATATAGAGATACATAAATGTACCTGTATCACCCTAGTTGTGTCATTCGTATTACCAAATACCACTTTATAGATATTTCTTTTTTGATAATGCCTCAACCTTAAAGTTTATACCTATTCTGTTTGATTATTCTGAAGTAAATTATTGTGTGAATTTATTTGAAAGTAATCCCACAATATTTTGTTACAGGGAATATCTTAAATTTTAACACATCATATTATGATCTTGAACTCAATAATGAGAGGTTGGTACATTCTGATCATATTACTTTATAACATAGAGAAAACTTTCTGTTTATTAACGTGATCTGATTTAGTTTTAAGTAACTCTCGCCCTGAAGAAAGCGCTCGGCAAGTAGAATTTAGACATTATTGATTGACTAAATACAAAATCATACGTGAAAATTAAACAGTTTTTTAGTACCTATCTAAAACATTTTAAAACTTATATTAAAATGAATTTTCACAACGTTAACGCACCTACTTTAAATTTAATAAATTTAATAGGATCTGATTTTTCTACTCGCTAGAAATGTACATAACTGTGTAAATGAAATAGATTGATAGATAAAAACAGTAATTGTACGATAAGGCGAATAACACAGGATTGCTATAACGGTAGATATTTTTGATTGGTTAGTGTTCATTATTTCCAAATATTTATTAAAACAAAACCTAATGAGTTGTGGGAGTTCGTTGAAAATAAATTACGTACATTAACATTCCACATTACCATGGTTGGTCACATTGCAATTACAAATAATATATTTTCTTCGAAATATTTAATCTCATGGCTTTTTACAGAGACATAAACATAAAATTCCCATTGGAATATTTTGCTAACGGATGTAGGATGGCATGGAATTTAAAATTTATTGGAGACTCGGTTTTGACTTAAAGAAGCTACAAATATCTGAAGCTCAAACATTGTGAAGAATATAAATATTAAAAGCTGCAAAAGGTTGTAAAAACTGTCTTAATTTGTCTTGGTTTTTCATTCAAACTATTACATTGTCTACCTTCAAAACATTTTATTTGTATAGTATGTAACTACGAGTAGAACTCGTAACGTTTTTGAACAATAAACATTATTTTAAGTTGTTTAAGTTATTTTTATTACAAAAAAAAATCACGAATACATTTTACATTAAAACAATATATTATATAAGTAACTTTACAGACAAGGTACACTATTATTATTTATCATGTCGAAGCCCAGAAAAAAAACAAATCAAACTGTTCTCCAGTACTGTACAAAACGCAACTCTAGCCTCATGGCTATGTTGTGGTTCCAAAACATAAAATAGACAAATACCATAACTGAAAAATAAGTTCTCAGAAAAATAAAAACAATACTAATATACAAAATAACAATATCATAAATCATTGAGAAAAAAAATTACAGTACATCAAACACTAAAAAAGAAATACTTTCACTTAAGCACATCGGTTAGAAGCATTTGAAATGTGGATACACCGAAGAATGCTTCGTATACCTTGGACCGAAAAAGTCAGTAACATCGAAGTACTTAGGAGAGCCGGAGCCAGGAGAGAGCTGTTGTCGATTATCAAAGTGAGGAAGGTCTCATATTTGGATCACATGCTGCGTGGAGAAAAGTATCGTCTCCTCCGCCTTATATTGGAGGGCAAGACGGGGAGTTCGCAGAAAGCAGATGTCCTGGCTGCGCAACATTTGAGAGTGGACCGGAATCCGGACAGTGGATGACCTGTTCAGAGCAGCACAGGACAGGGAGATTTTCGCCGGAGTGATCGACAACGTTGGGGGGACCTGGCAATGCACAGAAAGAAGAAGAAAGCACATCCCGCACCGTTCAAGCACTTGAGAAGAAGGCAAATAATTACGCAGTAAATTTGGGAAGGCCCTCCGACCTCCGACCCATCCACTCCCAGATCAAAAAGATATCCTGTGACCACACGATTGAAAGCTTTGCCAATTTTCAATTGTCTCAACGATCGTATGAAAACGCTGTCTAATTTGACTAGACTGTGTGTATATAATAAATATTATATAATTTATAAACAGGAATTTTATAGTGTAATATTTGAATTCATTATTTCCCAAACAGGTTGAATGCGAGAGATTCTGAAGATGAATAAAAAGTGATATAATTTATTTAAATTATCTTAACTTACAATGTACAGAGTAGACGTGTACTTACTTACATTACCTCATCAAGGTCTACTGATTATACTAAGTTATTCAAAATCAAATAAATACACAAGTTTATATTCCATCCACCACATATGCTGGGTGAGTAGTAATTTAATTATATAATTTGCTCACTGTTCGAGTTTATGGTTTCAATTTTCCGAGAATACGTAAAGTTTTAAGAAAGTTCTAAAGCGAAAACATAAAGAAAATATAAATGATTTGATTGTTGTATAATAATTATTTAAGGGCGTGATCAGAATAGTTTTTTTCATTGGTGTATGGCAATAAGAGTTGTGTAACTTCAAATAATATTTCTCAGTGGTGGTTGTGTATCATAAGCATTGCAAAAGGTTTGAATACTGTATGGTCTCCTTCTATTGAATCACACTTACGAAGGAATATTAGGTATATATTTATGCCATCACAGTTGAAATGCCATTTCTCACAGTTGAAATCAAATCAAATCAAATTGAAAACTTACATAAAAAGTAGGTTATCTAAAGAAGCAATATTTTTCATGCCAAATTATTTAGATTACAAAAATGTGCTTACTCCTACTAATAATTTCATTAACACCATATCATAAATATTCTTCAGTTCTTTGCATTGAGTTGAGAATGAGGGAGAACATGAAGCAAAAAATGGAGGAAAAAGAAATGTGACAAAGAAAAAAAAATGATTGACAGAAAGGGAGGAGTAATAAACTAAAATGTTGTTAGTTCACATAAATATTATGTAGTATATATGTATGTATGAAGCATATTAAAAAATAAAACTAAAATGCTCGTGAAATACTATTGTGTTAACAAACACATATTCTATCACATTCAATTATAATTATAAATGCTCTATTTTAATTAACTCTGCGCAATCAAATACCTCTGTGGCCAACGTATTGCGCATAACTTTTTTTATTTGTATTCGTACATACGTAGATGTGATTGAAACGATTTCATTGTATTGTAGGTATTTTTATTTTATTTTGTTTAATGAAGTCATAAAAATAACATACATTTTTATAACTTAAAAACTAGGTATGTACGTCTGACATCGGAATAACAATAATATATTCATCAAGTTATTCAGAACTCTCAGAACTATGCGCAGTAATATATTGGTATTATTAAACGGTTTGCTTCACATTCCCACTTCTTTTATTGCAGTATCTAGTTTTTATTACTATTCAAACCTTTCTGCTGTGGTTGATACATCAATGCGGATGAGTGGTTTAAATAATGATGTTGTCAACATAATATTTAGGTACCTACAACTATATATAATAACTATACGGCATAATAAAGGGTAACTATATGCCTCCCCATATATTTATAACCTTTGACATCGTAATATCTCAGGTGGCGAACACACTTCGCTTCTATAAACACACGCATAATATTATGTATAAGCGCCTACCCAGTAATTCTATTATGGCCTACCATTATGCAAATCCACTTATTGTCGTTGTTTGTTCATAACAGAATTTATTACACATGACATTGTTAGACGTAAATACTTTGAAGATGTTAAATTATTTCAATGGAAGTGTGGGATTAAATAGTTTTCAAATAAATAATTCCAGAGTTTATACTGCTGGAGTCCATTTTTAATTTTAATTAAATAAAAATATAATTAAAAAAACGCTGTGTTATTTATATTACGTTAGATTTAAAGTAATCGAACGTATTTACTAAAACGAAGTCCGGTCATTATTCAGTTAGATTTCTAGTAACCCAACATTCTTGATCTTTAGTTTCCCTGAAGATGCCTACAAGCATAGTCGAAAACGTTGGGCTACTATCAAAAATTAAGTATTAAAAATTAAATATTAAATAATAAATATTAAATACTACTTAAATATTAAACACTGTATAAAAAGTATTTTTACAACATACTTGATACTAACGCAAAACAATTTTAAATTTTCTCCATTGATTTCATTGATCTCTTGTACTTTCATCAAGTTAACTTGACATTTTCAAGAGATCTGACATTTTGAACATACTTGTGTTAAAATCAAATATGTTAAAAATGTCTTTTCATAATGTGAACACACAAACACTAGATCGCTTGAAAAGTGTTTTTTTAAGTATATTTTTTTCTAGTGTTTATTTTGAAAGTATGAAATAATAAGTAATCAATCTATGAAGGTACCAATATTTTTCCATTCTTTTTTTGAATACCTTTTATTTTAGCATTACATAAACCTATTAGAGAAGACGGAAATATCAAATCAGAATTGTAAATAAGAAAAAAGTCCTACGTAAATATCTTATATTAAAACTTTTTGAGAATTCCCATGGATCCCAGAGTAATTAAATTTGGCCCCTTGGTATAATTTTTGATAGGAGCGTGCTAACTAAGGAAAAAGTAATATTTTCTTTGCATTTCACATCGATTATTCAGAAGCAAGTGTCCCCGTTCAATTAAAACATCTTATTTCATAAGGTACAATAACATTTTTAGAATTTTGATTTTAAAACAGAGTTTATTTTTTTATTAAGATTTGAAAAAAATAATAATGTTAGTAAAATTATTGCTTTAGTAATGAATGCTTCTACATATTTCCATTTAGACACAATACGAGTATTATTATTATACGTACAAAATAATAGTGTTTAAATAATGGTATATTTGTTAATATTTCCAACCGACGGTACTTGGTGGAAATTCATGTTGAATTAATTATAAATAAAACACTTATTTATAGTATATCCACAGTGACTTTCTATTTACTTTTCAGACTAGCGAAAAGCCTGTACCTTTTCGCTAGCCTTATGATGAGAGCGGAAGCTCTTGAAAGCCGGCTCGCATCCAATAAAAAGTCACAGTGGATATACTATAAATAAGTGTTTTATTTATAATTAATTCAACGGTATATTCCATATATACCTAGCCATATTCTGTGGAGAACCAGGCAAACATTTAGAATCTTTCTCTTTTTCGTAAGTTTTCGAGTGACCTGTAAAAGGCAGATGTTAAAAAAATAAGGATATTATCAATCTTGAATTCGGCGATTATATTGCCACCCATCCAGAGTGTCTTAATTTTTTTGTGGGCACGGAGAGAACGACTTGCATGTTTCTAACATGCGGCTGATCTGCTGGCTACCACACTTGTGGGATATGCCGTAATGGTATAGTAGTAAAAGTATGGTAATTTGACCATTCTTTTAGTGAGCACGCAAAGTTATCTTTATACTGTTAAGGATAACTTCTCATATTCATTAATTTCACTTCATTCACTATTTGACTTTTTTTTAGGTTGCCCTGGGTAGGAAAGAGACTCCTCCATTCAGAGCAATTTTCTGACTTTATAAGATGCGATTTACAGATTTTTTTTTAATATTTTTATAATTAACATTCATTGAATAGCCAATTTCTATAGTTGTAAAAAAAGTTTATCAAAAATTAATGTATAAAATAGAAGATAAATGCAGATAAAAATATGTATTTTTTTCTGTTACCTTCGAGTCTACGACTTATGCGAAATATTATGTGGATAATGAATCTAATGATAGTTATTGCGAATCGCCAAATAATGATATTTATGAAGTCTTAATAGAAGAAATAATTATAAGTAATGACTAAGATAAATGATCGGATGACGAATATTATAGAACGCCTATTGTGCTTTTGATAGTTGTCGTTAATCAAACCCATTGGGTATAATTATTATTATTGCAACTGATAGATATTACTAACACGTAGGATATCTTGTTTATTTCCAACGTCTTGTGCAAATTACGTTTATTATGATGTAAAAAAAATTACATCAATAACATAGAAAATCAAAAAGATTTGAGCCGTAAAAAGTCTTCAAACTCACTTGGAAGCTACTTGGCTAAATAATAAGTTTGAAGATATCTTAGGCATTGATTTTCTATTTGTATCCATCTGTTAGCTTGCTTGTAATCAATGTACAGTAAAAAATAAATAAATAATAAAAAATAAAATGTTGTTTTCGTGTCATGTTCGATATTGATAACAATGTGTATTGAAAAATTAAGTAAATAAATAAAACCGAAGTACCTACCTACTACTTTTTCCAAATAGTAGCAACCTATACCATTACGGCATCCCACTTAATCACGAAATTAAAATAACACATTAAAATAAAATAAAAATTAACACATTCAAAAAGTTAGTATACCTCATCACTTTGCTATATATCTACAGGTATTTTATGTTATTCTAGTCGATTTTATAAAAAAATATTAACACTATGATAAGATACTTTATTTCCGAGAAAAAAATACGTTTGGTATATAAATATTAGGAAAAGTAGATAGTGCCCCCTATGATAGCTATATAGAAATCTAAGACAGCGATTATGTAAATTGTTTGCTTAGTAAACACCTACGTAGATTGGTTGAATAATAATAATAATTTGATCATTTAATGATTCTCATTAAATCTCAGTTGACTATCATAATTATCGACATTAACAAGGGTAGGTGTAGGTCCCATACAAAATATAATGACTTATTAACGTTTGCAATAAATGGTTTCATAGCGGAAAATTATGTGAATAAATTCATTACTTTGTTCAAGGCTGGAGACCAAACCTTTTTACATATTCAGACATATTTCACGTACTTACTCGCTCATTTCACTCCAACTTTTAACGCTAAACTTTCAATTATATTTTTTTCTAGAGCGAATAATATCTTCATTACAACACGCATGTTGAAGTGTGCGTAGAGATAATAAAATGATATTAGGTACCTGCCTATATAGCTATTCTATGTGCGTTCTCTCATTGTACTATATCTTATTAGCATCTCCCAGAATGGTTTTTCTTTCCCACAATATATCCATCTTGCTATCTTCTCTAGTCTTTGGTGACTATTAGAATATTTAATAATGAAATAAAAGTAGGTAATATATTTTTTTCATCTCGGTATCCCGTCATGTAAATCGTTGAAATAAGTGAGAAATTCTACATTTCATATGAACAATATTCTTGAAGAATATAATTTATTTTTCATTCATGAAACGTCTCCAACAGTCTTTTGAACAATTTACAAACTTCATGTTGTAGGAATAAATGTGGGTAGAATATTCTATTTCAGCTATTAGTGAACACAATAGGATAGAATCCTGCTGCGCAATTTACACTTTTGCTTCCTACAAATTTCCATTTAACCCACTCTCTCTTAATAGCCCTTATGAAATTGTATCACTGAAGATTAATCATCAGCATTCCATTCCTCAAGCAATGCAGGCATGTTTAATTATAAATACTAGGCTGTTATACTCGTATGATGTTACCAGCTTAGAAAACTAATAGGAATATAATACCGTATATTAAATTTCTCGTAGAACCTTGTTTATTAGTAAAATCAATGAAATAACGGTGTCACATTTCAGATTCCTCTCGGAAGCACAGGGCAGAAACCAGCCTACTCCATTCAGATCATCTCTGCACCAACTGAGTCACCTTCTCCCATAACATTCCTAGCGCTCTAATATCGTTGTCATAGAATCGGTGTATTGTGAAACAAGGAACCTCTATCAACTATCACTGGACATTCCTAAACCATAGCCCAACCTAGACCTTCTTCTGCCCAGTATTAGAGACTACAGAAATTTGCTGAGTGTGCTAGCGCACAGTATTATTTGTGACATGCCCTACAAAATCCTTCTAAGACACGTAGGTACTTTTGTGTCTTAGTATCTTCCGCTTTTGAGCCTTGCCAAGGTGTCAGGCCAGGCCAAGCAAGACAAGGCCAATACTCATAGCCATATAGAAGAAACGTTATAAAACAGGCAACATTTTGTACTAATACTGAGTCTAGGCATCCTTCAAAGTCTGTCCGTGATATTGAAAGTCCCTCTAGCAGCTCTCATACGTAATTTCGATAGTAGATATAATCATTTGGCTTTGTGTTTGTCTTCAGGTATTTATTCTAACTTGTAGACCGGGAATATTTGGGTACTTCCAACCAGATTTAGGTAAATTCAAATTCATAGGTTCTTATTCCTTTTAATTCCGTGTTTAAGATTTAGATGGTTAAAACTTAATGTCTTAATTATTCCATTGTGTTTCGTTATTTTTTATGCAATCCTAACTATTAAATATTCATATCTATGTCAATGGAAGACTTCATTGAGGTGATTTATTATTAATGCATTTCAGACTGTTGAATACACTTTTATAATATAGAATATGTGGATTGAATCTCGTGATACACGTATATTGTGTAATCAAAGAGTGAATATAATCATATTTTGAACTAGTATAGATGGCGCAGAATTGTTCATGAGGGGCTATCCGGAGATCACAACCCCCTGAGAACTGAGGAAACGATAGAAGAGTGAGTCGAATATAGAATTATCATTAAAAAATCTTAATAATTCATAATTTATTTATTTATTATCTAACTGTCAAGTTCAATACACTATTGTTGGATTATTGTATCATCGGTGACGGAACAAATGATTTGTAAATTCGTGAGACCTTTAGGTATTGGCTTATCTGTTGATTTATTATTAATGGTCTTTCATGAATCGTTATAATTGTTTGTATCTGTAGAATAAATAAAATTTAAATAGTATAAAAAAGCTATAATATATCAACATATTTTTCGTTTTTCATCTACGTACATTTAATATTTTGTTTACCATACTGTGTATAGTTATTAGAATATTCATTAAATATTAACAATATTTTATAAAACAGTATTGAATCATCTACTTTCTTAAATTGAATGAGAGCCACACAATGTTTTGCCGATATGGGGTTGTTGATTTTACATAGAACGTGTGAGTGTTAATGATATGAATACTTTCCCTATATATACAGTGTTGTAGGTACTGGAAGGTGATGTCCTTTTCAACCTATGCCTTTATTTCACATATAAAATAACGGAGACAGGATGGAACACAATAAGAGTATAGACTTTAGGTAATATGTGGAAAGGGGCTGGAATAATTTCATTGCGAATTTCTTTACAAAGGGTTAATAAAAAGTTATCTCTGCAGTAGGTACTAACTTTGGGAATAATCTATGGCGTGTGGCATTATAATGATGCAACATAAACTTGCCTAATAATCAGACTTCCTACTTACAACCCTTAAATTAAAATACTAAATTAACTTAGGGCTTTTGAATTGGGGTTTTAGAAAATTTTGTACGAAATAAAATTTTCCCACCTTAACAGCATATAAAGTTTCAAACTTATTGAACAAAAGGTGAGATTTTTCATTAAACTATTATTGCCGTAGGGAGACATTGATAGTAGAGACAAACGGGAAGAGGAAACGTGAATTTTCACCAATGATATCTGGCTGAGTACCTCGAGACATTTTTACCCTGCGCCGTGGTATCTACTCGTACCATCGCTATATCACTAAACCGTAAGTATGTAGGTAGATATACATATACATTTTATTTATTTTCAAAGGATCGTATTATAAGTCGGGGTCGTATTACCTATAATATTTGTTGGAACATAAAACGGAAAGAATAATACAAGTGCTCCCATAAATGGAAATATGGGCTTCTTGAATAAAAAAAAAAATTAGGATACGTAAGCAGATACTCGTAGCTGTGTAATTATTTAAATAGATTTCTCTGTGTGACTTAAACATTTAAATAAAGCGTCTTGTAATTTCAAACAACAAGTGTCACTCTCATTTACTGGTTAATTTATTTTTGTATGTATAATTTGTATTACACAGATTGCCGTCTACATGACAAAATTAAACAATATATAACCTCCGTGAGGCATCACATACCGCGTTATATATGAAATATTTAAAACACTGCTTGACAAACGGTGAACGTCAGAACATTAGAACAATGGTAATTAGTCTGAAGGTAATTTAATGTTGATCTTAATTAAAATATTTTAAAGTAGTGTAGTTAATTAGTGGATACAATTTAAATAACAGTAAAATGATTGCTTAAACGTTTAGGCATATTTAGGCATATTGGGCAAATAATAATTATGTGGATTATTTTCTCGATATTTATTCAACTACCAAATGCTGACAATGCCAAATATATCTTACTATTTTTTTATGGTCATATTGGTACAAGTAGTATTTGTGCGTATTTTGTTTGAGTCGAATAAATAGATGATATTATACCTTGACAAACACTGTATTTGAATATTTAGTAAGGCTCTGTAAAGCAAGACGTGTCTCACCTGGTTGTAAATGTTGTATGGAAATTTTACCGTTTTGAATAAAACAAGAATTTTATTAAATCGCATACTAATTTTACACTGTAGAAGCGGGTAGCTAAACCGGAAATTTATACACCTATTCAGTACAGAGATAAAGATGAAAATTTAAATTAAAAATATAATGTATTTTGTACCTGCATTTTAATAAATCTTTCACTCTTAAATAAAAGCGAACTTATTTATGTAAATGTTGGATAGTTGAAAGAGATCGTTTCTTTGCGATAAATTAAGCCTCTGTGTTTTAATTGTATTTAATTTTATGGTATTTCTCTATAAAATGTGTTTTAAACAATGTATGTAGGTACCTACAGGAATAAACCATCCGAAACACATGTGTACACAGTAAAGAATAAATATATACAAATATCGTATTTCATATATAATTTTATTGCTTTTATTAAAACACACCTTTGATGATAAATGTTATCACAGTTTTGTGAGATTAATATTGGGTATTACAAATATATTTCAAATATATTTTGGTCGATTGAATCATTTAGGATATCTTACTTCAAGAAATTCAAGCAGATGTAGGTGAGTACCTACTTTATCAAAATATTCAAATACAATCTCGAATTTACAAAACATCTATTACCATACATATATCCCGAGGAGTCCCCGGTCAATAATAGGTCTCCAAGTTTTTCAATTAGTTTTTGAGTTTTCTGTAAAAGATAGGTATTCGCAAAACATTATATTTAACATCACCAGTTCAGTGATGAGGAATGCCACCCATCATGAACGTCTTAATTTTTAATGGTACAGAGAAGACGATTTGCATTTTCATAACGTGTGGTTTTTCCGCTGACTACCCTACTTGTGGAAAATGCCATGTTGGTATAAGTGAACATTTGAAGAATTTAAGAATCTAAACCTTATTTATTTTTATTAATTTTTCAAGCCGTATTATGAGTAGGTATAATTAAAAAGTATTTATAATTCCGATTTGTGTCAAAATAATAATATTATGTGCCAATCAATGTTGCAGTTCTATAGTAGATAGAACTGCCGAACTGACAAATTTCTTGGAAGGTAAAACAAAGTTTTAAATCTTTTTGCATTGTCTAAATAAGCTTTCGGATGATATCACAAGAGTATTATTTTTAATCTTTGGTGTACACTTTGTAACTGTGTACAAGTAGATTTGTTATGTCGAGTACATTGAGAATATGAACATTAATCTATTTATGCTTTCATATAACCAGACACAAGAAACTACACACTTCAACATGCAAACCTTGCCGTGTAGAATTCCCAGTTAAGAGAAAATAAATGCTTAATTTAATATTTTACAATCTCTACAATAACAATATAAAAGGGAAGAAAACATTTGAAAAATAGGAGATATAAACATATAATATGCAAGGTGCATTTACATAACTGAAACATCTGCAATGCTATTTATTACCCAAGTATGTAATATTATTTTAACTTACTAGAATAACTACATTTCTAGTACTAATTTTTATTGGAAATGAATATTAAAAGTATTTGGCATAGATTGCGTACCTACCTACTATATTTTCATCATTTTACCAATCAAATTTAAAAAAAAGGCAAATATCTTTTTAAAGCTCGCTCTTGAGAATTCGTGTTTCAGAATATTCAGTAAACATTTTTAAGTGGTTTGTAGGCGTTGAATACCCAATCCCATTGTACCAAGTATTGGAATTTATTTACTATTGAAAAACTGTAACCTGATAAAAAATGTTCGTAAATAGGCGAGAATTTCGAGATTTTTTAGAGATTAGGATTGACACGAATAACCTACTTAAATATTTCCATCATATAAAATGCATGATATCGGAAAAATGTGTGAGTAAAAATATCGACAAAAGAGACGGCACGTCTTGAATGTAGGCAATTTAAATATCTATCCAAATAGAAAATTACATAATATTAATAGTAAAAATATTCATCCACCACCACAGCAATTTCCAATTTTGGGGTAGCCAGCTGGATAGATGCCGTGCAAAAACATGCTAATTGGCCTCTTTGTCCCAGACACTCAAGATGGGTGATATATTTCATCGATTTTTTAATGTCTTTCACGTGATATCTTACGAATACCTGCCTCATACAGATCACTTGTATACTAACAGAAATGACTAATGCCCGGTCTCAATAATCTATCTGTCCATTACTATCAGTGAAAATCTAGGTATACAATAAATTTTAATTGTTAGTAATGGATAGATAGATTATTGGAATGGACCGTAAGCTACCTATTTTTTGTCGGGGACTCCTACTAAATAATTTAGATCTTCTTTATTCTCTTTTGTTTATACGATTATTTGACTTATGCTCTTGTAATACATAATATCTACTGATATCATATTAATACTTGGCATTTATATAGAAATAAAGGATATGATTTGAGATACCGCACTCAAATACAAACTGGTAAATAAATATTCGTCATTCGTTTGCCTTACACTCATATCCCTCTGTCTAAATAATAATGTAATTTTACCTTTTTCTTATTCTTTTTATAGTACCTAATCTTTTTGTGCGTGGCCTTTACATTGCATTGATTGATGATGATTACAATATCACAACTCTAAGATATTTGAAAAATTAATATTTTTCAATACTATTGTACATTATTTTGGTTTATAAGAGAGTTGATATAAGAGTAGAGCATTAATTATATTGCATTTAGAATATTTTAAATACTCCAAATAATGTTTTGGAGAGCTGATTCACTTATCTCATAGTTATAGTTATTTGTAACAGTTTGTCCCAAATGATAATGTTTAACTGTGATAATATTTGTACAAGACATAACAAAAAAATACAAGAACGGTCGTCACACTATATTTTTATTTTCTTTCAAAACACACGTTCTGTAACAATCTTAAAAGCTTTTTAAGCACAAAGTTGTACAAAAATAATAGTCCAAAAGGAACAAAAAGATATTCTTTTTTCTTTATATTCATCACGCATGTTATATTATATGGGTACAATGGGTGAGTAGGTACATAAGAGATGACAAAGTGAAATATTTTAAGTGTTTTTTTTATGAAAATCTGTTTTATTTTCTTTTTCAAAAACTTTGGTCTCTTATTTGATACTTGCCTCTCTTCTAGATTTAAAAAGATTACTATTCTAGACTTACAAAATGTATCTACGTAATAAACACGCCATCATTATATTTCTAGAGTGAAAAAAAACTATAGTTTAAATAAATAATAACGTTTTTTAATATCTCATACAATGTTTAATGCGCTCTATTTAAATAATTTGTATCCAAATATAATAATAAATATGTTAACTGTAGACATGTGGCCTGGGTTAGTTTTATGAACAAGCTCATTCATTGTAAGTAATCTTCAATATTGTATTACACTGGCGTAACTCACTGACATGAAATATTAGACTTTTCAATAATAACATTTATAACTGCAAATGGAAAACATATATTCTAGTAGTAACCAATCTGTATATACCCGATTTTTTAAAATTATAGTGGACTTACATGTTCGTGCCATAAGATGAAACAGTTGCATTACTTACACTACATAGAAAGCTACACCAAAAAAACCGTATAGGTATTTATACAATATTTTCCATCTAAAATTTTTATATAGGTACAGTAAAATAAATTTAACTTATTATATAATTTTCATAAAAAATCCCTTCTCAAAGTTCCATGTCAGGTCCCCTCGACGTCGGTTATCACCCCGATGTAGACTTCTTTGTCTTTGTGGTAGCTGGAATAGTTCTTCCACCTTCTGGATTCTAGTCCATTCTTAAATGTTTCTTAGCCAGGACATCAACCATTTTCCCACACCGCAACTATCCTCAATTTTTTTCTGTAAGATGAGTTAGAGCAAACCATATTTTTCATTTCGGAGTAGGTGTCCTAAATATGCATTTTCATAAATAAAAGCGCCACTGAATACGAGTATATTCAGTCATTAATAGTTTAATGTGTACTTACTTTAATCAACTTGAGCTCGGTACTTGGTACTTGATAATGTATGAAGAAGTATCATATTCAGAGCGCGATGCAAGGAATAAACGGATATTTTATACCACACTAATATGCAAATAAAATTATTAAAGCGCAGAGCACGCGAGTTACAACATAATGCTTTAAGTTAAATACTGTGATGCATTACATGCATACCTACATACCACCACTTTAATTTATTATCTATGCTTAATCAAATTATCTCATATCTGCGCATATATGTATATACTCGATATAAACATATATATACATATAGACTCGATACAAAATAAGTCGAAATCTATAGCCTGTGTTGTACTTCTACATAAATTTCAATAGTAGTATTGGAAGCATTTTTATTTAACTTTCCATTTGAAAAACAGCATTCACGTGCATAAACAAATTGTTCACATTCACTTTTATTTAGATTCAGTTACATAATAATATATATAGATATGTACTTATGTAGGTACTGTGAGTTGTAGTATTTTGTTTCCTGAAAAATCTAGATTATAATCCTCTACAAAGACAATTCTTTTCACACAAAGACTTTCTAGAATTTACTTTGAAAGCAAATGGAGTTCGCACTTGTGCCTTTCATTTGTTTTTTTTTGTGACAATACATTGCAACTCTTTTGTTTTTATCCTAGAGAGTATAGTATTATATGATATCACAGTATGAAAGTCGTGCATACAAAATTCCAGGGTAATTTTTTAAAAAATTTATAATATATTATCTATAAAACAAATAATTACCATTTATAATAGGTACAATTCGTTAGAATTATAGCATAGATATGGACAGTTTACACAACTCGAGGTAGTCGTAAACTAATATAATTATGAATCTTGTATTATGGGTACTATACTAATACAATACACATATACAATTACCAAACGCATATAGACCCAGGACAGTTTGAAAAGGAACATTTTTCATATTTTCCTTGTTAGAAATCGAACCCGAGACATGGTCTCTCCATAATCATCTCATTTTCCTGCTCCATCTTACAATGTCCTCCGTGTTGCATAATATATTTCTAATCTCAGTATTTCTTACTCTTTAGCCTTTTTTCTAGAGTTTTACCCACAATAGCACTTATGTATCTTTTCATCGGATCTTACTATCAATTAGCATGTGTTTATTTCTTTATATACTCTTAACGCATCCAGATGCAACTGAAGCTATATTTACATTTTAAAATTTTATAAATAGTGAACAAATGCCTTAGTATGTTTATTGTAGGTATGTGAATAAGTTTTCCACATTACGAATCTATCTACATACTCATCGGTATGCATTTTTTCCGAGTTTGTAATATTACCATAGCTATATCTATCTATGTAAGTAAAGCTATAAAATATTTTACCTGGCACATTTTCTCAAGTCTTGGAATCTGTTAAGTGTCAAGCAGGCATAATAATAAATAAACTACTAACCCCCGTAGTATGTATGTAAGTATATAGCACACAGAATAGTACAACATCATTCTGTGAGTTTCTTTTATTCTCCATTCTGGTATTCTACTGTGTTATACGATTGAAAAGCATTTGTAGATTTCTTCAAACAACGAGTAGGTACCTACTTGCTATTCCCAAACGCGTTGTTCGTATATAAAAATTTACAACAAAATATTTTTTTTATCTTCGAATATACCACATTCTGTACTCATCCGATTGTCAACTATTATTTTTTAACCAACCGAAGATGGTTTGGACATGTGAAGCGATTGGGTGATGAGAGGATGACAAAGAGGACTTATTTAGCTAAAAGAGGAGGTTCGAACGTCCGAGAATGACTTAACTTGATCACGATGGTTACGTGTTGAGTTAGAAATCGGCGTCCATGATGAGATGAATAGAACAAAATAGCGTTCTGTTATCTTTTTTGTTATATATGAAATCGATAGTTACAGTTAATCTGTGTCAATTATTAAGTTTTCTGAAGGTATCCGCTACACGTTTTATAAGAATAAACAAGTCTGAATCTCACATACCTAATCGTCAAATCAAATTATATAGAGTATGTATTATAAGGACAGCGAGGTTTATTGAATTTCATACAATGTAAGTGTGTATTGATTATAGAACTGCGCAAATGTACCTAATGGAAACAAAAAGCATTTGCAAGGATAGAAGTAAATGGTGCCCGATTCACTTTATCTACGCCGCAAAAAGGTGTACACACACAGATTTTAAAAATATCTATTGATAATTTATAATTGGTTTCAGTATAGGTTACGCAAAAAACAAAAAAAAAATGACTTATTTTAGAGGCATTTACTATGTAACAATTTCTAGACATTTTTAAATAAAATATTTAAACTTGAATTACTATTATCAAATAAAATAAAATAAATATTTATTATTTATTATTTATTATTTATTTTATTTTATTTTAGTTTATTTTATTTTATTTTATTTGATAATTTAAAATGAAGTGTTACAAAGTAAATGCCGATACAATTAATGAAATTGAATTACTATGTTTATTTGTTACATTAATTTAAATTACGCTATCGCGATTTCAGTGCACTTGCACCATTGACGAGCTTTTCAAGACTTGAAAAGTCGCGAAAAAAATCGCGATAGCGTAATTTAAATTAATGTAATAAATAAACATAGTAATTCAAGTTTAAATATTTTATTTAAAAAGCAAAAAAAAAATAATGCCATGAATAGCAGAATGCTAATTGTTTCTCAATATATTTTTTTCTGTAACCAACAAACCATTTGCTTTTGAATCGAATTTGGCCAAAAATAGATTTACCTACATAATAAAAAAGGAAATAAATATTTAACAAAATATATACTTAAGAGATTTGTGGTTAAATTGAATAAATACCGAAACTGTCATAATATTGTGCTTTATTGAATATTTAGAGTTAGAGTTACAGTTTCATACTCTTAGATATAATCAGCAAGGGACTATCAATAAATTTACAATTTATAGTATTACCAATTGAATATACGTTGAGGATTGATATATATATATTTCGTATGTTGTAGTGTTGTATATCCAACACGTCTTTAAGACTGATCAAGATAAGTGAAGATTCTCGTATTCCCAGACACGCACCGAGTTGTGAGACGTTCCAGTATTCTGTCCAAGCAAAACATTATACGGAGCAGTGAATGATGTAATGAATAATGCGATTTCACGGACCACTAAATAGTTCCCATCAGATCTTTGTGATGAAAAAGATGAGCGTCAGACGTATCGTTATTTTCATGGGGTCTGATTAATCTTAGCACTGATAAAATACACAAGAGTATTTCACATTGGGCCCGATAACGCGTGTTATTTCCACTTGTTTTATTTTAGTCTATTGGATACCTTATTATTCTTCACTTATCATTCCTCACTTCATTTCTCTTCATCTTTTCAAATTACTTATTTTAGAACTTCCGTCTTTTTGTAAATGATGTTATAAATGTTTTTTGTTCTACTTGAGACAGATTTATAATTTCGAATGAAGTACCTATAACGAAATGTGTTTTCTACTTCAGGTGCTAAAAAGGTAGGTATACCTACTTAAAAACATACGTTAAAACAAAGCACGCCACCCAGAGTAGACTTAGAAGATTGTTTTTTTTCATTTGTGAGATATGCAGTGATGGCATGCGGCGGTGTTTGAGAATAACAGAAAGTTCAAACAATAAAAATAAATAAAATACAATTATTGGTATGTGTTCAAATAGCGTAAGGTAACAGGGATTTAAAAATAAGGTAATACAAATTTTAATTATGTTACGGTGTTATTCAAAAGCTAATAAATTACTACATAATTTGCAAATTCTTTCACCTTCTACACAAATATTTTCAATCAGTCATACCTACAGCTCCTGGGTATAAAACCAATAATATATTGCATATATTTGGTGAATCAAATCCGTGTCTTGCCTGCGGGACATCAACTTGAATAACGATACATTTGGGAGTTATTTCAGGTTTTGTACCTATCGACAATTTAAGCAAACTAAATATACACATAGGTACCTACTACTGTGCCACAAACCAAGTAAGCAAACCTCAAGCAAACTTGAATTGGTTATGAGCAGGCCATGTAACTAGACTTAAGGATCAGAGATTTAGAAAAAGGAGCGAAGACTTCGTGAAGATTTTTATCTAAGAAGAACCTACAGGAAACATCCTACAATCACCGGTGACTGGTTGAAGAAAGCCTAGAACAGATCTCCCTGGAGAGAAACGGGAAAGGATTACTGTTTGTGGAACACAATTAGATAACTAAAATTTATTTATTCACTTAAGAGGGCTCTCTTTGTGATTTCATGCAAACGAATTAGCAAAATTACAACCATTTTATTTTTTAAATATTTTAAATTCTGGATCACATGTATATTATTTTTTTATATTAATATAATATTTTGAACATTTATAAATGCGATTTTATCATTTTAGTTTAATTTTGCTGCGAGGAATATAGTGAAAATAATTTTTGAAGATTACCGTCGCAAAGATGATACGTTGAGTGGTGCTATTTTAAATAAATTATCCTTAATAATACAAGAATGTTAATAAAAATTTAAAACCAAGATTAATCTTAAAATATCATGAATTTTATAATACACCTTGAGTTATTTATTTACAACCCTTGGATTTTCTTAATTATTATGACAAACTGCATACACATCAAAAATAAATTTCATTATCAAAAAATTATAGAAAATGTTTATAATTCAACCATTTTTTTTATTTTTACAATAAAATGGTATGTTGTTTACCATGCATACTACATATATAACGTTATTATGTGCAATAATCAAGAATATAGCGAGTTTCACAAATTTTCAGATTCAGAAGGCCCACGGCGTGCCTAGTAGCCGGACGTGAGACCGCACTCGCTCTGTTTTTGAATAAGGAAATAAAAAAATTCAATTTATAGAATAAATACAACTTAAATTTTATTTATATGTGATAACATACTATTTTTTTATACCCATGAATATTTTTGCATATAAAGTTTTGTCTTATATTTATTAATAAAGCTATTTCATTAATTATTTGAATAATTTTCTCTGCGCCTACTAAAAATTGTTGCCTGAAACCACTAGAGCTAAATCTAATTTGTACCTTAGGTAAGAACGGCTGTTAATGTCTTTATTGCTATTCTGTAATATACTCTCTTAATTTGCATATACAAATATTTTACTTAGAAGTAATAGGTATTTCGAATCTGTGTTGATTTTAATAATCTATATACTATTGTTATGTTTGATAAAAATATGATGGGTACTATAGTGTACTACACAAGCATTTATATATTACTTTCAAATTAGGTAATAAAAAAGAATATAACACAAATAATTAATTTCTTCTTTCTACTACATCACTCCCGTTCACCACTTGATTGCTTCTTCATCAAGAAATATCGTGACTTTTACAAGATCAACCTACAAATAAAATATTTATGAATTTTCAAATTCTGAATCCATTATTTCAGGGATAAAAATCCCTGTTTGTAAATAAAATATTATGAAACAGTTATGCATCTCTTCCGTTAGACTGTGAGCAGTGGATGTAAATTATTAATTCGACTCTCAAATATAGATACAATTTACAAAGCTCTGGATAATCACACTGTTAAATATTTAATTTTCATTTTGTGAACTTAAATAAAACGTAGGCTCCTAATCGTGATACGCTTTTCAAAAATATTTATTTATTTATTCTAATCATAAATGGGATTTTTTTATCGATTTAGGTATGAATATAATGTTAAAATTTTGGAAATAGTTTTGAAATGTCAAAACTCGAGCATAATTAATAGGCATTACGTGTTTTATTTAAATAAATACATATTTTACAACAATATTCGTCGGTAGCCTGGAGGTAGAGTTTCGGTCTCGTGAACAAGGGGTCCGTGGTTCGATACCAGAGGTGCCAGCAAACTCCCCTTTCACGACACAAATTTTTAGTAGCTTACTGTGAAAGGTGTATTAGGTTGTATTTGGGTTTGTAACAAAAACCCAGATAAGTATATCTTTTTAAAAATTAAAAACAATTTTTTTTGCATTTATATGTTGTATCTCCTCAAAGTAGAAATATGTAGATATCCTTGGAGAATGTCAAAAAGACCTACTTGATATCACGTTTCCAATCCATTGACTCTTTCATAATATCCTTTCCTTCAAAAAACTCATTTCTAGTCATGGTAATGAAAAATTTCCGCAAATAACCTTTAGAAAAGTATTGAGTTTTATAAAAGCTGATATGGCCTGGCGTGAGAATGCTATTCTGCGATGATATATAGACGTATCTAGATACATACCTTTACAATATTAAAATATCAGAGGTGAGTATCACTTTGGTAGGCAACGACTTATATCACCCTCAAACGAGTCATTTTGCAGTAATTTATTTATTTATGTATATATAATTATATATATAGTTATTCAATGTATGCCCAAGGTATAGATCCTTTGTAATTATGGAAGAAGATACTTTCAGAGTATGTCCAAAATTGAACTTAAGAACTAAAAAAGCTACTCTCGTTGATAGAGTTTTGATTTTAATAAAATTATTTGTGAATGTTTTTATGTGAACTAGAAAATAATTTCTCTAATAGATCTCTCAGGATCGCTTCTATAATAGGATATACCTATGTCCAAAGTTGATTTTCAGTGGCGTTTCACTATTTTCCTTGCTTCCGAGAGAGGCACTTACTTATTAGATTTTCTCTTATTTTCAATAACTTCGTTTCAGATACAAGTATTCGGACATTGTAGGCTATCATTTTCAACTTGTGTTTTGGTTGCTGGTCACTTGCATAAAGTATCATGTTTCCCCTGCTCGTCCTTCCCCTTCCCTCTTTGCCACAAAGTTCGTGGTTCAGACTCAAATTTAAGTGTGAGATTCTGGACGTCTGCTCCTACTCACCTTTGATTATCTGACACTTGTTTTTACGAGTGTTGATTGACACAACAACGCCACGTTTGCCATGCGAGTTTGCGAGGATATCCTTCCACATTGTCTCGTGCATTAACATTATCCACTAAGCTTGGTTAGCCGATCACACATATCACACAGTTTGCTGGGAGATCAATGTCGAGTCCACACACTTACAATATTAAACTCACTTGAATCTATTATTAGACTAAACATTTATAAAATTGTAAGGTACCTATCTACTTACATGTGCATATCTAAATATAGTTTATTGGTTAGAAAAGAACCTTTTAGTGATATTTGTATTTCCCGAAATCCATTAGAAAATGGTATCGTCTAAGTACATTCTGTTACTTATAAAAATATGGATAGAATAAATCTCGTCCCTTTAATAAACTCGATATGCGGGAGATAGATAATATTAGTTTATATTTATATGTATTATGAATTCTTCATAATACATATATGTGTTATGTATTTATATGAATTATGAAGAACTCATAATACATATAAAAAAATAGGACTACTAGCGCGAGTAGATTTTGAAAACTTCGACAGAATATTTCATAACGATGATATTATAATATGTAGGTATTGATCGAGTTATATTTTGTGTTATGAAATACCTTATTTATTTATGTAAAGAAAAATAAAACACAAATCGCTTAACTTAACTACTTTTTAATAATTAGGTTAGGTAATACAGAAGAGACGATGGTCCTGGCTGGGACATGTTTTGAGAATGCCTAATGATGGTTGGCCAAAAAGAGCACTGTTCTTCCGTCCGCAGGGGTTCCGTCGGCCCGGGCGTCCCTCTTTCACAATACACCGTTACTATGACAACGATATCAGAACGCAAGGAATGTCGTGGAAAGAGGTGACGCAATTGGCACAGAGACGCTCTGAATGGAGGAGGCTGGTTTCTGCCCTGTGCTCCCGAGAGGAGCGTTGAGAGCGATGATATGATATGATATAATAATTAGGTGATCTGCAGGGTTACTCTTGACAAAACTAAACACGATCTTAATCTAGTCTTGATCTTGATCATACGACGCACGAAGGGACTATGGTCAAAAACTCCGCGCTACCGCTAACGCGCGATCGGTTTGCGTGTATTTTTGGCCAATAGTCACTTCGTGCGTCGTATGATCAAGATCAAGACTAGATTAAGATCGTGTTTAGTTTTGTCAAGAGTAGCCCTGCTGGTTTCGACTAACAATGTCATTGTCATACAGATTTTACTACATGCTGTGATGCTTCTTACATGCAATATCTAAACAATGATTAAGGTTTTTAAAATATGACTATATGAAAATATCATCAATCTGTAAGTAAATGGATTCTATGCAATACTATGTTTATCTAGGGAAAGATTGGAATAAATATATGATCCAAGTATTCCATTTAATGAATGTACATAATAGATGTGTATTTATTAAAACAGTATAGGTTATATTGTGTATTTTGACTCAAACAGAAACGAAGGTTTTACGATACTATATAATGGTTAACAGCTTTCTCTACACCATCAAATAATACCTTAATAAATATTGCATTATGTTACATTTCTCACTGTTGTGTGTAGTGTATGTTATAAAATAATAATTATAATGATCTAGGGCAAGGGTGGCCAACCCGCGGCCCGCGGGGTGCCTGCTTGTGGCCCGCGAAGCATATGTACACTTTTTTTTATATAATAGTCGGTATAAGTACCCGTTACTTTTTTGAAGAAAATTATTTGGAGATTCTAAAATTTCAATCTGAAAAAATTGGCCACCCATCCATGCTCAATAGCAAGGGTGGCCAACTCGCGGCCCGTTGGATGCCTACTTGTGGCCCGCGAAGCATATGCACATTTTTTTAATAATAGTCGGTACACTTGTACCGTGTACTTACGCGTTACTTTTTTGAAAGAGGTATTTTGAGAAAATATTCTTAAAGAAAACCAAGGAGTTTTGAAACATTTCAAAGCTAACTAACCTAACCTATACCATTTTGAAAATTTTGCGACGGGGGGGGGGGGGTAGAAATTTTAAGGAGAAGTAAATTATTAAATATATGAAGTATACATAGTTGTGCGGCCCGGTAGGAAATCTCATTCTGAAATTTGGCCCGGCTGCTGAAAAGGTTGGCCACCCATGATCTAGGATATGATCCATAGGTACCTGATGAAATGTTTTTAAATTAACAATATTTTTTAAGAATTACTTAGCCAATAAAAAATTAATACGTAAATCTTCTACAGTTCTTGGAATATTTCCATTCTATCTTTAGTCCCCACCCTCTCCTATAGTTTGTACGTATGTTTTTTTTTGTAGGTAGTATTGGAAATGTTCCATTAAGAAACGAAATACCATTGTCTAAAGAACGAAAAATAAAAGAATGCATAAAAAAATTCTTGATTCATTTAACATTATTTTATACTTTTATACATGCTGTTTATATACATAAACAATCAAATATATATAACTTTTCTATTTTCGAAGAGGCAACACTATGAAAGTTCATTTTTAAAATTAGGTAATAAAAAATTAAACACTGTATAACTTTCACTAATTATTATATTGCTAAGAAACTTTTCGGACCTAGTTATAAGATATAAGTTATAAGATATTTATTACTGAGGATGGAAGTAGGTCCGAAAAGCTTCTAAGCAATATAATTATTGGTGAAAGTGTCTCATTTTTTATTACTTAAATTTAAATATATATAATTATAAAAGTAACTACTGTATATATAAGTATACTAAATTAACGAGAAGATTAAAGTATTGAATAGTGTGGTTTTATACATAATGTTTTAAGACGAGTACTGTTAAGAACATAAAAATTTAAAAACATCTACGTAACTCAAATAATTCATGATTTCTATAAAATAATTCAATATTATATTTTATAGAAATCATGATTTCTCTTCATCATGAAGTCTATAATATAGGTAGGTAGGTATATATATAGAAAAAGTGAAGGATAAAAAACGCTTTCGCGTTATAAATCAAATCATAACTAATTGGTTCAACATTTTAATTGGATTTGCATCAAAATTTCTCCCTTTCGTTCAGGAGTTACGTTTACCTGTAGCTGTAATAGGAGAAACAGTTCATGCTCGGGAAGGGGTTCAATTAAACCAATTGGCGAAGTTTATTCCCCCGTGTGCCGCTTTTAAAAAATTTAATCGTAAAAATTTTGCTTATTTTCTCATAATACAATTTCATGAAACATTTTATGAAAATATTCAATTCGTTAAAAGTTTAACTAAGTCTGCGATAATAAAAAACTTGATAAGAAAAAATCGGTGTTGTTCACGTCAAAGTAATCAAATTTGTGAGATTTAGCGATAAGTAACAAACGTAGACCATTTCATATCTTAATAAACATGTATATCTATACTTATCTATATATTGCTATCCCATCATGGCATATCTCACAAGTGAGTCCGCCAGGAGACCAGCCACGTGTGATAAACATGCAAGCTGTGTTTTCTGTGCCAACAAAAAATAAAAACATTCAGGATGAGTGGCAATCCTTATCACTGAATTCAAGATGTTCTATTTTTTTAATTTTTCAAATAGAACATCTTGAATTGAAAAGGTATGTATAAAGATAATGGGGGTTATTCTGAACATTCGACCGGTTGCTTGCAAACGATAGTATTGCGTTCCATCCAACTTTTTAAACGACAGTCGAATGAGAATGTATTGTATCGTATACTCGTATGGGTTTCGCATGGCAACCGATAGTATCGAATCAGATGCAATTCAGATGCATAAAGGGATGTATAAAAAAATGTATGTAAAGGGATGTTTAAAAAAAATGTATGTAAAGGTAGGTATGTATAAAAAAAATTGAAAAATGTATGCAAAGGTATGTTTAAAAAATAATTCAAAAATGTATGCAAAGGTATGTATAAAAAATAATTCAAAAATGTATGCAAAGGTATGTATAAAAAATAATTCAAAAATGTATGCAAAGGTATGTATAAAAAATAATTCCAAAATGTATGCAAAGGTATGTATAAAAAATAATTCAAAAATGTATGCAAAGGTATGTATAAAAAAAGGTATGTAAAAATATGACACTCTTACGGAAAAGAACGGGAGACCCATTATTTGCTGGGAAAAATAAATATGTATAGGTATATAATTAGCCATATTATCAATGGAGTTATTTCTGAATTACAACATGGATTTGTCCCAAAAAGGTCTACTCTTACCAACTTGTTAACATACCAAAATTATATAATGAATGCTCTTTTAAGAGTTTTTAGGTCGACTCCATATACACAGATTTTTCCAAAGCATTTGACAAAGTGTCACATGACATGTTACTATACAAGTTACGTGGATATGGGGTCGACGGAGTCTTCTACCAATGGTTGGAGAGTTATCTTAGGGAGAGAACTCTGTTGGTTAGTAGGTACCTATCGGGAATTGTAGGTACCTCTGATCCAATATATGCATATAGTGGGGTTCCTCAGGGGTCGCACTTGGGACCATTACTGTTCAATATCTTTATAAATGACATAGTTAGAATTTTCAGAGACGTAGAGGTCTTATTATTTGCGGATGACTTAAAAATATTCAAGACTATTAATTGCCTTGAAGACTGTACTGTTTTGCAAACTAACTTAGTAAATTTGAACCATTGGTGTGAAACAAACGGTCTCAGTCTTAATGCGTCGAAATGTCAGGTTGTCCGATTTCATAAAGCTAAGTCACATCTCAAATTTGAATATTCCATTGATGATGTGACACTCGAAGCTGTGTCAAACCTACGGGACCACGGTGTTACCTTCTCTGAGAACCTAACTTTTAATTTACATATTGAGGAGACTATCAGTAACGCAATGCGAGTGTTAGGTTTTGTTTTTAGATTGGCAGTTGATATGCGATTGATACAATCCTATAGATTATTGTTTGTATCATTGGTAAGACCACTCGTGGAGTATAACTCTGTAATATGTTCTCCACATTATGCAATACATATCAACAATATCGAAAGAGTGTAAAAGAAATTTCTAAGGCTGATCAATTACAAAATGGGAATTCCGGCGGTAGATATAGACTATGCCACTCTGATGGGAGAGCTTAGGCTATTAAGTTTACAGAATCGCAGAAAAATGTTTGATCTATGCTTCTTACACAAATTGATTCGGTGCAATTGATTCTCCTGACCTTCTAGAACTCATTCAGTTTCATGTTCCTACCAGATTTACCAGACAGTCATTATTATTTCAAGAGCAAAACGCAAAAAGCAATTATATGTTGCACTCACCCATGGTTCGCGTTCATAGACTGGCTAATCTGGTATTTACTGACATTGTTGCTGATGGTTTCCAAAAATATAAAGCTGACATAATAAATTATTATTTTCAAATGTAAACTGACAATGGGCAAGTCGCGAATCATTAGTAGGTATAATGCTATGTGGTTGTTTTTGTTTTTGTGTCACTGTATGTGATCGTATTTATAAAATTTGTTTAAATCATTATTGTTTGATTACATATATTGTGTTGACCTGTTGATCATTGTTTGACCTTGAAAGATTCCAGAATTTTGTTTTTACTTACATATAAATATCCTTAATTTTAAATAATTCAAATATTGATATTGAAATTTATTTTTTTTTGTTCGTCTCTTCATAATTTATCTATCATATTTTTTCCGAATTCTTTAGTATAATTTCAATTTAATTTAATTCAAGATTTTGTGTTTCTATTTTGCCCATACTTTTTTTCGATATTGACTACTTTATTTCTTGACTCTAAAACTATAATTGGCAATATTTTCTTTTGACAATTTATTTTTGTCCTAGGTATACATGTTTTATTTTTTATTGGTAAATCACATTCAATTGTTGTATATATATTTTTTTGTTTGTCTAGTAATTTTAATCATTTTAAATTCAATTTATCCTTTGTACCTGCATGTGAAGTTTGTTTCAGATTATATATATCTTTTTTTTCATTAATTTATTATTATGAAACTGTGACTGTATATTAATGTCTTCGTCTGTCAAATTGTTTTAATTGTTATTTTTGTTTTATTGTTCAACATGTAAAAGGCTCTGCCGTGTAAAGAAGTTAAATAAAAATAAAATATATTTTTATTTATTTATTCATTCTATACTGTACATTGTTTACAAACAATTACATAAAAGGTAAACATTCAAGTAAGATACAATCAATATACCTACAGTAATAAAGTATAATATATATTATTAATACATACTTACTTTTTTTTAATTTATTTATCGGCATTCCACCCAATATATGAGTGATTTAGTTATATACTTACTTTAACTATAATGTATAACTTTAATTTGTACTTACTTCCGTTTTAATTTCTGAAACTCGGCTGGACGAGATTGCTTATAGGAAATAGGTATGCCAACCTTTTGGCATCCTCCCATTTGACTTAACAGTACCTATTGTTTTTTATTTTATTTCTACGGTCAACAAAGTTAATTATCTATATCACAGTTTTTTTACCTATGTAGATATACAGGTACCTTTTTAATATTAATTTGTCAATTCTCATCTTAAAAACTTCCCGAATATTTAATGGTATGGTTAATGTACGTTTTTAAAATAATAATAGTAATAATATTTACCAACACATGTCCATTTAGCAAGTAATCGTAATATTTTAATGAAATATATATTAATAAGCTAGTATAGGGTTGAGGTTTTTTCACATAAATTACTTTTGTAATACAGTCGTTGAACTTATTTAATTTGAATATAGAGAAACAATAAGCTCATATTTTATGTCTCCAAAAGTCATAAAAAAGTCTCACGCAATGAACTTTTAATGCAATAAATCCTACACCAAGTCGTAAATCGCGATAACTTTAGAAATTCAACCCAAATATTTGATATTATCCAAACGATGTGTTTTTTTTCTTCATATAAGTACATGGAAAGTTGTAGTAAGCAGTTTATCATATGAACTTTTTCTGTGAACTACGTACAGATTCATACAAAATAAAAAACTCCTTAGCATTTTTATTGGAAAGCTTTAGACTAAACAATAGTCGTCAATTTTGGTATACAATGTATATACATGTATCTTTGAACATTGTAAGAGTAACTTAACATCAACGTTAAATTAACATCGGGATCGCATCGAATAGGTTTTGAATTAATTCACCAAACCTCAAAGCCAAACTGATGCAATTAATTTTCCCTTTCTACTTTTGTACCATATTTTAATATAGTATGACTAATAGGTAAGCTTCTCTTAGTGGTTTACTGAAATTAATTGTTAATTTGTGATATTATTTTGCTTGATTGCATATCATTATTTCTTCATAATCAAACCACAGCAGCTACATAAATAATAAAATCTGGTTAGAATATTTGCACATATTTATATAAGAAGTAAATTAATAATTAATGTAAAAATTCAAAATATATTTCATTGATAGGAGCAAAAAGGAAGACATTTAGAAAACACAATTAGATATATATTTTTTTCAGAAATATAATATAATTCTATTGTAAAAATATAATACTCTAATACGGCAAAATAAATGTAGGTCTTAGAAGTCGTGAAAATTTAAAAATATATGTATTGCCAAAGGGCTCAGAAAAATTTATTTACTGCTGGCAACTGTAGGCCTAGTCAAAACACATTTAAGCGTTACGTTTTCGTTTCGTTTTCGTTCAAACGTTGACGACGTTCCAAGAAAGCGTCAATCGGAGCTACTTGTGTATTTTTAGCTACGAAAATTGATGCGTTCTCGCAAACGAAACGAAAACGTAACGCTTAAATGTGTTTTGACTAGGGGTGCTGGCACTTACCTACTCGCAACTTTTTTCATACACCATTTAAAAAAAAAAACAGTTATATCTGGGTTTGTTATAAACCCAAATACAACCTTATACACCTTTCACACTAAGCTAAAAGCTTGTGCCGTGATAGATGAGTTTGCCACGCACCACGCACCCCTTGTTCTGGAGATCGAGATTCTACCTCCAGGCTACCGACGAATTCAATCATAATCATATTAATAGTCATATCATAATCGTAACTACTTAACATAAGTAAATGTTTATTAGAATTGCAGTATTGCCACTTTAAACAATCATTTAGCAATGCGATAACTTTAATAAAAATGGATCACAATATATGATTGTATCTATATTTTTTTCAAAATACTTTTGTACCTAGAAACATATATTTTCAAAGAAATTTAACTAAATAACAAGAGTTTTTCATTGCTCAGAAATCTGTAGGCGAGCAGTTCACTTCTCGTTTTATTACTGTAATTATTTAAATCAGTCTGAGCTAATAAAAACATCGTAAACACGAGCAGGGTAAGTAAATAAACCATTTATTTTAGATAAACAAAGGTGTTTAATTTAAATATAAGAGATTTGATTAGAAATATCAAGCCGATAACGCTGGGAAGATATTTATTTTTCACACGTTTATTCTATCCATCCATCAATATTCATCTCATCACGGCATTTTCCACATGTGGGGAAGCCAGTGGAACACAGTTTTAATAAGCATGCAGATCATCTTTTTCGTGCTAATAAAATCTAAGAGTGAGTGATAAAATGTCCATTAGTGATGATAACGTTTGAGTTTGAAAAATATATATTGAAAATTTAAACGACTTCTATAATTTTGAATTATTCAAAATGAATTTTTATAGTTGCCTTCAATAATTGAATTATTAAATATCGATACATCTTAATTCGATGTACCTACTAATTATATTCTCCATCATCTTCCGCTTAAAGTAGACCATAGGTATGTTTATCAGGTATTAGGCTTCTCCTGAGACGTTGATGATCAACTGTTCTTTTTTAAATGATCTTCCTAGTAGTCGTCGACCAAGTGGTGTGTCATTCGCAGTGATGTAGACTAACTCAAGTCACTGTTCATGCCATCCATATGGTACCTCTTGAACCATCATCTCTTTCATCTCCAGCGTTCCATATTAATGTGCAATATATAACATTATCTCAGGACATTAAAATGACAATATTATTAAGATGATAAGCAGTATATTGTAACATAATATACGATATACAATAGCAAATCTCGCAATAAATAAACCTTAATACTTCAAAAGATCTCAAAAGAAACTCGCAGAGAATACGTATATTATAGAAGATAGATTTTTCTAGTTGATGCGACTATTTGTTTTGTTCCCTCGATATCGGTTGAATATGTCATTGATTAGGTATTGGACATTTGTTTAATGTAAACATTTTCTTTACACCTCAGTATTCTGTGGAGTTACCATGATAAAATGTTTATTAATTCAACATCTCATACCTGGGAGCTGTAAAACCGTTTATTTACATCCAAAGAGGTTGTAAAAGTTTGATGTCACCAAGGACAATACAATAAAAGTTACACTTTTAATGGAGGTAACAAAAAAGGGTACACTTTAGTCGTCTCGGAAATGATTTTTACTGTCTCAAACGTAAATATAACCATAAAATGCTTACGAAATTTAAATAAAGGTATAAAATAAAAATATAATATACCTATGCTACGTGTGCAATCATTTTATAGATTAATGTTGCCATATAAGTATACTATGTATTGTTAAATTAAATTCATAATTATATTTAATACCAAAATAAATTCAGGTTTAGATATTTCCACCTGTATAATCATCAACAATAATTTGATTTAATCAAAAAACGTAATAATATAATAAACAAAAATAATGAAAACATAATTTTATGAATTTTACTTCATGTTGCTTGTCTGTATAGTAAGTACAGAATATTTGAAATACATATTATATTTATTTATTCTTTATTTTACGCACATAATATATCAATATCTTAAAAGTGTTACAAAGTACCTGAAAATACTTCGAAACATTCGACAATGGACCAGTGTCGGAACCGTGGGGGAGCGGTTTCGCGCCGCCCAGAATACTGGGGGCCTAAAATGGTGACATTGAGCAATTCCTCTGCAATTCATATTTGGTGAAATGTTACCGTTAAATCGTTTTACAATTCCTATCATGATTCATATAAAGCGGATGTTGCGGATGTCGATTTTTACACATCCGCGGATGTGAATGCGGATGCGGATTTTTGAAGGCTCACATCCGCGGATGCGGATGCGAATGCGGATGCGGATGTTCAAGATGTTATAGAAAAAAAGTAGGAACTATCTTAGTTGGTAGGCCCCACTGTCAAATATGTGACGAAATTGTTGCTACAATAATATTATGATTTTTTTGGCCAAATTATTTTTTTTCTTTTTTGTTATTTACAAAAATAAAATAAAACCAGCAAAAATAAAAACGCGTCGGATCTTGTCACCAATTTTTTCGTTCCCATTGGTTAATGTCAAGTGCGAACGGCACGCGCCATATGCGGATGCGAATATTCGCGACATCCCTGATATAAAGTGGCCTTTTTAGCCCCCCTGGAGTCTAAGACGGATTGTTCGTACCGTCAGTAACGTTACATTATTTCCATGGTAACAACGGAAATTGCTAATGTTGCACCATTGTAAACATAAAGATAATGTTGTTACCATGGCGATAATGTGGCTGTACGAGCAATCCTACATAAGACAGGGAAGCTTTCTCTCAAATGGTTCTGAATGTCAGGAGAACCCGGCAAGACACGTGAAGAAAAAGAAGATTAAAAGTAGGTATAATACAGATAACACGTATATTCTACGTAAAATATTGAACAAATATGTACATTAAATAATACATAGCATATTTTACATTTAATGTTAAAGGAAATGTATCTGTATTCCACAATTAAACTGAGTCACAAAGTAATATTTGAATAGGTAGGTATATGTAGACTTCAATTTTTCAACCACAATTCTCCCAATAATAATAATAATAATTATTATGTCCCCTTGACTGTCCGCTGTTCTAATTGTGTAGGTTAATGTTGGTGAACCATGATATAGACTGGAGTCTGAAACTAGTCGATGGAATTACACAATTTGGGAAATGGAACGAATACTTTTAATTGCTTTTTCACTAAAAAGAAAAATGTAGTCTAGCGATACATCCGCATTGTTACATTAGATTATTAATTATTTTTTATAGGAAATTAACTTTTATAAAATATCTAGCTACAAACGCAAGTATAATTAATGACCGTAAAGAGAACACGATACAGGAATTAGATTCTCTCGCAATGTAGACTATTATCCTTTTTTCAAATTAATTTAAATAATAAATGAAGTCCAGTTAATCTGAAATAATCCTCAAAGTTTTAGTTTACATAAAATAATCTAATAATAATTTACGTGAGATGTTTACATAGATTGTAAATTAGTCATAAAATATAATACCTACTAAAAGTATTGCATTTGTTTATAGATACTTATTTTTAAAGAAGTTGAATAAAGTAAGAGAAAAAATATTGTTTATGGTGCTTATATTAAAATAAAACTTGAATACAAAATAAGCAGTATTTCCATGTTTAATGAAAAACTCACAATTCTACTTAAATAAACACTACTAGAATATATATTACTCCAGGGATAAATGTGTAAAACAAAACAAATGCTTAAGTGTTTTTTCGAGAGCGTAAAATCAACATCCTGAAACTGAAAGAGTTTTTATTAAAAATATCGGATAAGTGTTAGAAATCTTTTCAACGAAAACACACATTCTATGTTTCTGTATTTGATTTGTGATAAATCTTGCAATTTATTCTTACTTTTTATTCTTCGTTTTCTTTTTATTGTTTTATTATTCAGCATTTACAAAAATCCTATCGTAACTTTATATTATATACCTGACTAAATAATATATTGTGCAGAAAACAATATGAAGACTTATTGATTGACTAGTGAAAATTGCTACTGATGGTAAAGAAATGTTATTTTGAAATAACTAGGATAAAAGCAAAGTGGTGGCTATTTTTAAACCATCCATGAAAATCAGGATTAATTATGCCTACACTCATGAAGCAATACACTTCACATACCAATCCAAATTTATGTTTACAAATTAAATATAAACAATAATATCGACGCTGGAAAGGCGAAAACTGTAAATTTGAATATTTTACAGGTTTTGCGTTATGAGATGATGTATTTGACAGTTCTATCATAATATGATGATTATATGAGTTTCTTGACCGATTTTGATCAAAATGGCTATTATATATGAAGTTTTGACAGTGTTCTGAACAATTCAGATTATATTAATTTTATGAATATGTTTGACAGCTCAATCATGATTATACGATTTTTCGACCGATTTCAATCAAAATGTCAAATTGAATAATTTGACAGGTCTACCATGATGTGTTGTTTTTATGAAAATGTTTGACAGTTGGATCATTATAAGGATGTTGATTTAATGGGATTTTTCATAAAAAATCACCAACACTGACACCATAACAGCTTTTGGCCAAGGCGAACTCATCAGAAAAAACTATGAGTTGGTTTTATGAATATGTTTGACAGTTTTATTATAATACATAATATGTACGATTATGTGGGGTTTTTGCCAGATTTAGTTCAAATTTTAATATCAATATTTTTTACAGGTCTTCGGTGATAGGATGATTTTATGAATATGTTTGACAGCTCAATCATGATTATACAATTTTTCGACCGATTTCAATCAAAATGTCAAATTGAATATTTTTGACAGGTCTACCATGATGTGTTGTTTTTATGAAAATGTTTGACAGTTGGATCATTATAAGGATGTTGATTTAATGGGATTTTTATATTTATATTAATATTTTTGACAGGTCTTCCGTTTTGTAATGATTTCTTGAATATGTTTGACAGTTCAATCATGAAATGCCGATTATAAATGTGGATTATTTTATGGATTTTGATCAAATCTTCTATCTGATATTTTTGACAGGTCTACCATGATATGAAAATTTTATGATTTCAATCAAAATGTCAAATTGAATAATTTGACAGGTCTACCATGATGTGTTGTTTTTATGAAAATGTTTGACAGTTGGATCATTATAAGGATGTTGATTTAATGGGATTTTTCATAAAAAATCACCAACACTGACACCATAACAGCTTTTGGCCAAGGCGAACTCATCAGAAAAAACTATGAGTTGGTTTTATGAATATGTTTGACAGTTTTATTATAATACATAATATGTACGATTATGTGGGGTTTTTGCCAGATTTAGTTCAAATTTTAATATCAATATTTTTTACAGGTCTTCGGTGATAGGATGATTTTATGAATATGTTTGACAGCTCAATCATGATTATACAATTTTTCGACCGATTTCAATCAAAATGTCAAATTGAATATTTTTGACAGGTCTACCATGATGTGTTGTTTTTATGAAAATGTTTGACAGTTGGATCATTATAAGGATGTTGATTTAATGGGATTTTTATATTTATATTAATATTTTTGACAGGTCTTCCGTTTTGTAATGATTTCTTGAATATGTTTGACAGTTCAATCATGAAATGCCGATTATAAATGTGGATTATTTTATGGATTTTGATCAAATCTTCTATCTGATATTTTTGACAGGTCTACCATGATATGTTAATTTTATGAATATGTTTGACAGCTCAATCATGATAATACGATTTTTCGACCAATTTCAATCAAAATTTCAAATTGAATATCTGACAGGTCTACCATGATGTGTTGTTTTTATGAAAATGTTTGACAGTACACTCGATCCATAACCAGGGGTGTCAGTGTCGTTCCCTTTGTGAATACGGCTCTTGGACAGCGAACCGCATTTTATCTGTCACCAAGGCTGTACAATTTGTTGCCTGATCATCTTAAGCTCAATATGAGTCTAAGCGTTATTGTACGAAACATTAAAAACTGGTTAATGGAGATGGGTCGGTCTAAAGCGAAAAGCAAACTTTTTACTCACATGTTACTTGAATTATTGATTGACTGATACTGTGTTTCATTTTAATTTTTACATTTGTTGACTAATTCCTATACTGACTTGTTTCTTATCATTGTGCAAGTGCATGATTTGTTTTATTTTTGTGTTTTACTTTGCTGTATTGATTTATTCATTTATTCTTTATTCATTTATTCATTTATTCATTTATTCATTTATTCATTTATTCATTTATTCATTTATTCATTTATTCATTTATTCATTTATTCATTTATTCATTTATTCATTTATTCATTTATTCATTTATTCATTTATTCATTTATTCATTTATTCATTTATTCATTTATTCATTTATTCATTTATTCATTTATTCATTTATTCATTTATTCATTTATTCATTTATTCATTTATTCATTTATTCATTTATTCATTTATTCATTTATTCATTTATTCATTTATTCATTTATTCATTTATTCATTTATTCATTTATTCATTTATTCATTTATTCATTTATTCATTTATTCATTTATTCATTTATTCATTTATTCATTTATTCATTTATTCATTTATTCATTTATTCATTTATTCATTTATTCATTTATTCATTTATTCATTTATTCATTTATTCATTTATTCATTTATTCATTTATTCATTTATTCATTTATTCATTTATTCATTTATTCATTTATTCATTTATTCATTTATTCATTTATTCATTTATTCATTTATTCATTTATTCATTTATTCATTTATTCATTTATTCAATTATTCAATTATTCATTTATTCATTTATTCATTATTTATTATGTTTGACAGTTTTATTATAATACATATGTACGATTACATATGTGGGGTTTTTGCCAGATTTAGTTCAAATTTTAATACCAATATTTTTTACAGGTCTTCGGTGATAGGATGATTTTATGAATATGTTTGACAGCTCAATCATGATTATACAATTTTTCGACCGATTTCAATCAAAATGTCAAATTGAATATTTTTGACATGTAAACCATGATGTGTTGTTTTTATGAAAATGTTTGACAGCTGGATCATTATAAGGATGTTGATTTAATGGGATTTTTCATATTTATTTATCAAAAAATTAATATCAATATTTCTGACAGGTCTTCCATTTTGTGATAATTCTTGCAACATATTTGCCTGTTCTATTATAATATGACGATTATATGTAGGTTTTCACTGATTTTGATCGAAATATTTATATTAATATTTTTGACAGGTCTTCCGTTTTGTAATGATTTCTTGAATATGTTTGACAGTTCAATCATGAAATGCCGATTTAATGTGGATTATTTTATGGATTTTGATCAAATCTTCTATCTGATATTTTTGACAGGTCTAACATGATATGTTAATTTTATGAATATGTTTGACAGCTCAATCATTATAATACGATTTTTCGACCGATTTTAATCAAAATATCATACGAATAATTTGACAGGTCAACCATGATGTTACGTTTTAATGAAAATGTTTGACAGTTCGATCATTATAAGGATGTTGATTAAATGGGATTTTTCAAAAAAATAATTTATCAATATTTTGGACAAGTCTTCCGTTTTGTGATAATTCTTGCAACATATTAGACTGTTCTATCATAATATGATGATTATATAAGTTTTTTATTAAGGATTTTGATCGCAGTTTGAATCTGATATTTTTGAATGTCAAATTGAATATTTGACAGGTCTTCCATGATGTGTTGTTTTTATGAAAATGTTTGACAGTTAGATCATTATTAGGATGTTGATTCAATGAGATTTTTCATATTTTTTTATCAAAAAGTTTATCAATATTTGTTACAGGTGTTCCGTTTTGTGATAATTCTTGCAACATATTTGACTGTTCTATCATGTATGACGATTGTACGGGGTTTTTCACTGATTTTGATCAATATATTGAAATAAATATTTTTGACAGGTTTTCCGTTTTGTAATGGTTTCTTGAATATGTTTGACAGTTCAATCATGAAATGCCGATTGTCAGGGCTTTTTTATGATTTTTCATCAAAATATCAATTTGAAAAAATTGACAGGTCTACCATGATATGTTAATATTATGAATATGTTTGACAGCTCAATCATGATATGACGTTTATATGGTATTTTTCACCGATTTTGATTAAAATGTTCATAAGAATATTCTTGAAAGGAATACCATGATTATTATTTTTATAAAAAATCATTGTTCAAAGATGTAGATTATATGGGATTTTCCATGAATTTTGATCAAAATGTTAATATCAATATTTTTTACAGGAAGACCGAAGAAGAAGAAGAAACGGAAGACGGTTTTGTGATAATTATTGCAACATATTTGCCTGTTCTATCATAATAAGACGATTATATGGGGTTTTCCACTGATTATGAATATGTTTGATAGCACAATCATGATATTACGATTTTTCGACCGATTTCAATCAAAATGTCAAATTGAATAATTTGACAGGTCTACCATGATGCGTTGTTTTTACGAAAATGTTTGACAGTTCAGTCATTAAAAGGGTGTTGATTTAATGGAATTTTTCATAATTTTTTATCAAAAAATTAATATCAACATTTTTGACAGATCTTCCGTTTTGTGATATTTCTTGCAACATATTTACCTGCTCTATAATAATATGACGATTATATGGGGTTTTCCACTGATTTTGATCAAAATATTAATATAAATATTTTTGACAGTTCTTCCGTTATGTTATGATTTCTTGAATATGTTTGACAGTTCAATCATGAAATCCCGATTATATGTGGCTTTATTATGGATTTTGATCAAATCTTTTGATCAAATCAAATTTGATATTTTTGACAAGTGTTATGTTAATTTATATATAAAACATGATATGTTAATTTTATGAATATGTTTGACAGCTCAATCATGATATGACGTTTTTACGGGTTTTTTCACCGATTTTGATCAAAATGTTGTTGTGAATATTCTTGAAAGGAATACCATGATTTTTATTTTTATAAAAAATCACCTTGCACTGACACCATAACAGCATTTGGCCAAGGCGAACTCAGCAGAAAAAAATGATGAGTTGGTTTTATTAATCTGTTTGACAGTTCAATCACGATATTTGTATATGTGGGTTGCTCGATCGATTTTGATCAAAATGTCAATTTGAATATTTTTGATAAGTCTACAATGATGTGTTGATTATAGGAATATACTAATAAATATAAAGACGATGGACGTGGAAGTAGGACCCAGAAGACCAGGCAGACCAGTGACCACCTGGATGTCCACAATTGCCAGGGATATGAAGGAGGCAAAGTTGCGCGCGGAGGATGCAGGGGACCGCAAAACTTGGAAGATGAGGACTAGGAGAGCCGACCCCAAGTAAATGGGATAAAGGCGAGGGCGAAGAAGAAGACTTGACAGCTCAATCATAATTTGACGATTATGTAGGTTTTTTTTATGGATTTTGATCAACGTTTCAATCATATATTTTGGACAGGTCTACCATGATATGTTAATTTTATGAATATGTTTGACACCTCAATCATAATTATACGATTTTTCGACTGATTTCAATCAAAATGTCAAATTGAATAATTTGACAGGTCTACCATGATGTGTTGTTTTTACGAAAATGTTTGACAATTCAATCATTATAAGGATGTTGATTTAATGGAATTTTTCATAATTTTTTATCAAAAGGTAAATTTATCAATATTTTTGACAGGTCTTCCGTTTGTGATAATTCTTGCAACAAATTTGCCTGTTCTATCATAATTTGTCGATTATATGTAGTTTTCCACTGATTTTGATCGAAATATTTATATTAATATTTTTGACAGGTCTTCCGTTTTGTAATGATTTCTTGAATATGTTTGACAGTTCAATCATGAAATGCCGATTATATGTGGATTATTTTATGGATTTTGTTCAAATCTTCTATCGGATATTTTTGACAGGTTTACCATGATATGTTAATTTTATGAATATGTTTGACAGCTCAATCGTGATAATACGATTTATCGACCGATTTCAATCAAAATGCCAAATTGAATAATTTGACAGGTCTACCATGATGTGTTGTTTTTACGAAAATGTTTGACAGTTGGATCATTAAAAGGATGTTGATTTAATGGAATTTTTCATAAAGGTAAATATATCAATATTTCTGACAGGTCTTCCGTTTTGTGATAATTCTTGCAACATATTTGCCTGTTCTATCATAATATGACGATTATATAGGTTTTTTATTAAGGAATACAACATATTTGCCTGTTCTATAATAAAATGACGATTATATGGGGTTTTCCACTGATTTTGATCAATATATTAAAATAAATATTTTTGACAGGTTTTCCGTTTTGTAATGATTTCTTGAATATGTTTGACAGTTCAATCATGAAATGCCGAATGTCTGGGTTTTTTATGATTTTTCATCAAAATAACAATTTGAAAATTTTGACAGGTCTACCATGATATGTTAATTTCATGAATATGTTTGACAGCTCAATCATGATATGACGTTAATACGGGTTTTTTCACCGATTTTGATTAAAATGTTCATAAGAATATTCTTGAAAGGAATACCATGATTATTATTGGAATACCATGTTTACGAGGGATGGAAGATGCGATAGGGACATTGAAAGAAGGAAAGTGGCCGGTGCTAGAGTAAACGGTGCACTTCGACCCATTGTCAGCAATGACAATGTGTCGAACATGGCTAAAATGCTGGTGCACAATACCATTCTGGTACCGTCACTTACGTATGCAAGCGAGACATGGACGTGGTTGAAGAAGGACGAAAGTGGAATAAATGCAGTAGAGATGCGATCGTTGAGAAGAATGGTTGGTAAAACGCTGCGTGATAGAGTGAAGAATGAGGATATTAGAAGAATGAGCGGATGCAAGAAGACTGTTGTGGACAGAATGCGTGTAAATAAATTGAGATGGTTTGGTCATGTGGAACGAATGAAAGAGGAAAGAATGACAAAGGAAACGCGGGCGTCCGAGAACCACGTGGCTTGATCACGTGGATCAAATTCTCAAGGACGGCCGCGTGTTGAGTAAGAGGAACCGACGTGCGTGTATGAGGAACTGTATGAATGTGGAGGAAGCGAAGGAAGTGTGTAAAGATAGATCTGTTTGGCGTTCCGTTCTCTCTGCCTACCCCACTTGGGACACGGCGTGAGGGTATAGTATAGTATAGTATAGTATTATTATTTTTATAAAAAATCAATGTTCAAAGATGTTGATTGTATGGGATTTTCCATGAATTTTGATCAAAATGTTAATATCAATATTTTTGACAGGAAGACCGAAGAAGAAGAAGAAACGGAAGACCGTTTTGTGATAATTCTTGCAACATATTTGCCTGTTCTATCATAATATGACGATTGTATGGGGTTTTCCACTGATTTTGATCAATATATTAAAATAAATATTTTTGACAGGTTTTCCATGATATGTTAATTTTATGAATATGTTTGACAGCACAATCATGATATTACGATTTTTCGACAGATTTCGATCAAAATGTCAAATTGAATAATTTGACAGGTCTACCATGATGCGTTGTTTTTACGAATATGTTTGACAGTTCAATCATGAAATCCCGATTATATGTGGCTTTATTATGGATTTTGATCAAATCTTTTGATCAAATCAAATCAAATTTGATATTTTTGACAAGTGTTATGTTAATTTATATATAAAACATGATATGTTAATTTTATGAATATGTTTGACAGCTCAATCATGATATGACGTTTTTACGGGTTTTTTCACCGATTTTGATCAAAATGTTGTTGTGAATATTCTTGAAAGGAATACCATGATTTTTATTTTTATAAAAAATCACCTTGCACTGACACCATAACAGCATTTGGCCAAGGCGAACTCAGCAGAAAAAAATGATGAGTTGGTTTTATTAATCTGTTTGACAGTTCAATCACGATGTGACAAATATGTGGGTTGCTCGATCGATTTTGATCAAAATGTCAATTTGAATTATTTTGACAGGTCTACAATGATGTGTTGTTTATAGGAATATATTTGACAGCTCAATCATAATTTGACGATTATATAGGTTTTTTTTATGGATTTTGATCAAAGTTTCAATCATATATTTTTGACAGGTCTACCATGATATGATAATTTTATGAATATTGAGAATAATGAGAAATCGGTCAAAAAATCGTATAATCATGATTGAGCTATTCATAATTCATATTCTCATTATTCTCAATATTCATAAAATTAACATATCATTGTAGACCTGTCAAAAATATATGATTGAAACTTTGATCAAAATCCATAAAAAAACCTATATAATCGTCAAATTATGATTGAGCTGTCAAACATATAAGATGTGTTGTTTTTATGAAAATGTTTGACAGTTGGATCATTATAAGGATGTTGATTCAATGGGATTTATCATATTTTTTATCAAAAGCTTAATTTATCAATATTTTTGACAGGTCTTCCGTTTTGTGATAATTCTTGCAACATATTTGCCTGTTCTATCATAATATGTCGATAATATATGTATTTTTCCACTGATTTTGATCGAAATATTTATATTTATATTTTGGACAGGTCTTTCGTTTTGTAATGATTTATTGAATATGTTTGACGATTCAATCATGAAATGCCGATTATACGTGGATTATTTTATGGATTTTGTTCAAATCTTCAATCGGATATTTTTGACAGGTTTACCATGATATGTTAATTTTATGAATATGTTTGACAGCTCAATCATTATAATACGATTTATCGACCGATTTCAATCAAAATGTCAAATTGAATAATTTGACAGGTCTACCATGATGTGTTGTTTTTACGAAAATGTTTGACAGTTCAATCATTAAAAGGATGTTGATTTAATGGAATTTTTCATAATTTTTTTATCAAAAAGTTAATATCAATATTTCTGACAGGTCTTCCGTTTTGTGATAATTCTTGCAACATATTTGCCTGTTCTATCATAATATGACGATTATATAGGTTTTTTATTAAGGAATACAACATATTTGCCTGTTCTATAATAAAATGACGATTATATGGGGTTTTCCACTGATTTTGATCAATATATTAAAATAAATATTTTTGACAGGTTTTCCGTTTTGTAATGATTTCTTGAATATGTTTGACAGTTCAATCATGAAATGCCGAATGTCTGGGTTTTTTATGATTTTTCATCAAAATATCAATTTGAAAATTTTGACAGGTAACATGATATGTTAATTTTATGAATATGTTTGACAGCTCAATCATGATATGACTGTTAATACGGGTTTTTTCACCGATTTTGATTAAAATGTTCATAAGAATATTCTTGAAAGGAATACCATGATTATTATTTTTATAAAAAATCAATATTCAAAGATGTAGATTATATGGGATTTTCCATGAATTTTGATCAAAATGTTAATATCAATATTTTTGACAGGTCTTCCGTTTTGTGATAATTCTATCAACATATTTGCCTGTTCTATCATAATATGACGATTGTATGGGGTTTTCCACTGATATTGATCGAAATATTAATAAAAATATTTTTGACAGGTCTTCCGTTATGTAATGATTTCTTGAATATGTTTGACAGTTCAATCATGAAATCCTGATTATATGTGGCTTTATTATGGATTTTGATCAAATCTTCAATTTGATATTTTTGACAGGTGTTAATTTATATACAAAACATGATATGTAAATTTTGAACATGGTATGACGTTTTTACGGGTTTTTTCACCGATTTTGATCAAAATGTTGTTGTGAATATTCTTGAAAGGAATACCATGATTTTTATTTTTATAAAAAATCACCTTGCACTGACACCATAACAGCATTTGGCCAAGGCGAACTCAGCAGAAAAAATGATGAGTTGGTTTTATTAATCTGTTTGACAGTTCAATCACGATGTGACAAATATGTGGGTTGCTCGATCGATTTTGATCAAAATGTCAATTTGAATTATTTTGACAGGTCTACAATGATGTGTTGATTATAGGAATATACTTGACAGCTCAATCATAATTTGACGACTATGTAGGTTTTTTTATGGATTTTGATCAAAGTTTCAATCATATATTTTTGACAGGTCTACCATGATATGTTAATTTTATGAATATGTTTGACACCTCAATCATAATTATACGATTTTTCGACCGATTTCAATCAAAATGTCAAATTGAATAATTTGACAGGTCTACCACGATGTGTTGTTTTTACGAAAATGTTTGACAGTTCAATCATAATAAGGATGATGATTTAATGGAATTTTTCATAATTTTTTATCAAAAGGTTAATTTATCAATATTTTTGACAGGTCTTCCGTTTTGTGATAATTCTTGCAACAAATTTGCCTGTTCTATCATAATATGACGATTGTATGGGGTTTTCCACTGGTTTTGATCAAAATATTAACATAAATATTTTTGACCGGTCTTCCAATTTTTAGTGATTTCTTGAATATGTTTGACAGTTCAATCATGAAATGCCGATTTATAGTTTTTTTTATGGATTTTCACCAAAGTTTCTTGATTTCTATTAATATTATTATTATTATACCATCACGGCACATCCCACAAGTGGGGTAGCCAGCAGATCAGCTGCATGTAAGAAACATGCTAACTGTCCTCTCCGTGCCAATATAAAATCAAGACATTCAGGATGAGTGGCAAACCTCATCGCTGAATTTAAGATGTAAAATGTCTCAATTTTTTCGAACACCTGCCTTTTACAGGACACTCGAAAACTATTCTATTAATATTCTATTAATAAAAACTTAAAATTTACAACCTGTGTCCTGTAAAAGGCAGGTGTTCGAAAAAATTAAGACATTTTGCCGTGATGGTGTAGTAGTAGTAGTAGTAATTTACATTAGAAATTGAAAAGGACAAAAAATCTTGTTTCTTAGATTTAAATATTTTTTAAGATTTCTTAATAATAGTAAATTCATATTTGGGATTTACAGGCAACCCACATATTCTAACAATATAATTCATGCGTCTTCCTACAATCCAGTGTCACATCAATGGCCGCATTTAACTCTATGATTCACAGAATGTTGAATATACCCTTAGATAAGGATGAATTCGACAAAGAACGCAATGTTATTAAAAGTATTGCCCGGCACAATGGATACGATATTCACATAATTAATAAAATTTTATGTAAAAAACAAAAACACATCTTGTTTAAAAATTACATTTATGCTCCATATTGCAAGAAAATAATAATAAATAATAATAATCCCGTGGAGCACCCGGTAAAGAATTGGTCTCCCACTCTTCTCCGTAAGTTTTCGAGTGTCCTGTAAAAGGCAGGTGTTCGAAAAAATTAAGACATTTTACATCTTAAATTCAGCGACGAGGTTTGCCACCCATCCTGAATGTCTTGATTTTATATTGGCACGGAGAGGACAGCTTGCATGTTTCTCACATGCACAGCTGGTCTGCTGGCTACCCCACTTGTGGGATATGCCGTGATGGTATAGTATAGTATAGTATAGTATAATAATAAACCGTGGAGAAAATTTTTATATTTAGATAAAATCTCGCATATAGTGAATAAACATGTAAATAAAAATATTAAACGTGCATACTTTACCAACAATAACATTAGTTGATTTTTTTTTCTTCATAAGGATAGGGTAGATAATAAAGATAATAGTGGGGTTTATTGTATTAGTTGTAAGGATTTTAATATGAAGTATATAGGCCAAACGAGTAGAGCAATTAAAACTCGTATTCAGGAACATAACAGGGCATTCAGGGGGTTATCCGGATACTCGGAGATGGCAGACCATTGTATACAACATGATCATTCTATTGACATGCAAGGTACTAAGGTCTTGCACTCCGAGTCTAAGATTAACAAATTAAATGCCTTGGAGATTCTTGAAATCCATAAAAATAAGAACAATTTGGTGAATATCCAAATACCATATGCATCTCCTTTGTTGATACACCCATTTCCTTCCCTCTTATCAAACACCCTCAACTCCGCCCTTTCTCCCCCACCTTCAAACTCCCCCCCCCCACTCCAAGTATAAGTTAGTAATAGAAAACAGACTCACTACATATGAACTTAAACTAATTATTCCTCCTGATGATGCCAAGTAGAAGCCTTGGCGAAAACGTTTGAGGTGAATAAATTTAATTTGGAAATTATACAGTGTTTTAAAGTCATATTAATTTAATTAATAAATACAAAAGTTTACTTTCCGTACATCTAAAATAACACGTACCTATAAGAAATTAGGATTATAATATAAAATCATATAAACTTTCCATTCCTCCATTCGTATGTATTTATTTGTAAAAATATATTTATTTGTAATAAGTTTTCAAGTTTTATTTATCCATGTAACGTGAAAATATTATTGAATATGAAAGAAAATATCAAGAATATTTAAATTTACTGAGCTACCAAAGGAGAACACGTAAATAATAAAGAGGCACATATTATAAAACTTTTCTCTGGCTTCATAGCATGAGACGTATTAGATATCAATTTAATATAATTCAGAATATTACCCTTTGTTTGGCATGAGGTTACTAAAGTTGTACCATGATCATAAAGTATAGTTACCTATGTATCGAGTACACACTTACATCGCAACTTTATAATATTATATTTTGTGACAAATGTTGAAAATAAAAATAATAAAATATGGTAAATAATTTATTTCTTCCTTATAAATAACTGAGTAGTTTCAGAATTACCCATCCATGAGACGTAACGAAGGCATTCATTCGAATATTTCTTCGGAGAATGCTCCGAATTGTCGCCGAAAGATTTAAGATTTTTGCTTGATGCTTGATGATTGACGTTCGCATCCAGCTGTCTGTACGCCGCCAATAGATAATAATGTGTTTTGATGTGTCCATTAGACAGACACTAGCAAAACATGACATAATATGAGATTTACAACATTGATGGGGTATGTCACCTAGTCTGAATGTCTTGTTTTTTTATGGTGGCCTGCACGTTTGTTCTGATAAAAAATATATCCATCTGCTGGTTTATTTATAATCATAATTTATAAACAGACAATTGTCTACATATTATATTTTATATGGTTAGGAATCACAGTTTCTCCAGGTACTTACATAAACTATTAGCAGCAATCAAATCACCTGAAACTCGAAATTAATTCAAATCTATTATTACCATGCATACTCGAACCAAGTAATTAAGATCTAATATTCGATACTTACCTGAGAAGATGCATTGCTGTCTATATATGATAGGTATGTAGTTAGATACATTTGCCATTAGTGCATTACTGAACACTGTAGGTACCTAGATATCTTAATTTTAATTACAAATCTGAAAATTATTAGTTTGTGCATATATTATAACATCATATGGTACAGATAATTATTCACTGTCTGTGTTTAGGTAGAAGAGTTCCATAACGAAATTAAAGAAAACAAGTGTTTTCTCCTACTATATGTTTTACTGTCGAGAAAGACGTCTTTCTTCTTAGAAGAAAATTGTTATCAAAAATTTCAATTTCCTGAAGGAAATGTATTGAAATACAAAATTTAAAATCATTTACATTTGCATAATTTAATTGATTCGCATGAAGGTTCGTGATAAAAATATGTGTTACAATTTTTACGACACAATACAAAAAAATTATTCTGTAGCATGTTATACAAGAGAGTGGGATTAAATACTATTTATAGCTGTCGTTGATGACACAATAATGACACACAATGACACAAATGGGGTACGGACAATTTACTATTCATTTGTAAACCATCTTTTGAATAGCGAGATTGTAATATACAACTTTGTCTTGTGCTTTCTCTGTACATAATTAAATGATTCCACTTCATCAGCAAAGTTATTCTAATGAAACATGTCTACAACGACATTATTATATTTGATGTGGGAACGAAGGGAGTTCAAACAGATTTTGTTACATCACATTAATAATCACGTTAAACCACTAAGAAATATTTTATAATATTTTAGCTGTAATAACATTATATCCATAATACACACATACTCGTAGATACATTAGAAAGTAGGGTTGATCACTTGGGTTTTCATGAAAAACGTGTGAAAAGTATTCACGGAAAAAAATTACAGCTCTTTCGTTTTCGATTCTTGTTATTTTTCAACAAAACTTTATTTGATACATTTTAATTTATTAAGATATTAAGTTATTTTTAATGTATCGGTGGTAACTCAGGACATAACACATTTATGCCTGTAAAGGGGCACAGCATTGCTCATGATTTTTTTTGATGTATGTTTTTAAGATGTATTATTCATTATAATTAGATCTGTTGGCGTATGTTTGTGGAAGTGAATAATATAAATCAAATAAAATAACTAAATATGAAAGTAAGTATTAAATTGGCAAGAAATACCTATAAATGGAAAGGTATAGATTAAAAAATTATCTGACAAAAAAGTGTTGATAAACTTGTTCACACAATAGTGATTTTCGATTTAATTTTTCACATCACTTTCTGATTTCCTCCCTATAGATACTTAATAACAAAGTCTTCAAACTATTATTATTGTATCATCCAATCCGGCCGTCCTCAGTTAGTAAAAAGTGTCCTCTACAACTTCAGCAAATCCTTGTTTGGATGTTTATTATGTTTTACTTGTTTGAACATTGTCAGGCAGAATTGTTAGTATGAGGTTAATAAAGGAAAACAATCATCTTCTGTTATTATTTAATCCACCTTTTACACATGGAACAACATATTATTATGATTGGTAGCTGCACAAGATAGCAGCTCTAAGGAGAAATTTTATTTACTTATTGAATCTACACTATGAAACTTTTTTTTAAATAATACCTACATATTAATATAATTAAATTACTCACTCACTCATCGCCATCAACGCTCCTTTCGGGAGCACAGGGCAGAAACCAGCCTACTCCATTCAGAGCGTCTCTGCGCCAATTGCGTCACCTCTTTCCACGATATTCCTTGCGCTCTGATGTCCTTGTCATAGGAACGGTGTATTGTGAAAGAGGGACGCCCGGGCCGACGGAACCCTTGCGGACGGAAGAACAGCGCTCTTTTTGGCCAACTATCATCGGGCATTCTCAGAACATGTCCCAGCCAGGACCATATAAAATAATTTAATGTAACTAAATACATTTAAAATAATTATAACCTACCAATATTTTAATTTCTCCCGACGATCTTAAGTAAACTGTTCTTCTAACAATGATATGAGAGAATATTAGAATGTAATGAGACGATAATATGACTTATTTGGCGTTAGTATTTTCTGAATTTTCACTCTATTCCGTAATTTTTCATGTTTCATGTAAAAGGCAGGTGTTCGAGCAAATAAAGACATATTATATCTTAAACCGGCATAGCCCCCTTTCACGACACAAGCTTTTAGCTTACTGTGAAAGGTATACAAGGTTGTATTTGGGTTTATAACAAAACCCAGATTTACATTTTTAATATTTATAAGGTTTGTCAGCCATTCTCAATGTCTTAATTTTTGGTTGGCATGGAGAAAATATCTTGCATATTTATTGCATGCATCTAGTCTACTGGTTACCCCACTATTGGGATAAGTCGTGATGGTATACCTAGTAGTGGTAGATTACCTTTTTTCACTGTTGTAAAAGCCCTACTAGAAATAATAAAAACTACCTCTCAATAATTTACGTACCTCTTAAAAAATTATACATGAAAGAAATCATATATACCTACTTTAATATTTACCTATACCTAAATGAAATATTCCGATCATATTTTCAAATTAAAATCAGCATTTGTTCTTTTGATTTTAAAACCAATCGGAAATTAATATTCCATTTTTATTTGAAATTTCTACATATTTTTTGTAAGCTTGTATTATTAATTCATGATTTGAAAAAGGTAGGTACTTATTCAATGTACCTACACGAAGTTCATAGTATAGGCGCGTCTACGTGATTGTTCGTTTCGTGGAATAAAAAAAATGAAAATAAAATTAATTTCAGATTTCTCTTATCAAATACTTTCAAAGCCCGATATGATTTTTACTTAGTTTTTTTTTTCATTCTCACTCTGTCGCTTTACGCGTATTCGTCGTTACGTCATTACTAAACTAGTAAGTATTACAAAGTAAAAAGAAAGTCATAATTATTGAAAAAGTGTAGTTTGTAAGAGATCGAACAAAACAAAACAATCCAAATATACCATATACGGTAAACACATGTATACTTGTATTTTGTATTGTGTTTCATACCGTATGGTGTTCAATCAGATTAACTATAAGAAAGATTTGATCGGAAAAATTTCATTATAGTTGAACGAATAGGTACAGATTTCTCGTGTTCACAAATAAAAAATTTCTTTCATAGAAACATAGAAGAACAGAAAGATACTGGAAAGGTTTCAACATATCTTCACGTTTTAGTACTAAGAATTGTTTGGAAATACAAATGTGAGAAATTTGCTTTTATTTACGCCTAGTTGCTAGTATTTATTTAGTAAGTACAAAAGTATTTCTTCATTGTTGTTTTTTTTTTCTTTTTTTCCATTAAACTTACTCTTTGTAAAGTTAGTGTTGAATATAACATCTTTGTGTTTCATTTTTTCATTCACGGACAATTTTATTTCAATTTGTATCGCAGCGTCCTCTCTCGCACTTATTCTAATCATCGTGCAGCTGATTACTTTTTCAATAATTCTCAATGGCAATGTAATATATTCAGAATTTTACTACAACACAAGTTTATAAATACTAAATGGAGAACTACCGTGATATAAATATCTAGAAGGCATACGTTGCAAATAAATTTAAATTGCAAATACTAAGTTTCGACACTGTTATTTTAGTAGTTCACTTTTACATAAATAACTTAATTAAGTGTCGAAGTTACATAATATGAAGAGGTTCTTTATATTCATATAATATTCAACATATTGCTGCTGGTCAATAGGTTAACTGCTGTAGAAGGTATCAGCAGCCATTAGTACTACTGATATAAGAATTCATGAGCCTGCTTCTGTCCTCTAGCTGTCGGAATATATTCGTTACTTACCCAAGAGGCACTCATTGCCAACCATTAACAAAAATACTAATTTTAAGGCACACGTAGAACTATGCTTTTAATACAACTAAAATACCAGTTCTAATCAATTAACAGTCAAAGGGTTCAATCATGGTTGACGTAAACAGACAGTTACATAGTAAATCAATAGAATTCTATTACATTGAGAAAAAAAGAATATACTTAAACTGGCAAAGCCTTCGAACGAAATAATTACCTACCTTTGTAATTTACATTTTTGATTATTGATGATTGATTGGCACTCTAGCCCAAAAGATTCAATGGTAATTTTTTCGGCAATTTGACTGAATAGGTGGTCACCTCATGTAGGTTCCTCTCAAATAAACTCAAACCCTTACAGAGGACACTCTACATACTCTACAATATGGTTCATTGTCTAGCATTGTGGGCTGTATTCACACTCAGAACTAGAGGACAAACCCCATCGTTGCATATGGTCCGCACATTTGCCAAGTTTTATTCGTGGATTAGGTACCTATTAAGTGTGAATCATTACTGTCTGGCAGATTGAATCCCAGTATTCATTGAGAAAGATCGATGACTGGATAACCATTTATCACCCCTATCTTAGTCCATTGAGATATCCAACCTCCTACATAATATTTGGATGGTGTAGAGTAATCTCACTTCTCTCCACAAACATGTACATATTGTGATGGTGGTGTCATTATATTCGAATATACAAGTAGTAATGGTCTGGAAGAGTGATAATAGATAAAACCGGTAGCCTGAGTTAATCTCTTGGACCAACTGGCCAGTAAGGTTCTTTTCAGAACCACGACCGTGACAACCAAACAAGAACTTACTTTTTTACATTACCTGAAAATACTTGTAAGGTTATAAAGATAATTGGTAACGTTTTATGATAAAATTAAATAAAAAATATAGCCAGAATAAAATTACCATTATTGACAAGCAATAGAAAATAATCGTTATCATGTAGCTAATAAAATGTTTAGTACCGCTGTTGTAAATGTTTAGGTGGCAATGTTAGATTTTATGGATATTGGATCTGAGCCCACATTGCAGTAGATATAAATTTTCTATTTACAACCGATGTTCGCTTTAAATTCCCAAGGTACAACACCTCGGAGGCGAGATGTCAACAAGATGCCCGATAAGAAATATGTACAGGTGGTTACTGAAACAGAATTTGGAATATTAAAAAACATGGAATTGGCGTAGGGCTGTTACACATAAACCCGTGTACCTATTTCCACTCAATGTATGCATGTTGTAGTAATACAAACATCTATACATGTAGATATCACAATTATTACCTTTATATTAATATCTACGTAGGTGGATACACTTCAAATAATTCAAAGTTAAGAAAATGTACATTTAAATTATTCTCACTTGGTTGAATCGTTTGGTAATATAATTTTACAAGTCTTCCTATTACAGAATGATTGGTTTATTATTTTGATAATAGGTACAATAATGAAATTTTGTATAAAAATTATATGTTCCTAGAAGTTTACAAGTTCATGCGTGTTTTGCCAAGTGGAATCATTGTTGATACTATTTTGAAACACATCAAATATATTTAAAAAAAAACATTCCGTGACAAGCAGTAGATTAGATTTTCGAAATTATACATGTACTGTGTGAGAAAAAAGTGCGAATATAAATTAAGAACTAAACGTATTCAAAGATTGGTTCTGTTTTACATTTTTGACGTGGATACATATTTATCCAAAATATTCAATGTAATACAATATAATAATGTAACCTCTGATTTGGAAACCTTTATATATCCGAAATTCTCATTCAATCTGTTTATATTTTAAAATATGAGGTGAATCTAATGTCCTAGAATTGATGAATTGAACAGTTTCCTTGAGGTGCTTTGGCACGTAAACGACAGTTTAATGGCTGTCCAATAATAAATAAATAAATTGACTCATCCGACGTAAATGTCTACCCTATAAGAAATGTAGCATAAAGGGATAGAGATATAAGATTTCATAATTTTCATGAAACAAAAAAAAATACTCAAAATATTTAAAAAAAAAGCAATTTTAAAAAATCATGATACATTAAAAGAAAGGTAGGTAGGTATATATATTTTTTAAACTTAATACTACCAGCGATGACACGGACAATATAATTTAATGATTATCTCAAAAGTTTCTGTTGGTTCTAATTTCTTTTCCCTTCTGTTGCCTCACCTGATTCGACCCTCCGCCACTCCCCGTCTACCCATCTGGAATTTCTTTAAAATATTAAATCTACTACTGCATAACTGCTGTACTCTTGTTTGTATATTAATGTCCAACTCGTGCCGCTACACTTAAAATGTGGATTACTTGAAAACTAAAAGCCAAATCTCATACATTATATCTATTATTTTTGAGCCCGTGTTGTCTTTAAATTCTCAAATCTACGAAATTCAAATTTATCTTCCATTCTAAAAAAACTTGTACTCTAAAGTAATTAATTAGAAGAGTTCCAAACCACTTGGTTATAAATTTTAAAACCAAACCTACAATTCATTTGATTATTCTCCTGTCTTGTATAATTTAGTACATATTACTTTACCTCAGCCGTGAAGCACCAGGTACAGAATTCGTTTCCCACTCTTTTCTGTAAGTTTTCGAGTGTTCTGTAAAAGGCAGGTGTTCGAAAATATAAAGAAATTTCAGTGATGGTATAATAGTAGTACGAGTAGACTTAACCCCCATTGAACAAAAGGTTTCATCGTACAAATAATTTAATTGACCAGTAATTATATTAGGATAATCGGCTGTAAGTTATAAATACCTACTTCAGAAAGATATACTGAATATTATTAAAATTGTTATTATTATTTTTATAAATAATTTGCCAATTTAATTTTAATGTCGACAAAAAAAAGGTACTTGGTATAAAAATAGGTATTCAACATTAAATTATAGACGGGTAATTATTTTTCGATAAGTAGGTAATTATTTCTAAATTCGAATTTCTCACCGAAATAAATGGTTAACTGAAGATCAATCTAAATGATTTCGATCTAAAATTACTCAGAAGTCGTTCAATTTTACTTTGATTCTTAATATGTTGTGGTAATAATTTTCCCATTTCACGTCTCACAAAGAGCATTTAAAATGGAATATTTAACGAGCGAGAAATTAATCCCTATAAGCTCAAAATTTTATTCCCAAATATTTACTCTCGGTTGATGAGTTTGTAGGTCAAAATTATTTGTTAGTTTATATGACATATAATATTTTGCTTAATCTTATATTTCAAAGAAATTCAAAGATTTTCTTAGAATTTCAAAGGAAAAAATAGTAATGCGACCAATCAAATTTTGCGCCCAAATACATTAGTGTTGCAACATTCGAAGGATATTGATTTTTTTTTAGTTTTTGGAGTTCTTTTATGGTTTTGTCAAGATATGCTACGTGCAACACTTAATTATAAACAAGAAAAATACTATGAGCATCATAGTTAAGTGTTCTAATACTTTGTTTTTACATTTTTATTTATTTAATTATTCTTTTTCCACATCATCATTATAGGTATATCAGTGTTAACAAAACAATACAAAATAAATAATACAAGAACGATATGTAGTGAAGAGATTATCACTATCAAGCGATTTCATCCATCTAACCACGACACATGGAGATATACATAGCTAGTTAAAACAAATTTACTTATATAAAATACCACCAATACATAACAAAAGAAAAAAAAAAATTAAAAATTATATTTGACACACACCCAACACATGGTAGGGATTATGGATAGGTGGAAGGGGAGGGGGAGTTAGGGAACGGTTACTAAGGTACAAGACAGCATTTTTTCCTTCGCTGAAGATTTAAAAAACATTGAGCGATTGTGAAACTCTATGCGAAGAAAGAAGATTGTCCCAACAACGAGCACGATATTAAATTGAAAGGACCCTCCACACACCCGGATATCTCAGGAGTCAAAGACTCCTATTTATCCGCACTTGCTAACAAAAAAAATTGTCCTCACGGGCTAGCCATATGGGCATCCTGAATGGTCGGCCGGCCAAATCCGCCTCGTGGGAATCTTTTAAATTACAGTAAAACTTTCAATATCCCCTTAAGGTACAGAAACACCAATATTTATATTTTTATTAAAATGATACCTGGATCCGAAATGCACAACGAGCACGATAAACTGAAAATGATTGAGAGAAATAATTAGTACCTACTGTGTGTAGGAATTGCCAGAAGACGCTCGTTATTAGATCGTAATAGTTGGCCATGGCTAGCTAAATACTCACTACTAATACTATACTACCATTTTTCTTTTAAATAGTAGGGAGAAAACGGGGAATAGAGTATTTTGTAAACAAGTGATAATGAGGTTTACAAGAATATGAAGTTTATGTCTTTGATCCACAGTTAGCCACTATAGATTGACTCGATACTGGGTGGACCTCTTGTGATCTTTTTTGAATTTTTCATAAAAAAAACTTACCTGTTTTATTTTTTTTCCTTCCTTCATGTTTTTGTTAAATATATGTAGTACCTTATTTATTAGTTGATAAGAAAGTGACCATGTTTAGTTTTCTCATAGTTGTAATTGTAACCTAATTGTTCATGTATACCTAATTATAAACCAATTTCGATAACTATTTGCAGATACGAATCAGCTAAATGACCTACATATTATTATATTATTATATCGTCGGCTTAATTCTAATACACTGTAAGTCATTTTTTCGATTTCAAATTTATGATGGATTCATGTTCCGTTCACAATAATACAAATCTTTTTTTTTTATTTTGTCAATTTTATATAAGACGTTTCGAGTGGTAGTATAAACTGCCTCGCAAATTACCAATTCAATCCAAACGATTATTAAAAAAAAAAAGTTTTTTTTTTCTTCCTGTTTAATTAGATATAACTGACTTACGGTGTATTAGAATTAAGCCTACGATATGTTATCATGAAAATACCCTGAAAGAATTGTACCAATATAAACATAACGATGGCAACATTTCAGGATCTAGTTAGTGTCGTCATAATATTTTTTACCGTAAACTATTATTTTTTATTACTATGTCCATTTCTTCTTCATGGATCGTTGGACGTGACTATTATTTTTGTTTTTTCTTTTTTTCGAACGTGCAAAAAACCATTGTAACAATTCAAATCATCCCTTTCTATGTCTAATACATTTTTATGTTAGATCCGTTAACAACAAATTCATTATACTCGTACATGTCGGAAACACAATGAAGGTCGTGTAAATAATAAACTGTTATAAATAGCGGATATCTTGCGATTTTTTTCAGCAATATATTTTATTATTGAGAGAATTTAGTTATTTACTTATTTATTTATTACATAAAGTGACACACACAGTGGGTTGACAAAATATATATGAAAAATAAAAAGAGAAAGAATAATGTTGATCAGGATCTGGCCAACCTACCAATTAGGCGTGTCTACAGCATACATATTAAAATATAAACTACATAAATATACAAAAAAGTAACAATTAGGGATAATGAAACAGCGCCCGACCAATAATTCAAGTCCAGTCTAACCGGACTCACACTAAACATGCGCCTGTTACATTAAACTACTTTTAAGAAAAAATATACATAATTATTAAAAACAATACACACACAAATGCAACCAACAAACACACTCAAGTTGGAAGCAATAATAAACAATAATACAAATTTGAACATATGTACACATACAAGATTTTATATGGTGTAGGTATTGAAGATTTTCGCTTATGATAACATTCGTTTCAGTATGCTATCTCTTTTATTATTTTTGGCAAATATTAATATTAATTTTAATAAAATGTTAATTTATTTAGAAATATTTTCATATAATATGAAAAAATTATAATTTTTAGTATTTTTAAATATCTAATTCATTCCATTTCCCGAAGCAAGTACCTATTGGAATTGGTTGAAATTGATTTCATTATGAACATGCGCTGTATTTCCCATTAAACTTTGTTTTAAGACACATTTCGAAGTTGGTTTATACAAATAGCGTTCAACTTCTGTTTAGTTGATTCTGTGTAGAACCACACATTATACTCACATACCTACTCTGGCTTCAAATGTAGGTATGTATGTTGAATATTAGTGGGTCAAATATTATTATTGTGACTACTGTTCGCCGGGATTTAAAACATTTTTATATAGGTAAATACTAAAATATTTAGAGAATCGGGAATGTCGCGGCGAGAGGTGATTCGATTGACGCAGAAACGCTGTGAACGGAGTGGAGTGTTGATGGGTGAATGTGATATTTTGGTAATATAATGTAAAAAATAAAATTAAAATATCCATATTTTTTTTACAGGTAGATATATTTTATCGTTATTTAAACAAAACAGTTTAGTTCTTAAATACAATAAATAAATGTATAACGTCGTTTGTTTAGTTTGCAACATGTTATATTTTAGTTTTAGCTGATTCACGTCAAACTAATAATTAAGAACCTATGTATTTTTATATATGTATTGCCTTACGTATTCATCAAAAAATATATGATTAAAATACTGCAACTGATATTAAAGTTATTAATAATGTATTAAATTTCATTTTTTTTTTAAGATTCAGTAAAAGACACATATCTAATTTAAAATATTATTCTTGTTTCAAACAACACTTAATCTACTTAAAAAATATTACTTTATCTTCACAATACATAAATGTTAGAGAAAACAAACAATATCTACTGAAATACCAATACAGATTTCCATAATCACATTTAGTGTTTGACTCCTGCATTTCACAGTATTTCCCAACTACTGTGTTTCGTGGCTTGTTCATGGAATAAGTTTGTTCTAGAGGATTGTTTATTCGTTAATCCACACCACGGAAAATGGTCCGGTTTAACTCCAATAAAGTATGCTATTATCTCTGTCTCTTCATGTTTATCTCAACGGTGTAAGTTCAAATTTACTACAATTATTAAAACTAGGTAGGTACCTGCATACCTTCGTGCCATTCCGCAGGCACTCTTGTAAACTTAAATATTTTAACGCTGGATTAATTTGACGATTTTGCTAATATTTTAAAATAACTAAAGTTTTCATATATAGATAGGTAAGTATATCCTATTATGTCACACAGTTCTTGAAGTACCTTGAAGTGATGATTGTTTAAAAAGTGATCAAAAAGATTATATGAAGTTTCTTTAGAAAATATTGCGGAGAAATAAGATAATCGCCAATTTTCACTTCATTTACTGCTGAACATAACGCTACCTTAATACAAAACTAGCCTAAGTGTTTTTTGACTTTTCCAAGGAGCAGTTTAAAGCTTTGTTGTTGTAATAAAGAAAAAAATATTTCAAATATCTAAAACGAAATTTGACAAGCATTATTATTTAGGAATCTATTAACTCTATTTTTTTTTTACCAACGTATGTATCTATTCATGTCGTGAAATCATCATGTAGAAAACGTTCGTCAACTTCTTTTGTAAGTATTAAGTTAGGGACATTATACCTTTATCCACAAAATTTATACATTAAACCTTTATCCATAAAATTTATGGATAAAGGTATAAGGTCCCTTTATTTAATCAATTATTTAATAATATACCTGTCTGCTAAAGTGAATAATTAACAGCATTTGAAATTCAAATAGATATTACGGTATGAATTTAGTTATTTTCTATAGCAAGGTATAAAATTCTTAAGTTGAATATTATCTATGTTTAAAAAGAATATTTTCCAGCAAACGCCCCGATCGAGGCTTAATTAGCTTTTATTTCTACTTTGCTCAGGTCCACATTCAGTAAGTACCAAAGACTACTTCATTTCCCTTTTATCGATTTAGTTTCTCCCTATTTCACACTCTGATTCCACCCAAAAGTCAGGAAATCGATTTGCGAAACGTCGGAAAACATTTTTTAAAGTAAGTAAGAACAAAATATCAACTAGTAAAAAAAGAAAATGGAGCAAATGCGAATTTCTTTATTTCTGTAAAACAGAAGGTGTCTGATTGCACACATTTGTAAGTAGTTTTGGAGTTCAAATAAATTTTGTGTCATTTTTTTCTATAATATTGAAAATCGTGTGAGTTGGAAGAAATTGCCCCTCTTCGATAAACTCGCACATTGTATATTTATCGTTTTTGATAGTGTCATATTTGATTGTATTTTTTTTGTAATCAATGTTCAGTAACAAATAAAACAGGAAAGTCTTCTACTTGTTAAATTTCATGGTAAAGTATCCGCAATCGAGTGAATTGTGAAATTTGTAGGACTAAATCAGACTTTAAATTTTAGTTTTCTCGAGAACATTTCTTATATTCTTAATAAAAAATTATATCTATGAAAGCTTATATTTTCACATTTTTTCTATCCATATAATATAACGATCGTGAAATCTGAAAGGCAAATTCTTTTTGAAAACGTTTTCCTTTGAAGCATCTAATCGAAATTCCGTGTTAAAATCGTACGCTGCACAGGTTCAGATCGTCAATGTTATAGACTGCCATTTGTGAAAGATTCAATTTAACCTTTCGGCCGCTTATTGTTCTATACTGAATACCAAATCAAAGTTCTGGGAGCGATTAATTAACTTTACTGTATTTATAAAAGGATCTGACAAATGCTAATTCTATTTTATTTGTGAATTCCTGTTTTATTCTACGATTTTCTACCATAAGAACCTACTCAATAATAGTAACAAAGAGTACTCATAAAATATTGCACGTACGTTTCATAAAATATTGATTTCCAATATTTGTATTATTTCGTTGTATAACTTTATATTTTGCAACATTTAATATATTTTTATGTGAAATAAATTACATCAAAAAACATGCTTTAAACGTTTCGTGGAGCACCCGGCAAAGAGTTGGTCTCCCACTGTTTTGCGTAAGTTTTTTGAGTATCCTGTAAAAGATAGGTGCTCAAATAATAAAAATATTTTACATCTTACATTCGGCGGTGAGTTTTGCTACCCACCCTGAATGTCTCAAGTTTTTCTTCACACAGAGATTGCGGCTAGCATGCTTATTACATTCAGTTCAGACTATCCCATATGTAGGATAGTATAGTAGTTTAGTAATATTGGTAAAAAAATTTATAAAATATTTCTAGTGGGTAGGTATGTCATATTATAAGATACTGCTTTTGTACTAGTATAATTTCCATGGAACTTATGCTTTTGAATAACACAATTTATGACAGCGTCACGGGGTTTTCGTTAAAAATTTCCCAACAATACAGAAAGACCCGAGTGGTGTATGTACTGTAAGGTGTAAAGACAGATGACCTTGAGCTCACTTTGTTTGCATGTATTCTCATACATGGAATACATCTCATGGAATTGGCAGCGAGAGGCTCTAAAAGCACAAATAGGTTATTTCGACCCTGAATTTGTAGTCAACTACATGTTGCAATTTAGATATCAGTGGAGAAAGGTGGGCAAATTCGTGGAAGAGATACATAATTATCCATAAAGAAATGGACGAGAGGCGACAACAACAACTGTGGAGTGAAAAGAAGACAAACTTGCAGCTTTAAGTTAACCGCAAGGTAGGGACCAAGTTTTAAAGGAGAGGAGGGTTCTTCTTAGTCTTTCAGACCATGTAATGTCATGACAGATTTCCTCTCTATTTCGAAAAAGGATACCTATAATATTACTGATATCATAATAAAAACAAATAATTATTGTGGATGTATTTATGTGTAAAATTGCTTGTTGTCAGTGTATAGTAATTGAAATCAGTATAAACATATATATCTACTACAAAATCTTTAAATAATCCATAATGTTATTTTATAACCTTTATCACCTTTTATATTATTATTTATTTCGTATAGGTGTGAAATATAAGTTTAAAAATTCCAATAAGTGATAAGTATTATGTAGAAGATCTCATCAGTTTATGGAAATATAATATTATGCGTAGGTAGGTACATATCTCGCGTGTTGCTTCAATCAATCACGCTACATACATTACTGAAATCTACGCTTGAAGATTAATATTACTAAAACATTTTTTTTGCGATTTGTTGGGAATTGCTATGAAACGAAATGAAATAAATCCGGTAACTTCGATAATCCAATCTATATATATCTACATAACTAATATAACCCTTTATATTTACTTACGCAATATACCTAATGTTGTATTTTCTATCTGACTTGTATGTACGGTAGGCTGTTATTAAGTCCAGGTTTGTTTTCCTTATAGATTTTCCTGGGATTATGTCGAGGTCCGAAGATTATGTCCACATACAAAACGACGGTTATATTATCTTTATTGTACTTTTACTAGAGATGTACAATTTCGTTTTCAACAAACGGTTTGCCCGGATACAACAACAAAATGTGATTTTACCAGTGTACCTACCTTTGTTATTGTAATCATGAATACCAAACTATAATACTCCTAATATTCTAACGTTATATTTTACTCAACATTAATTTGGATATCATGAATTATTTTAATTTTTATTTAAGTTCTTAGGTAGTCAAATATCAATTTGTAGAAGTATTACTACGTATGAAAAAATCATCACTACATTCAGCGCTTTTTATCAAACTTCGAGTATTTCGGTAACCTAAAAGTTACTTAAGTTCAGAAAAATTATCCATGGGTGTCCTTATAATACTTATTTGTATTCACAAATAGATGCAGAACAACTCCATCAATAAACTTCCATAAGACAGACCAGCGTTGATAAAAATAAATAAAGCCTCAAATAGAAAAAAAATCGCCCAACGAAAACATTGTAATTTATCAAGTCTGTGGAAATAGCCCTCATTTCCAACAAACACATAATTATATATTTCAATTTATTCAGAATTCCGGTATTCGAGTTAAGTCGTATCACTAAGCACATCACCAGTGCTCATCCTTCAACAGCAAGGGTTAATCTCGTTTTATTACTTATATCTTTATCTTCATTGTTTATGGTTTTAAAAATTGTTCAAGTGTAACAAACTTGATCCCAAAGAATTATAATTTACCACAGTATGGTGGAACTTAATAGTTAAAAGTCTCGTACGAGTGTACACTGTACCTAATCTATTAAATATTTGTGTACTGTTGTATGTATGTTTATAGACAAAACATTGTGCTATTATCTTGATGTTTAACGTCCTCAGTTTGTGTTTATAACATATTATAAACATTGATATGGAGATATTTTATGCCAAAATCCTCAGAAGTAATGCAGAATATTTGAGATAGTTCTATTTTGTCTATAACTAGTCAAACATTGCACTTTGGTGAAGAAATGAAAGTTTTGAAGCCAAATACCTGAAAAGAGATCTTATAATTATTTTAGTGTTAGTAATATCGGAGCGGTTTTTGAAATATTGAATTTCTACCAGGCTATTAGTTTGCTGAGATCAATAGGTATACTGTATGGCAGCAATTTAATTGAGATCCCATATTTTACACTCTACTAAAACAAGGAGCCCTTTTGAATGGTTGAGGGTGCATCGATCAGATTTTTTCTCTACGAGTTATAGTAGAAAAGTTTTAGGGTAAACATGAGGTGATTAGCCTGCGGAAACTACGTGGGATGTTTTGTGGGAAACCGGATGAATACATTGATGTTTTAAATTTAATTCAAATTCATATCAAATTTTCAAAGATGGCCACGTGTTGAGTAAGAGAAATCGATATGTATGAATTGGATGATTGAGTAAGAAGTGAAAGAAGTATGTAAAGATAGGCTAATATGACGTTCTATTCATTTGGGTTGCCGCGTGAGAGTACAGAAAGAAGATTAAGAAAATATTTTAGTGTTGCTTTATTTTTGGATTGAGAGAAACAATGGAGTGTTATGGAACCTTATAAATTTTAAAACAGCTCGATACTACTCGTAGATATAATATTGTCCTGTTAGATTTTCCGGGTATTATTTATGAGATTTTTTTGTTATTGTTTCTCGCATTTAAAAAATATTCCTTTTTCACAGAAATAATTTACATATTTTCTCATTATTTATTATTGTCCGTAGTCACTTATTAAGTAAAGAAGAAAACAAATAATAATAATAATACTCATGCATTTGCTTGAAGCAAAAATGGAAGTCACTTCTCTTTTCCCTTCCTGAGTTAATTTACATTTTCATTTCACTTCTTTCCCAAATCCTCCCATTAACAAACGAATTATCATCCAGTCAGCACAAAATGTTCAGATCAGTGTACATAACTAACATTAACTGTCAACACGATCAAATTTATTCCAGGCTTACTTAATTAAGAAGAAAGCCTGCTTGAAATATGCATAGGATTTTTTTTAAACAATGTCTTAGGTCAAAAAGTTGGATGATTCCATTTAGCTTTTGTGGAATAATTGTTATTTTTACTAACTTTCACTACGAATATAACTGAGGTGCATAGTTAATATTTTAAAAGCTTCCTTTAAGTTCGAGATTTGCTTTAAAAAGTTTAAATCTTAAATTATATTAAATACTCTCTTTTCTATTTTAGTAAAAAACAATTTTTAATGAGCTTAGTATATTAATTACAGACTAATAATAGCATGTTTATCTTTATATACTTTATAATTTTATTATTGCCTTGCAAATATCTTATATAATATAATGATATGCAGGTATATTTATTATCATAAATTGAAATATATTAAATATAACGAAATTTTCAAAAGTAATACAAGAACCCCTAAATACAGAATTTAAAAACTTATTTTTTAATATTCTTTCATGATATCCATCTGTGTACCTACTTAATTTCAATGTGTAAATTAACCACCAACGCTTTACAAAAAAGGTCAAATAATAAAAGCTGCGGGTTCCTTATTTCATTTTCTAGGGTTATTTTAACGCAAATAATAATTTCAGCAACGCAGAAAAATGAGTTTGTTTTTATGTTTTCAATTATATTCTTCAAATCATATCAAAACAACCGAGTTGTATATACAACATTTGGTATATACCAAATCATAGACCCAAAGAAGATTAAAAATATTATTTAATATCAAAAATAATTAATTAATTTAGAAACAAAGCAGTTCATCTCAAAAATAAGACAAGAGGTTTCTTACAAAGTGATCTCCAACAAATGGGAAATAATCTCATTTTAAATTAAATCCAGATTATTACAAGAAAATGACCTTAAGAAGAGGCCCCTTTGTTTTATCCATTAAGTATATTAATTTATTTTCTCTACTTTTGTGATAATGTGAAATTGTAAAGTTCATAAATTAGTTCATCCCTTGAAACGTTGTTTAAATTATTTCACAATTAATTTAATATATTTGTAATTACCTTTACTGATGTTACTTTATTGATAACGAAACAATAGCATAGTAAATGGTAATTAACCGTAAAATTTATTTATCTATACCATCACGACATCTCTCACAAGCACACTAATTGCACGTAATAAAGTGCATAGGTCATCTTCTCTGTGGCATTAAAAATAAAATATTCAAGGAGAATGATATACGTCATAGCTTAATTAAAAATGTTCAATGCCTTATATATAATAACTTTTTAAGAACATTGTAAACCCTGCTCAAGAGAGTGGGAGACCTTCTTCTGGAGATTTAGCAGAAAGGTTTCGTGAAATATTCAATGCCTACTATAAAATCTCAATGTTTCTGATATTGTTGTGTCGATTCAAGGAATCTGATACATCTCTAAGAGTACATTTATTGAAATACGAGTATTGGGTTTATTTTACCTCATTGAGAACTCTTCCTATAAAATATAATTTACAAAATGTATCGCAGGAAAATGATGTATAGGTATATGGTCCTGGCTGGGACATGTTTTGAGAATGCCCAATGATAGTTGGCCAAAAAGAGCACTGTTCTTCCGTCCGCAGGAGTTCCGTAGGCCCGGGCGTCCCTCTTTCACAATACACCGTTCCTATGACAACGATATCAGAGCGCAAGGAATGTCGTGGGAAGAGGTGACGCAATTGGCACAGAGACGCTCTGAATGGAGGAGGCTGGTTTCTGCCCTGTGCTCCCGAGAGGAGCGTTGAGGGCGATGATGATGATGATGATGTATAGGTACAATAAATATCTACATATTCCAAAGCTCAATAAACCAAAAAAATTAAATGAAATTTATTAAAACAAATTAAATATTTGCAAAACTAAATTTAACACATGAAACTATCACATAAGGTTTATGCAGATTCAAGTCTCGTCCATGGCCAATCAAATAAGGTGACGTTACTTATCTTATGTTAGTCTTACTTATACCTATGATATTTCCATATGTCAAATTTACATAGGTTAGGTATCTCATAAAATAATTAGGTAATTGTAAAAAAGCTATATTCGCAAAATTAGCATAGGTACCTAACAAAAATAATATGTTGTATTGCTGAATCGAAGAAAAAATAAAATTTATTAAATATATAAATAGAATTTGTTTTAGATAGTGCCTAGTTGATATTTATTTATTTGCATATAATTTACGTCTTCTGCGCCCAAGGAAACATAATGATGTAATACACCTGCATAACACATCTCTTCAGTTTTTATCGATAGATACAGCGCCAGCGTACGATTATTGAGAAAACAGTAAACCGTACTACATCGTAGTAGAAAGGTATTCCTTGCGATGTATTTGGTATGAAAGTTAAATACATTTACTTCTAATTTTAATAAATAAAATATAAAAATATATTATTGAGCACTGTTTAATCTTCACTATGTTATTTTCCCTGAAGATGCCTAGAAGTATAGGCGAAAACGTTCGGTAATTAACCTAACATAGTGGACATTAAACAGTGCTCAATAATATATTTTTATATTTTATTTATTAAAATTAAAAATGGATTTCCACAGCGTAAACACAAAAACTCTTGAATTACATTTACTTCTCTCTGGAATATATTGTAGACACGAACTTCTTCCATTTAGAGCAATTTTGCGTCAGTTGAGTCTCATTCACTCACGACATTATTTGTAACACTTTGATGTGGGTATTACAGCTACCTAAATTGTGAAATGATATGAATATAGCCGATGGAGCACTTGTTGATAAATATTTAAAATACTGTGAAATGTATTGTCCTATAGACTGTGAAAAACGAAGTAGGTATATAAAATATTATCTGAATCAGACTGTTCTTACGGTGGGTGAAGTAGGCGCGCAGGTACCCTCGTTCATTAGTTCCGTTACATTCCGAAGTCTGAATTCAAATCACAGATGATGTTTTATCATTTAAATAATTCGACCCTATTTCATTAAATAACAATATAATTAGAATGAGAAGTTCCACATCAAATTCAATTACGATTTTTAATTAAATTGTATCATCGATATTCCAATCATTGGACAACTGATATTTTTTTTACATTCCTGTGTACTTCCGTGCCTCGTAAAAAAATATTTTACGTTACTACTTTTGTTTTTGCTTCTCACTTTCTCCGTTACCTAAAATAAAAGTATTATTTGTTGTATCTTAGTGAAAAAGCTGACGTGTCATCGTTTTATTTAATTATCACAGTGGCGAAGTAAAACATTTTCTTTAGTCTAATTTTCTAATATACGCCACTTTCAGCACCCTCGAGACGTTAACTTACTATTAAATGGCGCCGATATGAATCATCCACAACTATCATTATTTTCACTTACTTTCAAGTATTTAAATAGTTTGATTATTATTCTAAAAGAACTTCTGAATGTTGAATGGTTACAACATAATAAACGCAAAAAAGTTTTATAGAAAATCTCTTAGATGGTCCACAAAACGTTATCAAAAATAATAATCTTAATCAATTGAAAACGACAGGACTAAAAATGTCTTTACATTTATAGTTATTTCAGTTTTCTAGATACCTTATTTTGTATTAATTTTATTTGCTTTTTTGTTGCCTTTGTGTTTTTTTTTTTATTTTATTTTATATTTTAAATTTAGTAAGGAGGTGATCTGTGATACCTTCCTACATTATTATAATTTAAAATATTTATGTAATTTATTAGAATTTTATATATTGTTTTGAATATGGAACAAATTCGAATTGTTTTTTGTTTTGATTTTCCTCCCTCACTGTATTGTAGTAATGTATTCATTTATCGTTTCTTTTAAAATTAAGTATAATGTAATTCAATATAGGGGCATCTCATATCTTATATATCCATAATTTCAATACCCACACATCTTCAATAATCTGTGCAATCATTACACATATGAAAATATTTTTATCGGATATTATTTTTGTGATTCCCTCGGCTAGAGGGACATCGCAGGAATGTAGTCAAAAGATTTCACATGTATGGTTTGGTGGCTTTAGCCGGCTATCCATTCAAGCTGTCCACTACAGGTGTTTCCCAAGTGGACAAATTTACAAGAGATAAAATTAAAATCGGATAAGTGGATCTTCTCAGACTTATGAGCTATCTGCGTGGTCAGATAGTCCTTAAATATAATATATTAATATCTACATATTTTTATTTAAAAAAAATAATGATTTGCTTTTGTAACCACAAACTGGTGACGAATTTTTTTTTTTTGAAACTGTGTTCCAAAATTAATAATAATAGTTATGAGTTCGTCGGTAGCCTGGAGGTAGAGTCTCGGCCTTGTGAACATGGGGTCCGTGGTTCGATACCAGGTGCCGGCAAACTCCCCTTTCACGACACAAGCTTTTAGTAGCTTACTGTGAAAGGTGTATAAGGTTGTATTTGGGTTTATAACAAAAACCCAGATATATCTTTTTTTTTAAAAAAAAAAAAAAAAAAGATATTATACTGTTTTACTCCATAATATTAAGATGCCAGTGATCTCTTTCCTACTAATTCTGTAGTATAGGATATCCTTTATACCTGTAAAGCCATAAAAAATACCATTACAAAAAATAACAATAATATCCAAATAAATAATATATTATTAATGGTTTTACACGTACTTTATTTAAAGTGACTCGAGTTTCGACGTGTAATGTCAAAACTGAGTTTGACAAAGACATTACATGTCGAAACTCGAGTCACTTTAAATAAAGTACATGTAAAACCATTAATAATATATTATTTATTTGTGTATTATGGAGTTTTACGAAATAAATACCAAGAAAATTCAACAACAATAATATCCTTCAAGTCTCCAACATATAATAATATTAAGTAACAATATGAACATAATTTATTGAACAAGCTAAGGTGATTTTTGTGAAAAGAATATTAATCATTATAATTTCATATATTATTTTCATATATAGGAACCATCGATATAATATTCTGAATCAGCACTAACATATTTTTATAAATTCATCTACAACGCAGTAGGGCTCCAGGGAGATATGATAATATTTTTCTGATGAACGAAATTATATTGGCCGCATTACCAACTTCTCCTTTGAATTTCAACTTTATATTGCTAAATTTACATTGCAGGAATTAAACATAACTGAATTTACAAGTATCTACCTACTACCCACTTAAATATTTTCAACGAAGTAGATATGATATTGTTTTATAATATTTTATCAATACACTTACTGAAAACACAAAGTAGACCTTCGGGGAATTGTTTTCTATTTTGTACGACGTGCATTCACTCAGTCAAGCCTATCAATATCATTTTCGTTAGTAGGTATTATAATGATTCGTTTCAACATGAAATATCAATTTAATCATATATTATTATATCAAAGTACATCTAAATATTTTATAAAATAAAAATTATAACTATAAGCAATATATATTACTTTTATTACATTTACGGCTTATGGCCTTACAACGAATGTTGAAATTTTAATATTAAGTTTTATTAAAAAGTATGAAACGATTTTTTTAATTATAAATTTTATACAAAAATACATGTAGGTGCGTATAAAATGTGGAAAATAGCATAAATTTAATCCATATATACATACTACAACAAAAATATAATGAACTGACTGAACTTTTACACAAGAATAAAAATGGAACTAAGCTCTGGGACATTTGTGGAAACACACGTTCTATTAATCTCCATTGTTTACTTTGTTTTCGTTTGAAGCGATTTTGTGGCATTCGGGATTATCTCATGTATTGTTTCTTTTTTATATTACACGTGTGAATTATACAGTCGTGTTTAAACAATTGTACATAATTATTTGCAGCATTGACTTAATAAAGCAGATTATTATTATCTCGTGAATAATATACAATATAAATAATAGATACTATTGCAACCACCTACTTACAATCAAATTATGTGTTTCAAAGTAAAAGGTATTTTTGTATGTTATACCTTTTGAACATCACCAGACATCGTTAATTAAAAAAAAAACTTTTGTTACCACACAAACAATGCAAAATTACTCAAGTCTCTGTATAATATATATGATACTTATAGGATTATCTAAAAGTATGTTGCTGGTTTGAGGGATGGTTTGAGTGACCTAATCGCTCAAACCAACACTCTTCTATTCTGTGTAATGTCACACCCACCTCTAGTATTGAAAACCAATACTCGACATAAATACATCATGAGCCTACGCTCATTGTTCAATGTGACGACTTTTCGTACACATACATACATATTGAATATAAATTAATACATTCACACTATGTACACAGTGTATACTGCCTATATACCTAATATTATAACATCGCATGCTTACACGTTGATATGTTAGTACATCTACACACTTTTAGCTGAAACATCTGGTCTGATACTCGGTCATGTTACTATTTAGTAAATACATATTCTACGGTTGTTTTAATGGAAATTTTATGGTTGGGACTATTGTAGCCCTTTTCCACAAATATACCTATGATAAAATCTACACAATACTTTGACTATTTAATGTATGAATATAGTATACGTATACGTAAATATATCTACAAATAAAATATCATCTTATTGCATTTGAAATGTTTGTGTATTTTTGTATTTCTACCTAATATATTATGTAGGTAGTTATCCAAAAGATAGACAAGGCGCCAATAAGTCCCCGGCTACGGAGAATGAAATCAATCAGGTTAAGGAAATTCTGTTACATTTAAATGGAAAATGGTTGTAAAGTTCAAAGTTTTGGAACTATCGAAACAACTCAACGTAGATATGTGTAAGTTTATGTACGTATAATAAAACAATAAAATATATATATATAGATGATAAAAAATAAATTATGTTTATAGGTACGTTAATACTGACATACAAAAGAGGCTATATTAATGGTAAATACAATAGGTGTCAGTACGATTTTCAAAGGCTTTGTATCTTATTTTACATATTTATGTTCTTTTTCATATTGTATGACTTCTTTTACAAAATATGTTATTATGTAAGTAAAAATATTTTGATATTATTAAATAAGTTTCTGTTACTTCTACAGATTTTTTTACAAATAATATGTTGTATAAATATACAAATGAAATATTTTATCTTTATATCAACACGTGTGCGTAATTGTAAAGGATAAGAATTATAATTGTTTTGTATTAAGAGTATATACTATGATAAAGAATAATCATATAAGTAATATGAATGTATGGTCACATGATAATAATATGTAGTAATCAAATGGATTGATGAGAAATTTTAACCAAGACGCTTACTGAGATTATGTGTTATAATGTTATTGTATTTAAATTTAAATTCTTGACACAGACCACTTTGTTGAAGATAAAACATTATCATGTACAGCGTCCTCGAAGTGCTATGGCACAAAGATGGCGGTTTAAATACTCTCCGTTTATTTATTATTATTAAAAGTTTATATTTATCATCTCATAGAAGTTTCTTGTCATAGAAATTGCATAATTTATTAACATGGTATGTAAGAATGATCGACGATTTTCCATAGGTAGGCAAAATTTATGAATTCAAAATCTGCGATTAATATTATCAAATTTGAAATTTAATATACCTACCATTCTCTCAAAAGCAATATATTATTTCTTATGCACCAGTAAAAAGTGCTTGTATACAATAACTAAATATGTATCTTAAATATTGATTGTATAATTGTTCGTTTTTCTCTTATTAAATAAATGAATATTTTAATTTATTATCTTCAATTAGGTATACAATATGAAAGGAGAGGCCTTCATCCAGAACAACTCTCAGGGACCGGACTTCATCAAGCACCCTCACGAGTGTTCCATTCATGCGGAGAAGCGAGTTTCTGCCCCAGATAGCACTACTTATAGATTAGTAATTTGCGTATTAAGAAGATAATTTTTTTGTTCGCTCGTTTATATAATGTAATATAGAAATTATAAGTACCGCACCCCTAATACTCTTTATGTGTGTGGAGGGAAAAAGCGGATGATCGAAAAATACTTCTTCACTGAAGAGTTATAACATTACCCACTTGGTGATTTAATATTGTAAATATGAGCTTTCCTCTTCATCTACCTTATTCATCCACTGAATAATTTTATTCCACGACGCATAATGACCAATATTTAGTGAGTAATGCATTAAAATCGATTCGGGGATGAGTCAATTCATTCCTTTTTTCCTATTGCACATAGATATTTACATGACAATATATAACATTTCTAACTGACCTATCCGTAAAGATAAATTCTCTTTAAAATAAAGTCTAAGACATAGATTCTAGCGGTCCCTACTGTGGTTACTGTTAGAAGTTTTCTCTACGAAAAGAGTTTTGTTTAATGGAACTGGTCAAAAGAGACAATTTTCCCAATAAATTTTGAATTAAAAACTATATACCTATACTTATATCAAGGTTTTAACACCAAGGGAATTTGAAGACGATTTGTTATAATTTCCAAATAAAAATATTTATAAGGCTACAATTGAATTGAATTGTCAAATAATATACTATCACCACTTATCACTTATCGTGATAAGTGATAAAGCTTCATAAAGTCTGTTAGCAGACTGTTAGATGTGCCCTCCGTTCTCAATAACAACATTAAATAATTAAATAATAAGAATATTAAATAAAGGCTTCTAACGAAATAAACTTTATAAAGAAACAAGTGCTTACTAAAGAATACAACCATAATATGTTTATATTTGAAATTATGCGCTGGGAAATAATTTGAAGAGTATAAAAGCTGGCCAGTCCTTCTTATTTACGTCATAAAACATTTATTACTGTCGTAAATTCTCTTCTAATAACTTGACAAAGAACCACTAATGTTGTTTTTCAACTGAGAAAATCGCAATTTAAAAAAACAACAACAAATTTTAACCATTTTCAACATTACGACAAAAACATGGGATTGGTAATTATACTCCTGTATTCTATCATAATATTATAAAAACCCAACTATTTGCTGGATAATTGACATTAGGAAAATTGGGGTGGACTTCCTACATGGATACATTGTTGAATGGAGAAATGTATACGGGAATACAAGAGCACTTATCGTAATGAATCTTACATACATATTGTATATAATACACACATAACCATATTACTTATGACTTTTACGCTTTTTTTATATTCTGAAACTACTTGTAGTTAGTCTTCAAAGTTTCCTGAAAATATATAAATAATAATAAAATATTGCCACAATACAGGTGCATTGTACCTAGTGGAGCAGCAACACCAACGCATTGTTAATTGTTACATAAAATAATAATGTAGTATTATTGATATAAATATGATGTTATTACTTTATGAATAAAGAAATTTGAATTTGATAAATAAAAAAATAAAAACTTTAACTTTAATATACAAGCATAACGATTACAAGTGAGATCAAAATTTCTCGGAAAAAGGGTTAAAATTTTTTTTTGTTTTTGTGGATTTAATTCACTTCAAATCATTTGACTTCATTATTTTTCTCTCTATGTTTATTTCTCTTGATAGATAACTTATGAAGGATAAATTAAATTCATATTTTAATATATATATTAGATACAACTACACAACAATATTTTACTTTTTATGTCTATGTACTGACGAATGCGACATAAAATGGATTATGCCAATCGTAAAGATCAATTTGCTTGTGTTTTTATTTTATTAGGAGCATATTTTTTATTGCGTTTATTGTGATGAAATTCAATTTATTTTATACGTAACATAAAAAAAAACGGTAATTCAATTTCACTGAGACTTGTAAAATTCTATTGTCTTATTAATACAATGAACTGAAATAATTTATAAGAAATAATAATAAAGTTTTTAACGAATCACCCAGTAAAAAAATAGTAAAAGGAAAGTATGCAATTTATTTCATTGATGAGTATAATAATAAATGTGTGTCAAAACAAAGTTGGAATTTTATAAAAGTAGTAACTTATGTAAATTTATATATTTATAAATATCCAATGACATACTTCAGACACCACATACAAATATTTACAGCTCATATAATAACCATACAAGAAACAATGCATTGCCTAATTTATAAGCGCATACGAGTTAATCAATCAATATATTTCAATAGCTTGTAAGCTATCATTTAAATATGTAGTGATAAAAAGAAAATAATAGATCCAAGACAAAAGTGCATCAATTTAATACAATTATGGAAGAAAAACCACGACTCAAAATAAAAACAAATACTTACTAAACATCTGTCCAGCACTACTAAAGAGGAATGATTACGACAACTAAAAAAATTGGTTTATAGTAGCATAAAATAATAACAGGTTAAATGTTTTAATAACAGAAAATAGTGACAGTTTTTACAAAAGTCCATAAGTTGTCACTTTTTACCTTAGATATATTTTTATCATGAATAATAAATAAATTGTGTTTGATCTGTTTATCATTATTGAAGTTTGAAGAAACGTGAAATGCGATAATGGTTACAAATGTAGACAACATTTATTTGAAATGTTAAATTAATATAAGTATGTATGTAAAACTATTACATATTCTTTTCAATTTTTACTTCCAATTATGACCGATTTCAATTCTCACATAATTTCGCTTTTCAATTGTTCGATATCTAACATATTTCATTTTATCTTTTTATAGTTTAATGTTTACGGTATTGTGAGTCTGGTTTAGTGGACTTGCATTGGTTAGTTTTTACCCTTATGTTTTTTTTTGTATAATTTTATTTGAACGTGCCTGATGTAGACACGCTTAATTGGGGGGTTGGCCTGACCAGATCATTGTGTCTTTTTATTTTTATGAATGTTTTGTCTGTTTTTTTTTATGAATCTGTGTATGTAGATGTGTAGCAAACAAATCTCTGTACAATGAATATATAAATATAAAAAAAAACTCATACAGAAAATGTCAATGAATTTGTTGTTAGTATGTTGCTTAATTAGTAGGTAGGTACCTACTCGTAAAGGGTCACTAATCAAAAGTTTTGTTTTAAATTAATGATGTTAGAAACGGAATTCTAAACCAACTAGTAACTCAACTCAAATTTATAATTCACTCTTTTTACACTTTTGGATTAACTTTAAGGTACTTACACGAATAAAAGCTCTCCTTAATATAACAAATTGTTGAGAAGGGCTATAAGATATTTAAAATTTATTCGAGGTGAATATTTTAATATCTGAAAAGTTTAAAATGTGTGACATTTCAAGAAGTTTTGCGAAAATTTACGAAAATTTACGTTTTACGAAAATAATAATAAAAATCTTTATTGCACAAAAAAACAAACATTAAAATATAAACATTGTAGAACCAGACATATAAATCTGTGCAATGGGCGAGTTTATCGCACAAGCGCGATATCTTCCAACTAACCCATACCAAAATACCAAAAATAAATAATGTTTTTACTTTACCCTTCTTCATTTTTAAACATTTTTAAAATATCTTGATTTTATATATATGTAGGTATCATAAAAAAACACTAAGATATTAAATAAAATATAGATGAGTTATTGATATTGAGTGTATATTTTATTTATGATTTATGAGGTGCTTAGGATAAATCAACACCTAGGAATCATGGAGTATGTATTATTTGTGGTACATCTATTGTGATGAACCTATATAAATATATAAAGATTAATACTTTTTCAATATTGTTGATAGAAATAAGACTTAATATGAATTCCTCCTACAGCGCAGCGTTTGGCGCCTTTCACAGGCGATGTCTGATAGCAAGGGAACAAAAAGTCTGTGTTTTCTATGTATACATTCTTCTATTATTCAATTTGTAATAAAACATATTATTATACTCACAGTTTCGATATCGCAGGGATAAAGAATTCAAGTCGCAATGAGGGTAGAATATTGCAGGAAGTATAATATTAGTAAAGCAGAGCTGGATGCGGAAAATCTAATGCTAATTGAATATAAAGTTATTGTAAAATGCAATATGTGTGCACTATAAAAGGACTTTCTTATTTAATTTAAAAATACGAATAAATTTCACGTATTTCAACTCCTCCCCTTTGTGCCTCTCTCTCTTTCTCTCTGCTAGATATTATTATTATAAGACGCACAGTCTCTCGCTCTATTTTTGTCTGAATTTTCTATCAAGGAATCGAAAAATGAATACTTTATTTATACGATCAAACCTTTCTTAATAAAACTTTAGGAATATCTACTTCATACCTTCCTACACGTAATGCTTAATGATTTTTCCTGGAATCGTGGTAACTTATTTATCGTATTATTTTAAACATGTTTATTTACTTAGATATTCAATAAGGTAGGAAATATTTTCGAGTAGGTATACTCGATAACCAAAAATATCGGTAACTCGCTTATACAGTGGTACCTCGACATACGAGTTTAACTCGTTCCGCAACCTTGCTCGTATTTCAAATTACTCGTATCTCAAAGCAAATTTCCCCATTGAAATATATTGAACTGGCATTAATCTGTTCCAGCCCCCATAACGTCATCCCAGTTATTATTGTTACGTGTTTTTGAATAAGAAAAATGTATTTATAAATGGCAAATATTGTACAAAAACATAATTTAAGAGAATGTATAGGAATAAACTAGATTTATAAAGTGTAACTTTCGCTTAATTTTCGTTACTGCTTTTCTCTTCACTGGTCTTTGCCTTTTTTGCCACGCTTTTCTCATTTTCACCAGCCTGTATGTCGTTTAAACAAAACATGTCCAAGGAGGTTTGTTTTTTCCTCCCTTTCAGAATTTTCCGGAAATGAGTTGGGCAAGTGTCATTAAATAGCTCGTACTCAATTTTGCTCGTATTTTAAAGAAAAAAATCGCTCGCTCGACGGCTCGTATCTCAAAAAAACTCGTATGTTGGGACACTTGTATGTCAAGTTACCACTGTAGTTTGAATTAAAAATATGCGAGAAAAATATTCATAAATCAATAATTTTACGCTTCTATAATATCATTAGATAGTACCTAGATATATATTTTTTCAAATTACCAAGAAAAAGTTTTAGGGTTTCATGGCCAATAACTTATATGCCGTATGATTTTTTCCTTCCTTTTTCTTACGGGAAAAGATGGCTGCAAACAGCCCCTTCCGTTTCGAACGACTTTGCTCTAATTGGGTTACCGCGCTCTAATGTCATTATTATAAAACCGTTATCATTTAGAATAGTTAGTTAATATATTTAATAATAGTTCATATATTTATATGTTTATATTTTAAAATCATAAAAAAATTTCAAATTGTTGAATATAGTTCTCTACTGTACAGCACTATACTTGTTGGTATAAAGTGAAATGCATCTTACTCCATGACCAATGGCTAATACTTGTATTGAATTCAACCCGACTCCTGTTATCCTTATATCTTATAAAAATGATTTTTGAATTTCCATACTAACGAAGACCGGGCTATACTCTCCCATTTCAAGGAATTTGCGTTCCATTGACCTGACCATTACAAGATGAGGTATATATGTAAAATAAAAACCCACTAAATGCCGTACTTTCTTTTTGAGGAGCGAGAAAAACAGCAAAAAAGAGTGTAAAAAAAAAGTGAGAATGAGATAAAAAATACGTTTTTTACGTCAGTTTGAAAGGGTAAGAAAATATTCTTTACCGCCAAAATTGTGTACCATATTATATTGCCATACTAAAATTAATTAAGAAAATATCGATAATTTATTTCGAGTAAATGTATCATTATAAATGTATGTTACATAAAATAGTTTAATTTGTGTTTTTTTAATACTTTTGAAACATGTTTTACGCGAATTAACCAATATTTAAATAATTTGAACGTGTTACATGAAGATTCAAGAAACGAAAAAACATTATTTTTTGTTAACGGCAACATCGGCTGTTTAAATTCAGCCAATCACTTTTTGAATGTTTTATAAATATTCTACGTCGGCCAATCACGTCGCTCGATAATTTGACATATTGGAAACGACGCCATATCGTCGTCGTCAAGGAAAAACTCACCAAATACAATTTTTGTTGAAATTGAGTTATTTATACTAGCAAATTTGTTTTTTCTTGCTTTATTTAGGAAAAATTCCCCAAAATTATAGGAGTACATATTACCATAGAAATGAAAAACACATTAACTCACCAACTATCAAATACGAATATTTGCGATAAGGAAAAAGTCACCAAAGTATGTGAATTGTATTTTTTTTTTGGTATTTCCATTTTATTTATTCAAAATTTGTGCACATTCAGGCAAGTAAAAAACACAAAAATAATAAACGGTACAAAAATCACATGCTATCAATAAATTAGTCCATTTGATGGAATTTCTTTTTGTTTCCTGGATTGTTAGTATTTACATTGTATTAGTATCAACATTGTATTATTATTATTTCATTTGGTATATAAACATAAAATTTTCTTAACTTTATAATAAAAATAACGAGTTTCTATGGTTCCTATTCAGTTTTATAATGATTATTAATCAATTTAAAAAATCACCAACTGTATTACCCTATGCAAGGAGTGAGTATTAAAAAACCAACCAAATACAAAAAACTGATTTTCTTGATTTTTTTCTATTAATTAATCCAGATTTTAAGTTGTTTGATATAGGAAAATATATGTTAAGAACATTAAAAAATACTGTTTTACTCTATCGGTTATAGTTTTCAAGTTATCGAAATTTCAATTATTGAAAATTAATAAAATGCCTGTATCTCATAATTTTAGTTTTGTTAGTTGGTGACTTTTTCCTTGACGCCGACGATATATTTTGACAAAAGAAAGACCGAAGACGCGACATGTCTATTTCGTAAAGTCTGCGTTCCGTACAGAATTATTTGTTTAACTACTACATTTTATAAAATAATAAACTTCATAGTATGATAATAAAATATGGTACATTATATTATGTACAAATGTGAGTGGTACATTTCACAGAATATTATGTACATAGTGAATAAAGCAAAGTGAACACTATAACAAATATTTTTGGACTAAATGAAAGGTAATAATAATGTTTATGTACACATTCATATAAAATCAATAGATAAAATGAACTAAGTAATATGATCCGTTAGTTTCTACGAAGAAATGTTTGAGGTTATGCCTTAAAAACACAAGTAAATATAACATTTGTTACAGGAGTTAGTTTTGTTTATAAACAACTCAAATTATAAACTGACATTACACAATTACATTCTGAAGTATTTTACTATTTATGTTGGAGCTAGCTATTCGAAAAAACCGTGGTATTATTTAATTGATATTGATAATATTAAGTTTGTTGATGCGACATTATAAAAACGACATTATGATTTGAGGTTATGTTTTCAAAATACAATAAAGTATAACATTTTTGTTACATATTGTGTCAGTTTTATTTTAAAACATTACTTGAAATATGAAGTACTCACAAACTGAAATTATACAATTAATTATTCTGAAGTGATGTGTTTTTTTATGTTGAAGCTAGACAACGAAATACCATGATATATATTGATATTAAAAATATTAAGTTTGTAGATGCGACATTAGTGAGTAATTTATAAAAAGATACTTAGATATTTAGTATCGAACTAAATACTAAAACTATGTTTGTTTTAACCTTTTTACAGAAATAATACAAAGTGCACAACAATAAACTATTGATAAGAAAGTTTTTGATGTTAAAGAAATCATAAATAGTACGACAACTACCTATTTTCATTTCCATGATGAGGACATTTGAGGGCTAGGAAAAGGAATCTGGTTTCTGCCTTGTGCTTCTATGAGAATATTGAGAGAATTGTATCATTTTAATAAAGGTTATAGTTTATTTATTTGTTAATTGAAATACAACAGCACATAATACATACCTATATAAGTAACTTAAATCATAGAAGAAAAAAAAATAAGGCCAAATACCATTACAGTGTTTTATACAAACTTAATTTATAAGGCACTTAATACATACATTTCATCCATATTTATATCTATATATAACAAGAAAATAAAACCAGTTAATAGGAATAAATAATTATGAATCCTTTTGGATTATATTTTAATAATCTAATAAAATGTACCAAGATTGTTATAAGTGAACTATCTAAACGAACAATAATTTTCATAAAATCTGTATTAGAGAGTTATCTAAAATGTATTTTATAATATATAATATTCTTTTACAGATGTGACTGATTATTTATTTCAATGACAAAATTAATGAATTACAATATTATCTGTGTAATAAGTGATGTTAGCAGAAGATGGACAAATCTAACATCTGAGACTGGACAAACATCCAAGAAGTGGAGATAGAGAAGTATTTGTTTAAGTAAGTGCTTGCAATTGGGGGAACTTAAGATGTTACAGAAAGAAGAATCTTTATTATTAAACTCAATAAAAACTCGGAGATGTGGAAGGCCGAGGATCAAATGGCAAGATCATCTAAAGCAAAATTACAGGACGGCCATGTGTTGAGTACATTGAAAAGGAGAACATGCATGAGGAATTTTATAACACTAACAAAAGTGAAAGATATATGCAAGAATAGAAGGAAGTGGCGTTCAATTCTTTCTGCCTACCCCGCAAAGAAGTGGCATGATGGTGTGTATGTGTAAGTGTGTATAAATCATATGTGTTAATTAAATGTTTTTTTTTATTTATGAGATATAAATATATCCAATTATTGGAAGAACTAGCAACGTGTCAAACGTGACAAAATTGCTTGTGCACAATACCATTCTGATTGCAAACATTGAAAATATTATTATCATATTGTTGTAAAGAAGGTTTATATGTAGAACAAATGGATGCAGAAACAGCTTTTTTAAATGGAAAAGTAACGTCAGAGGTTTATGTTAAACAACCAAAAGGATATGGAGATGGTACAGATAGAGTGTGTAGACTGTACAAAGCATTGTATGGATTGAGAGAAAGTCCAAGAGCATGGTATGATTGTTTTAATGAATTTATAAATACTTTAGAGTTTAAAGGAAGTGAATATGATTATTGTTTATATGTTAAGATAGATGGTGATGACAAGATTTATCTTATTTTGTTTGTTGATGATTTGTTAATATGTTGTATGAATAAAGATAAAATAGATTATGTTAAGAGTTTGTTAGCTAATAGATTTAAGATGAAGGACTTAGGTCAGGTTAAAAATTATGTTGGAATTGTAATTGATTATGATAATGTAAACAAAGAAATGCTACTAAGTCAAACTAATTATATAGAATCTCTTGCAAAGAAATATAATATAGAGAATGCAAAATGGATTACTACCCCTATGGAAATAAATTTAAAATTAGAAGTAAGTGACAATAGTAGTGTTAATGATATTAAGTATAGAAATTTAATTGGTTCATTATTGTATATAAGTTGTGGAACTAGACCAGATATTAGTTTTAGTGTTAATTACTTAAGCAGATTTCAAAATTGTTATAATGAAACTCATTTCAAATATGCCTTAAGAATTTTGAAATATTTGTATTGTACTAAGAATTTAAAGTTAATCTATAAGAGTAAAGAAAATGTTGAAATATTAGATTGTTTTGTAGATGCAGATTGGGCAGGTGATAATATTGATAGAAAGTCTACTACGGGTTATATTATAAGATTGTATGGTAATGTTATATATTGGAAATCTAAGAAACAAAGTAGTGTTACAAAATCTTCTACATTTGCTGAATATGTAGCGTTGTCCGAGGCAGTTAGTGAAATAAAATTTATAAAGAGTTTGTTGCAAATATTTGATATTAATATAGAAAAACCAATTAATATATATGAAGATAATTTAGGAGCTTTAGCTATAGCAAAATATGGAAATTTTACTAAGAACTCAAAACATATTGAGGTACATTATCACTTTGTAAATGAATGTTATGTTGATGGAATTATTGATGTGATTAAAGTAAATACTGATGAAAATATTGCAGATATATTTACAAAAGCTTTAGGTAAAAGTAAGTTTATGAAGTTTAGTGAAATGATGAACATTGTTTGAATTATTGTTATGTATTTTAGAATTTAAATTAAATAGTTGTTATCAGCTAAGATATGGTATTGTAGAATAAAGAATATAAATTTAAGGAGGCGTGTTGGTAATATTATGTAAATTTATATTATTGTCTTTGGATTATGTATTGTTGCAATTGTGTAAAAGGAACAACTTTCTTCATCATGTAAAATATTGTTGTGTTAATAAACTGTTGTTGCACCAGGATGTGTGTCTCTATCTTTCTTCCCAAAAATATAACAGATTATAATTATTTATTGATTGAGTTTATTGTGTAAAACTCCCTATTGATTAAGGTAAATAAACAAACTAATTGGAGGTTTACTGTATTTAATAATATATGTAGTAACCTGGTTTCGACTAACTTAGTCAAGAGTTTGACAATGACTTATAATTATTTCTACATTGATTCACTAGATTTACTATTTTACACATTGTTTTTTTTTATAATATTTTGTATTGACATCATAATATGAACAGAATATGATAACATTATTCTTAAGAAAAAGTTGTTTCAAGCTGATATGTGAATCATTTATAATGTATGAACTCATGTGTTATATATTTTCTTTGGCATATTTTTTTGTTTTGTTGTAAATGTTTTTTACTATATTTGTTGTGTAAAAAAATGAGGTATATTTTGATATTTTTATTTTATTTCACTTAACAGACATGAAATTTAAAGGTTTTAAAAATAAATAAATAATAAATTATTCTCTCAGTCTCTAGAGGAATAGCTATTTGAATATGTTAGAACAGTTCTGTTTATTAATCATTATTTGTTAATAAGTACTACTACTACTACTGCTATACCATCACGGCATATCCCACACGTAGGGTAGCTAGCAAATCAGCTGCATGTAATAAACATGCAACCGTCTTCTCCGTGCCAACAAAAAAGAAAGACATTCAGGATGGATGGCAAACCTCATCGTTTAGCTTAAGATGTAAAAGTCTTAATTTTTTTGAACTCCTGCCTTTTACAGAACACTCGAAAGAGTGGAACTTACTGAAAAGAGTGGAAGACCAATTCTTTCGATAAAGTAACACGTAAAACTTTAAATTATTTTTTTATTTGTTACTAATAGATCTAAATATGATTTTTGTTTTGAAAGAACAAACGTAAAATGGTAATAAAAAGGTATGGATATTTTAAATGAAGAACATTCATCTTCGCATGATTATGTGTATATTCAATAAATTTATTGGCATTTTCTGTTAGTTTAACATTTGCATAATTTTTATTAATTAATTAATCATAAGTTCATATTGCTATGGTATAAGTTGTACTTAAAATATGATATGTGGTAAGTTTATAATTGCAAATAAATAGGAATATTAGAAAACCATTAGTAAAATAATGTTTATATTTTGTAAATATAATAAATAAATTAGTTTTTAACATTTTGTGTTATTATTATATCCCTTATTGAGAAATTTAGTTTATTTGTTTTGCAGTTATTTCCTAATTATTGTACAAACATATTTTTTTTATAAATATGTTTTTTTTTAAATATGTATTATACATTGACAAGGAAGTGTTAGAGCAAGTTGACGAATGTGTGTACATACTTCAGTAGTTTGTTCACGAGAGATGGGAAGTCTGAAAGCGATATTGAAAGGAGAAAAATTGCTGGCAATGAGGTAAATGGTGCAATCTGACCAATTGCAAATAGAAACATATCTACTACAGCGAAAAGGATGGTGCACTCTGCTATCTTAGTGCCAACACTCGTGTATGCAAGTGAGACGTGAACCCATGTCAACAATCTCATTTCTACTACATTTATGCCATTCTCATCCTTCTTTAACCATTTATGAAGGATGAAAGTGGCATAAATGCAGTAGAAATAAAATTGTTGAGAAGGATGTGTGGTAAAATTATGAGAAATTGGTTGCTGAGATGACATACAAAAGGAATGTGGAATGAAAGTTGGTATAGTTACAAGGATGAATTTAAATAAGTAACGATGGTTTGGGCATGTAGAAAGAATGAATGAGGACGGAACGACCAAGAAGATATATTTGGCTGAGAGGAATGGTGCTCAGAGACGTGGACGGCTGAAGATCAAATGGCAAGATCATTTAAATCAAATCCTACAGGACGGTCACGTGTTGAGCACGTTGAACAGGAGAGCATGCATTAGAAATTGTATGACAGTGACGGAAGCGAAAGATGTATGCAAGGACAGAAGGAAGTGGCACTCGATCCTTTCTGCCTACCCCGCGAAGGAAGCGGCGTGATGTTTGTATGTAATTTAGGTACATTGTCATAATTATATATATACTGTTTAGTCATTCTTACATATTCTATTATCTGTTTCCTACTTTAATGTTACTCTGTGTATAAAGTTGATACATTAAAATATTGCTGCCTAAATAAAATAATTTTTAATTACACATACTTACTGTTTTTTCAATTTTATACATGATTCCCATGCAACGCAGGGTATTTAAGCTAGTTTTATATAAATATGTGTATAACAAAAAATTGATTTGTAAGCACTAAGACATCCACCTAATCTAATACAGTCCTGGGAAATTCTTATAATATTATTAACTTGATCCCCTACCTTTACCTAAGCGACTTGTTGTTTTTGGGTTGTACGAGTATGTTGTATTTTTAGTTTTACTCTTATTAAATTTTTGAATAAATGGTAAACAAAATAAATTGAAACGTTGGATATCTATATACCTTCATTTATAATTTAATACCGATGAATAATTCTCTGAGCCTGAATGGGTATATTATAATTATAAAATAGCTATGATATGAAGTTTCAAATGCCTAAAAAATCATAGAAATCACATTATTTAAATGTTTTTGTTTAATATGTGTAGCTTAATGAAAGTATTCACACACAATGACTGTTCACTTATCGGAGTTGATACATTTTAGACAAATTACGCGGTAGCTCAATCATATTAACGATTTTTCTAAATGAAAAAAAATACCTAATGTCTACATGGAAATAAGCACACTTTTTACTCGCGATTATCAAATTATGCCGACATATACTAGAAGTAATACAGATGATTAATTAATCTAAAAAAAACGGAAAACTTTTGGGACCAGTAATTATTAGATGTGTACCTACTCGTACATCCCTCGTAATTTTTACTCACTAAGTGTGATATAATCAGTTTAGGTATTAAATGATTAATGTATAGTTTCATCAATCACAACAACGTTTATTTGATTTCCCCATCGCTGACATATTATTTTTTTTTTCAATAACTATCTATCTATATCTATACCCTCACGCCGTGTCCCAAGTGGGGTAGGCAGAGAGAACGGAACGCCAAACAGATCTATCTTTACACACTTCCTTCGCTTCCTCCACATTCATACAGTTCCTCATACACGCACGTCGGTTCCTCTTACTCAACACGCGGCCGTCCTTGAGAATTTGATCCACGTGATCAAGCCACGTGGTTCTCGGACGCCCGCGTTTCCTCACACCCTTTCTTTCAGATAAGTATATCCTCTTTGTCATTCTTTCCTCTTTCATTCGTTCCACATGACCAAACCATCTCAATTTATTTACACGCATTCTGTCCACAATTGTCTTCTTGCATCCGCTCATTCTTCTAATATCCTCATTCTTCACTCTATCACGCAGCGTTTTACCAACCATTCTTCTCAACGATCGCATCTCTACTGCATTTATTCCACTTTCGTCCTTCTTCAACCACGTCCATGTCTCGCTTGCATACGTAAGTGACGGTACCAGAATGGTATTGTGCACCAGCATTTTAGCCATGTTCGACACATTGTCATTGCTGACAATGGGTCGAAGTGCACCGTTTACTCTAGCACCGGCCACTTTCCTTCTTTCAATGTCCCTATCGCATCTTCCATCCCTCGTAAACATACTACCCAAATATACATACTCACTTACTTGCTCCAAACATTCGTCACCAACTTTAATCTCGCAAATCGTTTTTTCATTCTCTCTTTCAAAAACAAGAACTTTCGTCTTCATAACGTTCATTTTCAAACCATTCAAATTGCAACTATCATACACACACGTAACAATCTCTTGTAAGTCCCTTTCACTCTCAGCCATTAACACCAAATCATCTGCGTACATCAATGCATTCACCCGAAACCCATTCAGCTCGACACCAACATCCATATCTTTCACAGGTCGCATACAGTAGTCGAAGAATAGGTTGAACAGCCACGGAGACATGACACAACCTTGCTTCACTCCTTTGGTGAGGACAAACCACTCCGAGAGAGTGTTATTTACCCTCACGCAAGCGGAGCTTCCCAAGTAAAGTGAAGATATTGCGCGGATCAACCGGCTGCTCACCCCATACTCCGACAACACGCGCCACAACCTTTCCCGGTCCACTCGATCATATGCTTTCTCCAGATCCACGAACGCACAAAAAAGCCTCTGGTGTTTACCCAGAAACTTCTCTATAACCATTCGCAGGGAGAAGATCTGATCGGTGCACCCTCTGCCATTCAAAAAAGCTCCTTGCGCATCCCATATCTTACACTCAGTTATCTTTCGTACTCTCTCAATCAAAATTCTACCATACAGTTTCCCTATTGAGCTCAGCAAGCTAATAGCCCGATAACTCCCGCATTCAAGCCTAGAGCCTTTCCCTTTGTACAAGGGGCAGATGATAGCCCTCTTCCAATCCTCTGGTGTAACACCTTCTCTCCAACAATCGTTGAAAAGCTCCAAACACCACGCGAGAGCCCCCGGTCCACCAGACTTGATGAGCTCAACGGCAACACAATCATACCCTACAGCTTTACCGCACTTCGCTTTTTTTAATGCATTCAAAATCTCATTCATGTCTATCATATCGTTTTCATTCACACTGCTTTCACTGTCGTCATACTCATTTGCATTTGTACCATCACATTCAAACAGATCTTCGAAATATTCCTTCCATCTCTGTAGCACACATTCATCATTCACTAACACACATCCATCCTTGTCTTTTATCCCTTTCATACTGTTCACACTTGAACCCGTCCTCTTTCGTTTCACTTCCTTCCAAAAAATCTTCATATTTTCACTCGCATACGTAGACAATTTCTTACATTCTTCATCTTCAAGCATTTTTTTCTTCATTTTCACAACTTCACGCACTTCCTTCTTGCATGTCTTGTAAACTTCTTTCTTTCGCTCTTTTTCACATGTGTCACACTGTTTCACACTCAGTAAGTCTTTCCAAGCATTCTTCTTCTTATCTACAGCTTCTTTCGCATCATTATCCCACCATGCATCGCCTTTCTTACGTCCAACTTTAGCTTCACCACATGTTTCTTTTGCACTTCCTACAAGCACACTTTTTAAGACATCCCACCTTTCATTCATCGTTAGATCATTCTTTTCGTTCGCACTCAGCTTCTCATTCACAGTTTTTACATATTCATTCTTTACACTCTCATCTTTCAGTTTTTCGACTCTCAATCTCATAGCTGGCGTGGACTTTTGTGTTCTCGAACGCCAACCGGAGAATAGATTTATTCTTGAGACGACAAGAAAATGATCCGTCTCCAGCTCAGCGCCTCGATACACTCTAGTATCCGTGGTCGCCTTCCAGAGACGAGAGTCCACACACACGAGGTCAATCATCGATCTTTCATTCCCTCTCTCCCAGGTATACATGTGGATCTCCTTGTGGGCGAAAAAGGTATTCGCCACAAAGAGATCCATCTCCAAGCACACATCAATTATTCTTTTGCCATTATCGTTCACTCTACTGTCTCCATTCATTCCCAAAACACTTTCAAGTTCATTCCTCCTAACACCCACCCATCCATTCAAATCACCTGCCAAAATCAATCTTTCATTTTCATTTTTATCTTCTGCAATCTTTCTCACGCCATTCCAGAACTCTTCCTTTTCCGTCTCTATGGCATCGTTCCCAGGACCATACCCAACTATGAGTAAGATCCTAGTCATCCCCACTTTGAAACGGATCCAGATTAGCCTGGAGCTTACACATTCATACCCTTTCATACATTCGCTCATTCTTTCCGATAAAAAAGCACCCACACCTTGACATGCGTGTTGTGTGTCTGGAACACCAGACCACAACTCGATCCTTCCATCACTTTCTTTCAATAACGGTAAGCAACGATAAATGGTTTCTGAAAATACATGAAAAGTTTTTCTATTAAAGCGTGACGTTTGACATCTCAATTTGTGATACTGTTTAATACACTAAGCTTTAATATAAAACGAATGTGTTGTTAAGTGAGAAAATATTTTTTTTTTATAATGTGGTCCACAGTAGGTATTAGGCAAATACAGCTATAACGTAAAAATAGTTATTTTTTGAGTGGAAGATTACTAAAATTGACGTGTTCTAAACGAATGGTTTGTACAGCAGTTATTTTGCGGTTTCTCATAAAACGGCGCAATTGTACATAATAACCTTTTTCCCTAAGCTAACTTTTATTTTGATCACAATCTCAATAGAAATAAAAATTATTTTCAAATTATTTAGTCACTTTCTATCTGAGTAACTCCATCTAAACTTTAAAAAAGTTTATCTCGGGTAGGTCATCTCATTCCCGCTATTGCCTAACACCATGAGAAGGTGGCAATATAGTGGAAAAGTTCGTGAAACGATAGTATAGTAAGTACGTATTAATCTATTTATTTTCTTCGCTAAAAAGGGTTTAACCCAGCGATTGCCGTTTTCCGAATCAGTTTTCCGCTTAATACGACTACATGGGTCTTTGATTAGATTCCAAATTATATAAGTTAGGTACCTATTATATAATGGAGTGTTTTGGATTGGGGCAGAGAACACATTATATTGGTGGAGTTTTTTTTCTTAGTGTAGATACATATACACACTTACATATGTACATACATTATGATGTAATATATTATCTATCCAGCATCCCATACCTTCTACTCAGTTGTCTTTTGCATGTACTTTTTTGATAAAAAATTCACCGTAAAGATTCCTTTTTGAACTTAGTAAGCTGATTGTTCATTTACTCCCACATTCGAGTCATTTCATAGATAGTTTAAAAAATATTTTGCATTGCATAAAATCTCGCACGATTTTAATATCTATACGTTGAAAGATTTTAATACTTTTGTAATATTCATTATATAATTTAAAGATATTCAATGAAAAAAAATACCAAATCGTACGTTATTTTTTGCTTCTACAAATTCAATCACTACTAAATATTTTACAGCTATTTCTTCAATCGACTATCACTTTTTATCCAAAATATGTACCTATAAACATATCACTTTATTTTTGCTTTAAAGTGTTCTGCTTCAACATAAAATAATAACTTAAATTCCTTGCTATATAACTTCAACCCACACATTCATCGTATATCTTTTAATTGAAAGCTTAAGAAAGTAAATGACTTAGTTCTTAATCTTATAGGTTATCGCTACTTCTCATATTATTTATATATAAATAACGTATTATGTATGAATATTATAAGAGTTCTAATAGGGAGATTAATTTCATATTACTTTTATAGATTCATGTAGCCACTCAACGAGAGAACTTTATTATTTATAGTAAACACTATAACTAGCTATTATTTTGTTCATACTTTCTCATGATATAATAATGTCTTTTATACTCATCCACAAATAATATTTCTATTCAGGAATAACAGAAAAGGTGAGCGCTTGATACTGGTAGGAACCTATTTATAACTAGTAGGTACTTCATACAATATCACTGTTTCCAGGTTTTGTACAGAAATTGATGAAGCGATATTTATTTAAGTTAAGCTCATATTTGTTCATGTGTACAGTTATAATAAATTTACTGACGATGTTTATTATTCTTCTCAGCGGTGTGGATTTTTATGTACTGTTTTGTCTCCATCAGATTTCTTTATTTCTTGTATGTTGCTTAAGTAGAAAGAATAAGTATATATGTGTTTAGTTATATAAACAATATCCCTCAGTATCATAGGAAAATAATGCTTGAATGTAATAAAATACTTCTAAGCTGATTGTCAAACTACAGAAAGCTTTACTATATTATAAGCAAACTGAATTATTTTACACCCAAAACTACGTGCGTCCCATACTTATCGGAGAATGATAATCTAGTTTATTATTGTGAACTATGTGTTTATACACACAGATATAGAGAAATGTTTTCTCTCTTGATTATGAACATCGGAATCGTCTGCTTGTCATCGTTTGCCTATTGTTTTCATCGTTACAATATGAATATCCACCATCCAGATATTATTATCTACGTGTCTACATCTCATATATTCTGTGTTCCTACATCGATATTCAACTACTTTTATATACATAATAGTATTACATACCTTTAATTATTAATGACAGTTTTAGTGAATGTTCTTGTCCAGATGAGAGATAAGAATTATTTATTTATTTTTTTAGTTATAAATCTAATATCACTCACGAAGTAATTATCAAATTCACAAAAATACTTCCTTTAGTAGGTGTATTTATACAACACCCTTGTAAAAATAGAAACTGAGGAAAAAGTTTTTAAAACTGCATTGCAGACAACAATATAAATAATATCTCAATTTTAAACACAATGAAATTAACGCAATTTTTTTAAACAAATTGATAATCAATTTTCCTGTGAATTTGAACACGGTTTTCTAATACGAGTATTTTTCTAAAGGCTCAAGCCAAATTCTACCCAAAGAATGTGGGTAGTGGTAGGTCCGTGGTTCGATACCAGGTGCCGGCAAACTCCCCTTTCACGACACAAGCTTTTAGTAGCTTACTGTGAAAGGTGTATAAGATTGTATTTGGGTTTATAACCAACAAAACCCAGATATATCTTCTTTTTTCTTTTTTTTTTAAATGGGCTTTCTATAGGAAGTATTGTTATTTCTTCTTTATTCAGAAGTACTTAGAAGATTGATAAGTAGGCACATACATGTTTACAGAATGATGACAATATTTCTTCTAATGATGAAAGACTGTTTTACCTACTCCTATATTGTTTTTTTTTTTTCAATTTTATAAAATTGTTTATCAGTAATTTAATTAGGTGTATTCACTTTTCTTCTAGACATTAATCAACAATTTGCTAAACACCTCATCTTCTCGTAAGATGCGGGAGTTGATTGATTAGGCAGTAATAAAAATCTCTGTTTCTACAATATCTCTGTTTCTACAATATTTATCATGATTAATTCAAAACAATAACTTATCGTTTCGGATGTTTTATACAATTAAATCGTATTCATCTAGTGCTTTTAATATTGTTAAGATGGAATCTAATTAATTTGTTTCAAACTGTATACGGAGTGGAAATTCACGGTGCAAGGCTAAATTTAAGGTAAGAAATTAGGTGTAGGGATTGTACTATATTATTCAATTTATCAATCTTGAGATGTATGTTAACTATGTATAGGATTAAAAATACTCATTTGATTTAACTAAATACCACTAATCACACTTGTAGATACATATATATATAGGTTTTAAATTCGTAGTAGATAATAGTGTGTAGGTAATATATTAATGATATAACGAATAATCGAGTTCGCAAAAAAGTTTGCGGTATTACTTCGTAGGAAAAAACTCGAAGAGAAACTCTCTCACTCTTTTTTGTAAGTTTTCGAAAACCCTAAAAAGGAAGGTGTTCGTAAAATTTCGTGTAGAAGACAATTAACACATACGATTTAGGAATGAGGTACACCAACAATCCTGAACTTATTTTTTCAGTTTTCAATCCCAAAAAGTTTGCAAGCAAGCTAAATTACAAGTTTGGGTAACTGGGACGTACAAAAAAGTCTCTTCTTTTGAGAAATACGAAATCTAGGGTTCTGTCGATACATATTTTGACAAAACCTCGGTGAGATTGTCAAACTTTCAAATTTCTATATCTTTTCGAAAATTCGGCAATGAGAGGTAGAACTGTTGAACCTGAGGCAAACTATCAAATCGCTAGGCTAACAATTAACAACTTCAACAATTCAACAATTCAAAGACGACCCCGCACGCTCACAATAAAGTAATATAAAACAGGAACTGTGCTTTAGGTCTACGGGTATTTACTCAAAAGATTAATTTCATCTTTTGATCATTATTAGGTACATACAATCATTCAAGTTTAAGTTTATTTGTAACATTATAGTATGTATAGTCTTTCTAAAGATAGAAAGATGTAATAAGTTTTTTTTTGCTATTTTTTTATCATTATCCTCTTTAATAAATTACCTTCACAACTACATACATACATTCAGCTACCTACTTAGGTAAAGTATTCAATATTCCTCATCGGCGACTGGAATTTCACTCGCACCTTTGCTTGAAATATCTTTGGTTGGAAAAATACAAAAATATTCGATTAAAATATTCACCGTGAAGAAAGAATTTTCTCGCATCACAAGAAGGAATGTTTTCATATTAGAGATAATAGGTAGAGTGCGTGCCTCCATTTATTTACATACACAGCAGAGTGAAGAATAGGAATACGAGGAATTTATCTACTACTCAATATAGATATACTCGAAATGTGAAAAATTGCACTGCGATGAATAAACGCGTGTGTTTTTATTATTTATCATCAATATTATCTTTTTTTTATAAGGGGGAAATCCATCATGGACACCTAGCGAACCAGGTAGTGCCGGACTCCTACCGGCTAAAACCGCCCCTTTCTTCACCTACATAGTAGTGTACCTACCTCACGGCTTAACCACTAACTGTGTGTTTGTCAATTTCTTTTCCGGTCAAACTTATCTGCCAATATTATCTGCCTTGCTGGCTATGGGGCCATTGTTGCAGAAAGGGCGGACGATCTGCAAAGGATGTTCCACAAGTTTCATGCTCCAAGTCTTAATCATAATATGGAAATACCAGTGAGTAAAACTAAGAGTCTCAATTTTTCCAAAATCAAAGATAAGTTGTAATTTGAAAATGAAAAGTAATAGAACAGAACATGTGACTAAATTCAAGTATACTGAGTGTGTTGAACTTTTGGTTGCAGGAAAGCATCCCTGCAAATATCGACCCTGAAGTCTAGAAAAAGAGAAAGAAGACGAAGAAGAATCAGTATACTTTCACCAACATAATAAACATGAGAAAATATTTTTGTATGAGACGTGATAAATAACTATATTTCAGGTATGATTGTTTCTACATTATCCACTCTCATCGTGTGAGTTCAAACTATGCGTTTCGTCTGATTATTAATCTAAGTATGAAAATGAACATGGGTTGCTTTGGCTTTTGACTATACTTCATTTATATGTAATTAATATAAAATGAAATTCTTTTAAAATCATGACAGAGCAAAAATCAGAAGTATAACATTTGCAAAAGTCACAAAATTATATGATAAAAAATTAAGATATTTTAAAGTTAGATTATGCCGTTTTTTAATCCCATTCGAATTTAATTTTTCAAAGAAAATTCTGATCTTAAAGATAAAAAAGCTTTAAGATTCTTTATAAGTAATATGTTGAAAGTTGATATATTTCAAATTGAAAATTGAAACGTCGCCAAAACCATTATATACGTTAAATATAAATATTCTATAGTGCTAATAACATAGAATAGAAGAGTAGTCAGGCTAGATATTATTTTAATATTATTATTCTACTGTACTTTTAACGCCCATTTTTCTTTTGAGTAACGGTTGAGTGACTTCTTAAAACGTGAAATATTATATTTACATTCCATAGAATGGAGTAAGCGATAACTTTAAGATGTCACATGAATTATTAAAAACGTACATATAAAATATTGATACAATATTAAACATACAGCGAAAAACGCTCTGTACGGAGATAAGACAGATAGATAAGTAGATACATATTGGCCTCCCTGAGATACCAGTAGCTATTCAGACAGTGCTATATAAACTTTTGACATTTCAAAACAAAAATATTGCTGATGTCTGTAAATTTTCAGTAAGGGAATATAGCATCTAATAGTTTTAGTTTTTTTTTTAGTTTAGTTTATTAATCATAATATCATTTTACACCTCTGGCTACTCCAAGTCAAGCCTTTCAACATACAAGTTCGACACCTGCCCTTGCCAGCTTCTTCTGCCCTCTTCCACAGCCTTCAAAGATCTAAGTGGTAGTATGTCTTCAGGTATGCGGAGAACGTGACCCAGCCATCGCAACTGCGACCTCTTTACATATATGCAGGAGTACTGGTTCTACATTGAGAGTCTAACGAACATACGTACTACTTATACGGTCTCTCAATGACACCCCAGCCACTCCCCTGAGGAACCGCATTTCCGCTGTCTGTAATCTAATTAAACAATAAAAAATGACTACATATTACAATGAAATAATAAGTAGAGGTAATAATTATAGCAGGTAGTTAAATTTATTATTATCTATCGGTATCGGTTCAGATACTATTAAAATTAACATATTAATTAGCGATGAGGTATTGGAAAAGGGTGAAAACTAGTTTCTGAAAGAGAAAATTATTTACCTTGATTCGTTATTTTTTTTTTATTAGTTATTCTGAATTATTTTGAAAATGAGTCGTGTAATTAATTAGAAAGAAAATGAACGAAAAGAACGAATCACATTTGAAATATGGTTTTCATAAATGGAATACCAAATTATTAATTTTTTGGTAATGTTCTGTAAAATAAATACATTTTTGACAAAAATTGCAATTTACAAAAAAAGCGGAAATAACAGTCGTGAGTCTTAAGTACAGAAATGGGTCATAAGAATTGAAGTGCGCGTCACTATGATATGTACTATATATAGGTATATGGTATATTACTAGGAAAATATTGAGATTTTTTCGATTAAAAAATTGAATTTGAAAATGGCATTTTAGTACTTAAGAATAAATGGCTCTCATATACAGAACTGTTTCTACTTCTTCATAATTCACTTGATTTACGGTGCTTTGCAATTAAATATAGATCTCCATACGTACTGTTCTTTGAATGCAGCATGCATCTTGTTGGTTTGCTACATCATAAAATATTCCTGTATTCGAGATTACTTGGAAGATTGATGTTCCAGTATAAATCATTTGTAATAACTTTAGTAATTCAATTGGTCATTCGATTCAATGCACAACTCTTAACTCCCATTAGATTCTATTTAAGCATTCATTACATTAATATTTGAAGGAGACATTGAAAACGGGAAGAGTCTCTTGTACAAGCCATGTTTATAAAACGAGGGTATCTGCTTTTAACGATAATAATAATCGCCTTAATAATTGGACTCGTAACGGACACTTGACATGGAAATGAGCTGAAGATAAGACAATTGACTGGTATCTTCGAGTAGCATCTAGATATTATTTCAATGAACATAATACGGAAAGTGGCTTTATTATCTCAAAAACTCTGATATTTTGTATCGTAGAAATATCTCTCCCTGGTAGGCAATATATAAAATAATGGAATAATAACGTACATGTTACATATTTCAGAAAGAGAATAGGTACGACTAACGTATGCAGGTTAACGTAACGTATAACGTATAAAGGTATTTTCCGATCTGTAATTCAATATGCCTTTTTAGAATATCACACCTTTGTGTAATACAATAATTGTAACTTTATTACATGCCATATATTTATTCATTTCAAAACTCGTATTTCTAATAGGGTGAAGAAACAGAAAAGTCCTTTTAATTCATGTCATATTCCCTTATATTTTCGTTTTTATACGATAAAATTTGCCTTTTCTGGAAAATATGAGAGAATCAACCTTAACTAATCATAATATCGTTTCTTCAAATTCTATTACGCGAAATTTTAACGACAATATGAAAAACATTTTCGGAATATCTTATCAGTCATGATATTTAGCACACGCAATTCATCTCCATAGCATGTCTATGTATTTAAATGTGGATACATAACAATTTTATATATAAAGTGAAAAAAATAAGCGATATCAAGGATGTCAGCATAGGCATATACTTTTATAATATAAGTGTTACGGTAGTAATAAGTTTTCTTTTAAATTCTCAAAGAATCTTAAATGTATTTTAATTAATTCAAACTAACATCGAGAAATGGAAAATTCGCCAAGTACTCGTATATAATTCAAAAGACAAAGATATAATTTAAATGATACTTTGCGAGATAAAATTATAGATGTTTTTATTATTTCCATGAATCGTGGTGCTGAGCATGATAAAAATTAAAGATTATGAAAAGTTTTATGAATTAAATTCTATATAGGTAATCTCCATAATTAAATTGACTACGCAGAAAATACATTAAACACAATCATCTTACAGAATTAACGATTCTAGTTTTATGTGAATGAATTTTATAAGATAAATATATTTTATAATCGTTTTTTATGTTTAAAAAAAATTATCATCAAATGAACACATAAAAAATAGTAATATATTAATAACTTTTTTAAAAATCGAAAACAGTACAAGTTTTATCAAATATCTTGGCTTGCTGCATTTGAGAGATATTATCATATTATCTACGACCATTTCAATAAAAAAAAACGATTGTTCGGTTTATTAACCAAATAAAAAAGTGTTGTCGTCTTCATACCTTTTAAGTGGTTTTATTTTTTTCTTATCTCTGGTTTCATTAGTCAGCGTCATTCTGAAGAGTTTTTTTAATATACATATGGACAATTTGTAAAGCGCCGTTTACTCATAAGATGACCTCAAGGGCGCTGTATATCGTATCCATCACCCGAAACTCCCAGCAAAAAGGTGTGTCTTCAGCCCTCTTTTAAAACTCTCTCCATTCACCTCCTCTCGCAGACACAGAGGCAGCTTGTTCCAACATCTGGGACCCGCAACACTAAACGCTCTATCTCCAAAGCCTGTTTTGCGAGATCGAGATGGCTCAATCAGTCTGCATTTTGCCTCACCCTGTGCTGAGCGAAGCATGAGCCGTCTTTCACTGATGGTCTCGATCTCGCACATCTCCGACAAATATGATGGTAATACTCCCTTCAAGGCCGAAAACACCATCACACATATCTTATACTCCACTCGTCGCTTTACTTTTAACCAATGTAAGTTGTGCAAGAGAGGAGTAATGTGCTCAAATCTTCGACCTCTCAGGAGAAGTCTTGCAGCAGCATTGAATACAGCCTGGATCCTATTCAGCTGCACCATAGGAAGACCAATGTACAGGCTGTTACAATAATCCAGTCTGAAGACTACCAAGGCATTAACAAGTGTTCTTGCTGCATCTAACGAAAGACAATCTCGGACTCTTCTTATCTGTCTCAGGCAATAGAAGCTAGAGCTCACTATTCCAGATATTTGGATGTTCATGGAGAGGGCCTTATCCAGGTGTACACCCAAGAATTTCACCGATTCCTGTGGCACTATACTAATACCCATAACTTTTATAGATGTGAGATCAATCAGATGCTGTCTTCTAGGAGATGCAATCCACATGAACTCAGTCTTGTCAGGATTCATTTTCAGACGACTGCCACTCATCCATGCAGCCACATCTTCAATACATCGCACAACCTCCAGTTTGCATGCATTAATTTCAGCAGGTGAACAAAGTGCGAAGATAAATATGTCATCAGCATATGAATAATAGTTCAAACCCCTGGAAATGACGAACTCTTCGAGGTCATTCGTGTACAACGTAAAAAGAAGTGGACCTAGGACGGAACCTTGCGGCACGCCGCACTCCAATGGCACCTTAGACGATGTTCCTCCACGAGCAGATACAGTCTGGTACCGATTTTGTACATAGGACATCAGCCACTGTGCCACTTTACCACACATACCATATGAGGTGGTGAGCTTCTGCATAAGTAACTTATGATTGACAGTATCGAAAGCTGCACTCATATCGAGCACGGCTATCAGAGCAAGCTGTCCTCCCTCAACTCCATCAATCAAATCAGACATCACACGAAGTAGGGCAGTTTCAGTTGATTGATGTCTTCTTTATGCTGATTGAAACTTAGCCAAACATCCAGTCTGATCCATATATTGTGTGATCTGAGTAGCCGCTAGCTTTTCCAGGATCTTTGATAAGAGCGGTAGACTGGAAATCGGCCTATAACTATCAGGTGAGTCAGTTGGTAGAGATGCCTTCTTCAAAACAGGGGTAACCAGTGCCTCTTTAAGTGGTTCAGGAAATGTGCATTCCATGATCATCGACCTATTCATGAGAGCCATCAAAAACGGGACCACATTTAAAACATGCAACACTCACAAACCACCTTTTACATAATCATGAGGTTTCGTCTTCCACCGATACCAAGTGTCTTCAATCTTTCTCTTTCTCTATAACTTGGAGTGAGAGCACCTATTTAGGAATAATAATATCTCTCGTGCATGGCATTAACAGTATAAGTCAAATTTCAACATTTTACAGGAGAGCATTTTAAAGTTTTTAAAATAAGCTTCTGAAGTCAAATATTGATATAAAGACGTGAAATTTACAATTTCAATGTAAAATGTGTATTATTTTGTTACTGAGTATACAAAAGTTTTAAAAAAACTTAAATAAAAGATTAAATTGACTTGTACTCATAGATTCTGATATAAAAATGACATATACTATTAGATTCTTACATATACTGTTGATGTCAGTTGTGTTGGTATCTGGTTTCAGTGACATATACTGTTAGATTCTTACATATACTGTTGATGTCAGTTGTGTTGGTATTTTGTTTGTGACGTATACTACTAAATGCAACTTTTTCATAGGCTAGCTCTAAAAATAATATTAAAAATCATCCAATTTCATAAAAACAGACACTTCTTTGGAAGACTAAAAAACATAGGTACTTCGCTTTGTGAAAAAATTAAGACATTTTACATCTTAAATTCAGCGATGAGGTTTGCCACCCATCCTGAATGTCTTGTTTTTATATTGGCACGGAGAGGACAGCTTGCATGTTTTATATGCAGCTGGTCTGCTGGCTACCCCACTTGTGGGATATGCCGTGATGGTATAGTAGTAGTAGTAGTACTTCGCTTTGTAATGGTATAGATTGCAAGTTTCCATGGTGGTTTCTCATTATCAACTGTGAGTGCTTAGGAAACTATTTTCATATTTTGTCTCCCAACTGATGGTACCATCTTCCAGGGTTGCAGCTCTTCTAAACTTCATCCATCCTCAGACAAATGGATCCTTAAATTCGCAGACATACTTGCCCCCCTTCAGTGCCAAAACATAATGAAATATCTCAATCCTATTCCCACTTTGCTCTTGGAGAAATTGACAAAAAGTTTAATGACAAGGAACTAAAGCTGGTCCTGAACTGCGTTACAGATACATCCCAGGAATCGATGGAATAACGTATAGCCTTATACAAAGAGTTTCTCTAGAATATTTACTTCACATTATTAAAAATATTTTCATCATAGGCAATATACCTTGCTCTAGGAAAACTCAGATCATTATTCCAATCTTGAAAGCAGAGACTGACCCAAACCAGGGCCAATCATATCGACCACTTACATTCTCCTCAGCAATAGCCAAAAATACAGAACACATGGTGAAAAATCGACTAGATTGATTTATAGAAGGTAACAGGAAGCAGCTATCTTGGTTATCCAATTTCAAGAAGAGAATGGGAGTCCTGGACAGCGTAGCTATTTTGGTCACAGATGTTCACGTATCGTTATCGAGGAGAAAGCTCTTGGGAGGTGTATGCTTGGACATCAATAGTGCTTTCGATAATGTTATTATTTTTATACTATGTGCAAAGCTTGATCAATTGGACATTCCTTCTACCCTATCCGGACGTGAACCGAACCCGCAATAACCCTCCTATTAGAAAGACCATTCACAGGTGATTGCCGCAAGGCTCAGTGTTCTCACCCATTCTATTCAACTTGTACACGCATGATGTCTATCAGTCAGTATCTACGGATTTCCAAATTTTGAAATCTGCGGATGATTTGTTCGTATATTGCTCCGATAAATCCATGGACAACTTCCAGGTGTCCTTGCAATCAGAGTTGTTGTCGGAACATGGCCTTAATGCTTCCTTCCAGAAGTGCAAAAGCATAGTGTTCTCCAGAAAACTCCGTCTAGTCTACCTGAAATTTTGATTTGACCAACGGTTGATTAATTCTTTTAACGGAATAAGATTCCTAGAGGTCACATTGGTCACTGGTCTTTGATGGACCTCATTTATTGAACTCATACACCACAAATGTCAGACCGGCCTCAAAATCATGAGAGCCATCTCCAGGGTCTGATGAGGTTGCCACCCCGCGACTCAGAAAATCTTTTATACAGCATTTATCTACAGCCATTTGGACTTTGGATCCTTTTTAATAACCCCAACCTCCAAGAAAACTTGTTGAGACCGGATCCGGTCTCAGTCTCTTCCGTTAATTACGGGTAATCCTCCCCTATCAACGCATTACAGGTGGAGGCTGCAGATCCCTCACTTGCACTGTGCAGACATCTTATGTGTAACAGGTTTTTAGTCAAAATCCTGCGTTTTATTGATTACCCTCTGTCTCTCAAACTTCATCTCCTCTCATACTTGGTAACTCATTTACCGGTATGGAGGGGTAAAGATCCACCACCTCTTGTTACCAGCTATAGAAAAATTAAAACTCCCTTGTTGGAGAGCTACACAGTTCTTACTGTATACTCTTTGTCATTTCCCACACTAAGTTTTAAACCGAAAGTTGCTCTCAACCTGGGTGTCAGTAATGGCATATTCGCACCTCATATTTTCAAATCGATTTTTGATTCCGATTGGCACTACTGGCACCTATCTATACAGACAGTTCGAAAAGTGACAAAGAGCGTACAGGGGCTGGCTTCTTTTTTTAATATAACACTAATAAAATGTTCAGGCACAGAGACGAGTCGTCAGTCTTCTCAGCGGAATGTCTTGTTATTAGAGAGGCTATAAGGGCTCTGCCCATACGCCATTACAGGGTTAAAACTCTCCTCAGCGACTCTCAAAACGCTCTCCAGTCCGTTCTCCCTCCAGGCCGTTCTCTCTCCAGCATTATCCCGACCAGATGATCTTTTATCTTTAGATATTAGATACCTCCTATACAAACTTCAGATTTTGGGTGGAGAGGTGGTACTGCGTTGGATCCCATGTGAACTGTGGGATCCCGGGCAATGAGGCGGTATATCTATTGGCCAAATTGGGAACGAACCTCCCTTACCCATCGGAAACTGTCTCAGCCTCCGATTACACTTTGATATTCGGCCGAAATCTCATCCAGTGCTGGCAGGCAGAGTGGTCAGAGACCAGCCAACTCAAAGGAAGAAAGTATACCTCAATCCAACCCACTGTGTCCACGAAACTTTTATTTTTCGGAAATTTCAATGAGTAAGGTTGACACCTCCACGATCTGTATAATGAAGTTAGCTCATTGCTTTGCCAGATTGCATCTCTACCGAATCCACGTTATTGGTTCTCCTCTATGCGACCGCCTGAAGGAGGAGGACCTTGATCATTTTTATTTCGAATGCCCGATCAATAACTTCTACCCAACTTTGATTAACAACCTGGTACATTATAGGGTTCCGTTACCTACAAATACTTCCTTGGTCCTGGGTTCAAGAAACAAAAGTATTTTCAAACTCCTTGTCCTATTCCTTAAGCCTCATTTGATAAAGCTTTGAATGTTGTGTTTTTTGTCCTGAACATTGCCATTTTTCTTGGCAGTTTCTGGCTAGGAAGATAGCCAACAAAAGAATAAGAGAGACAGCACGTGATATCAACAGTATAAGTGAATTAGTAAGAAAAAAAAACATTCACGCGGCTCATAGTACATGTTGACTTATACTGTTGATGCCAGTCACAATGTTGAAAACTAACCATAATGATTGGTCACTAAGAGTATAGGTCGACATATACTTTTAATGCTATACGAGTTTGAAAATAAATAAGATATACTATTAAATACAAATATTATTTTTAAGGTCTTATAATTACAATTTGACTTTTGTTATCGATTACACATGTGTAGTTTGAGATATACTACAAGGTTCCATCAAAAAGTAAAAATCGATTTTTTTTGACATATACTGTTAATGCCATGCACGAGAGATATAATCTAAAAGTCGTTGTGCTAATATGAGTATGTAAATTGCCTGCAATCAGCTTACAAAGTAATAGCAGTATGCAGCCCATGCATATAAATCATTCGTCTCGGCTTTGGTCACACTAAAACAGTTATGTAGCTTCCATATCATTAGATATCAAGGGTTTATATTTTCAATAAAAATTTAGTTTTTATTTTTTTTATTATACCATCACGGCACATCCCACAAGTGGGGTAGCCAGCAGATCAGCTGCATGTAAGAAACATGCTAACTAACTAAAAATTTAGTAATACAGAATATTACCCTATTTCTCCCTTCTATCTTTTTGTAGATGTAAAAAACGGTAGATTATTTACTGACATTTTGTAAAATTTATTGAAATAAACTATGTAGGTACTTCATTCTTTTTGTATTATTTTGTACCATTTTTGTACTAATTTTTAAACTACATAATATATCTACAATTGGCTTCATTGTGCCATTATCTTATTTTAAAGAGCACACCAGCCAGCGATTTTACTAATTAATTACGTTAACTTAAATACATAAAAATATTTTTTGAGGTGATTAATGTCCTAAAAACATAGGTAATTGAATGAAGATATTTCAATTTTTCAGAAGCAGTTTAGTTTAGTTTGACAATCCTTTACTTCAAAAAATTCTACACTATATCCTCACATCCCAAGTGGAGTAGCTAGAGAGGACGGAACGCCACACAGTTCCATTTTATTATTTAATACGCATCCGCCCTTGAAAATTTGATACTTTCATGAGCCATTCGCTCGACATGTCCAAACCATTGCAAATTATTTAAACGCATTCCTCGTATTCATTAGATAAGATATTCTTTTCAAGTTTATGTTTAAGCAATCCATCTTTCAAGAAATAAAGCCTTCAGTCAACTTTCAGCGAACACTTAAATTAATACAATATAAACTCTAGGTATATTTTATTTTTTCAAAACCACTCCGTTCATAAATCCGGATTAATGTGTCTATTCATACAGATCTTTTTGCTTGATTTTACTCTCCATAATATTCACTGAGGTAGAAATTAGCTAATATTTTACCCTAGACATTGTAGTTCACAGAGTACGTCTAAAGTAGATCCCCTACACGAGATTGTAATAATCGACTCAGAAATATTTGAGTATGTTCGCAAGAATTTATATTTACTTAAAAATAGGTATGTTTGTTATAAATATATTCACCAGACAAATAATAGGAAATAATTTTAAAAAATAATAGCTTTCCTGGATAAATTATTTTTTCTCTACAACAATATTACGTTGTGAAATATATAAATTTTCTTCAAATTTACTAGTCAAACATGTTCTAATTTTTTTTACAGTAATAATGATAAACCATGGAATGATGGTAAAAGATTGACATTAGAATTTTTACAATAATTTCATGAATGCGCCTAGGGTACACTCGTCTCAATAGCCATTTATTCAAGATTGATATTGTGACCTCCCCATTCTGCAAATGAGGATTGGATGAGGGAGTACGTATTTTTTGTCTGCCCAATAAGTAATGCTGAAGAAAATGCTGATGTACCTCTTCCAATCAACATTGTGTTCCTTCTCCCACTGGGTTGAATGGAATTGATAATAAGTTATTTAATTTGTTTAGTTTTGTATATAATTTAAATTTTTCCAAATGTATTTAGTTTTTAAATAGCAGCCATAATTGGCCTCAGTTGCCTTAATAAATAAATAAAAACGAAAAAAAGTTATTTGAGATATGCGGATGGCTTGTAGCTACTCTCTGAACGATGCCGTGTTTCCAGTTAATGCCAAAATACTCGCACAACAAACAAACACGATTAACTTATTTGGAACACAGCACCACTAAGTATTTTTTTATAATATTATACCACATGTTGTGAATATATGTATAACATGTGATATTTCAGTAGTAGTTTATCCATTTCTGTTCTAATTTATGTATATTGTTTTATTGCGCATACGAAACAAATGTCCAAATGGGATGTTCTACATAGTACCTAAAACATTTCTAGTGAACCAAAAAAAAATGTACAAAATAAGATATTTATTTCAGTAGTTTGACGTCTGATTTGGTGTAAATAAACCTCTGGGAATGATAATGATCGAGTATGTAATAATTATTTATCGAGGGTTTCCAAAAAAAATATATCCACTGAAATTCTACGTAATGATTTGTATGTGTGTAATAAAATCATATTTATTAAATAAAATATGAAGGAATATATTATATTTTGACGTTGTGATGGGAGATGATAATAGCAAATACCAAACAACCATTATTATACACACATCTTGAGTTGACAGTAACAAGTACCAATGTATGTACACGTGCTGTAAATACATGTGAAGGTTTATATTATTACACATTTCAGTACACAGAACATAATATCAAGGGATGTTTGGCTCAATATCACTACATCTATCTCTATGATGTTATTCATACATATTCAGGCAATGAACGGGATACGTTAAGCGAATATAATTTTCTAAAATATTGCGCAAATATTTTAATTTTGCATTTACAAAAAAATATATATTATTAAAAAATGTTTCAGTATAATTGCAGCAAAAAACGTTAGTCATGAAATGGCTCTTGAAATGTGGATTCCCATTTAAATAGAGATTATGTAAATACTATAGTGATTTAGTCTTTTTTTCTGTTTACTACTATAGGTTAAGTTTGAATTATTTATATATTGTTGTTATTTATAAAAAGATTGCGCCGACAAATGTGTTTTTAAATATTTGGCACGACTGTGTTATTATAATTTAATTTTCTACCTATGAAACAAAAAAAAAACAAGATTCTAAAATACTTATCCAACTGTCTAAATAGCAATTTATGGTGTGATTGCAGCTCAGTGTTGATTATGAATTAGGTTATATACCGACGTACCTACTTACACAAAACTATTTCACATACTTATCTAAAAGAATATGGTGAGATATTTATTTATTGCAATAAACGACTCGTTTATTTATTTATGATAATATAATATACGGCTGACGCCTTTGATACATTGTGACAACAGAACGTAACATTAATAATACTTACATACAACATAGATGCTTATATCTCAAAATGAAAACAATATGTCATCGTCAACACACAACAAATACAAATTAAACACTACATACACTCAAAAACATAATCACAATAAATGAAAAAGAAACTGAAATACAAATTTTGTCATTTACTTTTAATATATGTATGTGTGTAATTTCTTGTTTATGTATATATGAATATATTGTTTATGTATATATGAATAATTTGGAGTCCTCATGAAAACTCGTACATTTTGATGTTGGAAAGAGTGCAAAAGCGGTTTCTGAGGTGGTTATATCACTTTACATATGGTTACTACCCATATCTCTTTCCATCTGCATTTGTAATGGGCAGTCTTGGATATAACACCCTTGAGCATCGTAGGAGCGTGTTTTACGTGAGACATTTTTTCAAGTTGCTGAATGGTATAATTAGTAATCCGAAGGTATTGGGAGAGTTTAATTTTTATATACCAGCATCGTATAGTCGCTCACGTCAGCATATGCTGTTCTATCCACCTTCAAGCCGGACAAATATTCTCGCAGAGTCACCAGTGGCTAAGGCGGTTAGATTGTTTAATAGCATTTCCCAGAATGTGGACATATTCCACATAACATACGGAGAATTTGTAGGGAAAGTGGAAACACTTCTGTAAATTTTTGTTTTCTCTAGGATCGCATTGGCCGAAGGCTGTAATGGTCCCAGTAGAGTATGGTGTTGTTTTAATAATATTATGTACGTGTATTTTTATTATTTCTAATTGAGTATTTATTCTAATTCATATGTTTTTCCTTTCCTATCTCAAAAGGTTGACTGGAACATGTTGCTTAGTCCGCCATTTGACAGAACACTGTTTTAACTTATATTTATTTATTTTATTCATTCTTTACTGTACATTGATTACAAAAAATTACATAAAAGGAAAACATTCAAATTAGATACAATCAATATACAGAGGGCGAGTTTATCGCAAAGGCGCGATCTCTTTCAACTAACCCAAAATTTATTATGTGAAGTTTGTATATACATATATATGTTCTGTCAATATAGATTTATTATTATTATAATTATGGGTACCTGCGTACCCATAGAAGTGCCATAATTAATCCAATCAAAGTAATTTCAATATATTTTAGGAGTTCATGTCAGCAATTTAAAGATAAAAAATATTTTATTTAGAGAAGAAACATAATTTTCCAATGAACATAATTACCTTTTAAAGGATAGAGAAATATTTTATTCTTCTCGAAGCTTTCCACTCGTTTGCGAGTGGTTAAGATGGAACAAAGCCATAAATTAAATAAATTGACGAATATTTATACTACTACTACTACTATACCATCACGGCATATCCCACAAGTGGGGTAGCCAGCAGACCAACTGCATGTAAGAAACATGCAAGCTGTCCTCTTCGTGCCAATATAAAATCAAGTCATTCAGGATGAGTGGCAAACTTCATCGCTGAATTTAAGATGTACAATGTCTTAATTTTTTCGAACACCTGCCTTTTACAGGACACTCGAAAACTTAAGGAGCAGAGTGGGAGACCATAATTCTTTACCGGGTGCTCCACGGGATAAATATACGAATATTTATAAATTATGAAAATTGGTAGGTACTTACCAAATACTTTTCAGAGATTTTCTAAACTTCGAATCTTTAGTAGAAATATTAACAGGTCTTAGGTAGGAACTTCTGTCATGATTTAAAGGACTTTCAAACAACACTTCTTATAAAATATTTCTATAGGTACTATGTATGTTTGTAAGTAGTTCAGCTATAGATACTTGCCCTACTTATTAATATATTTATTTTTGGTCTCGTTTAACTACATATAATGAAATATGTTATTTTCAGTCTTAATTCTATTCTAATACGTAATATGGTTTTCAATATTGTAAATGAATAACAAATGTTATTTAATCATAAATAAGTCCAATTTCTTGTGAGATATATTTGAGAGATTGATAAGAGGCTGACTCTCCTGTAACGGTTTTCTTTCATTTTCATCCTTCTCGAGCGCTTAATTATTTGTTTCAACTTTTTTCTATAAATTTATAAACATATAGTTTTGATATATATAAACACACTGTAAATTAATAACACGTTTTACACTATCAAAACATTTATATTTTGTGTCTGTTTCGCTTTATTAACTATGCAACTCATATTTTGTTATGTAGGTACACTGCTTAAGTAATTCTTCTTCTTCTTCAAGTACCTTGTCAGGTCCCACCGACGTTGACGATCACTCAGGCATAGACTACTCGGTCCTGCGCTGTCTGGACAACTCCTCCACTACTCCCATTCTAATCCAATCTCGTATATTGGACGGCAAATTGTCATGGGAACCTTATAATTTGGTATCGTTAAAATGGTACTTGTGTTGCCATCTATCGAAATCCTGTGAAAGCCCTGGCCCCCTATCCAGAGAAATCATAAATACCTTTTGATATTATCATAAAGCAGATTCCTTCTTCTTCATCCTTTTCCGGGAGTCAGCCATTTTGCCGCAGTTTCCCTCCGTTCGTCTTACAAGGCAGAACGGAGGAACTCGCACAATAAAAATAATCTAATTTTCTTCTCTTCTTCAACATACTGTGAGTGTCGCATTAGTATGTAGTTCAGTATTAAAAATGTGAATTGTTTTTGTGTAATTCATAAACTGTGTAACCATTTTCTTCTTCAATAAACTGATCGTTCCACATCATGCTAGTGTTTACTTAATACAACCACCACAATAATTTTACCCAACGACAAACCCTGAGAGAGTCACTGAAATCTGCCGACTATGGGAAGGAATGTTACAGATTGGCGCTCCAACGTGATGCCTAAATATTGTGGTGTTTTGTTGTGTTTTGAGTGAATTTAACAGTGCATAAATGATAACATTAAATAGTGCGTAGATAAGTTCGTTACGTATCACGTGACCCACCCATGTTTCCATGTATCACCAACACACACACACACTTCTCTAGAATGTTCGATCAAAAACAGTTGAAATTTTCCCTTCTTCACAGCAAGACTGTACAACTTTGCTCTTCAAAAAATTTCACCGCGTGACCAATAAGGACTATAATGGTACTTCAGTGAATATTTGAGTTAAATAATCAGTGAAATAATAAGAACATTTTAATAATAACCACATTTTAATTAATAAATAATCAAGTGCGTGATACATTTGCGCGCCCTCAAAAAACTCATATAATAAAGAAAAAAAAAACCGTTACACCAACAAGGAAAAAAAAAATGAACGAGTACATTTATTTGAATTATAAACAGTGTTAAAATAAAAACAATTATAATAATAAATATATGCGAGATACATTTATGATCTTCAAAAAGAAATCCGCTATATTGCAAGTACGACCCGATATTGTTAATGAATGGAGAATTTAAGAAATAAATACAACGAGAAATTGACAAGATTGTGAACAGATACTCCAAACTTTCCTAAGACGTCCAGATAATTTCCTTCTGATGAGATGAAGATCTCCAACGTTACAATCCCTTAAGAAGCCTGCTACCACCACTACGAAGGATGTCTATGACGGAATTTTCTTCCTTGACGGTTCCTGACCTCCAATAGAAGGATGTCCCATGTTTTGTCATCTAGATCTGACGTTTCTTCGAGGCCTTCTTTATCTACACAGAGAACCCTTGATGCTTGATGGTTTTGAGGATGAGGAAATAAATGCTTCCTTCACTAGTAATAGACAACCTTATTCGTCTGACTACTACACAGGTTTTTATGGAAAAATATGGTGTTGTTGTGTTCATTTTGTACTGAAATATTTTGTATACCTACTATAGATACAGTTTTTTTTTACATGTTGTTCCATGCTTTGCCTTTTGTGCCAAAGAGATTGTAAAAATTCCAGTTTCAATTTTGCATAAATTCAAGTGATACTAGCTAAGATCATTTTACAATTATTTGCGGAATTATTTGCTTGTTGATGTAAGATTCTACACTGAAGGATCTACAAAGTAAGAGTTGTAAATTTATAAATGTCCAGTTTGTGAAATAGTCCAAGTAAAGTTTTTTCTATATCTGGTTGAATATACTCATGAGTAAAGAAATCAAATTTAAATTCATTGTACTTGTACCTACCTAGCGTGCGTGTCACGCAGGCTGTAGATGTATTTATGTATGGTTTGAAGTGAAATGATCATAGACCTCAATATTGCTGGAAGAGGCTTAACAAAACAGATTTGAATAGTTACCAATAATTCTTTTACTCATATGCTGGAATTGTTAATTTTATGATATGTAATGTATGTAATGTTATGTCTACGATATTTCCAGGGAATGTCAAACTTTCCAGCGATTTCCAAACTTTAACAATTTAAAGAAATAATTGTTATTGATTTTTTTTCGAGTCTTATCAAAGGACAAGACTTCCAAACAATTTTTTTTAGTATCCAATGGTTCCCAACTGTTGAGATTTGATGTTACAAAGGTTGCCAAACTTTTTTTTTAAACATTTTTTTTGCTTTGAGGAATTTTTTTTTGGATTCTTGGTAGGAGTCCATTTTTCCTAGAGCAATTTTCAAACCAAGGTGTCCACTGTTTCTCAACTTTTTTTTGTTTTGGAAAAATTTTTTTTTTTCCTCTTTTAAAGAATTTTTTTTAATTCCTGCAAGTCCATCGCAATCTATCCAGCGCTGAATATTGGTACGTATAATCTTTTGTCTTGTTGATTATTATTTGCCAATTTTCTTTCAGATCGTCAATTCAAAACGTTTTGCATGTGCAATTTTTCTATTTCTCCTGTGTAAGGATCAACTTATATAGAAGAACCGTTTATTATTCTATTATCATTCCACGTTAGAATCTCAAAATGTCTGAATCATCTGTAATTTTTCGAAAAAAATTGGCACCTCGTTTCATCAAGTCTCTGTTTCTCCAAATTTTGTAACAACTTTGGTTGTATTTCATTCTGAATGTATATCCGTCAATGTAAACTTGTAATTAAAAAAAAAAAAAAATAAAGAATTTATGTAAAAATGTAATGTTTTCTTGGGCTGTAATTTTAATGAATAAAAAGAACTATGTCTATACATCACAGGTCAATGTTAATAGTGAATTTTGTATGTAATAACAATGTTAGACTCACAAAAGAAATTATATTTACAGTCATAGTAATGTCAAAGGAATTATCTTTCTTTCTTCTTTAAAGCAAAATAAATTATAATACTGTTGATAGTCAAAAATTTGGTATTTCTACTCTTCAAGTACTTGTAACTTTTGCAGCCCATCTTATTGTAAACATTTAGTTAAGAAATCTCATAGAGGCTCTTCAAGGTTCCGCTTCTGTGAGAATTTTGAATTGTTCGAACTTTGTGGCGCCCTTAAATAATATTTTTTGTATGTTTGATCACCTTTTTTTTGTTTGCGCCCGTGGATGCCTGAAGTTGCCTTTATCATCTCATATGCTAGCCGTTTTCAGTAGCAACGTGTTCACAATAATCTGAACCCATCCACTGTCGCAGACAAAAGACATACAACATGTTAGTTTTAAAGAATTTTGTACTGTATAACTGATGTAATTTTGACCCTCCAGTATACACAAGTATACGAATTCTTTTGTTAATTTTCCTTATATTTTACGTGAACTCATGAATCACCGAGTTATGTGGTAACTGATGAATGACTTATGGCAGACGATGAATGCTTGGTACGAAAGAATGAAGTATACAAGTAAAAACTGCAGACAAATGATGAAGTATGAAAGTGCGTGAAAGACTACCACTAATTCCCGTAGTTTATCAAATCATTAATGTACAATCTTAAATTGAGGGTCAAGGTCGCATCAGTCAAATTAAAATAAGTTTATTGTTTTCAATCTTTAGTGTGCATGGTTTTGTAAATAAATCATATGGCAAGGTTTCTCACATGGTGTGAACCTGCTGGCCATTTTGCGGCAATTTTACTGTATGGAATGCGTACCCTTACAGTAATTTCTATTTGCCTAGTATGAATGTTAAGGAGTCATTGGATGATTCGCCATCTTCCATGTACATCTCCTGGGTTAGACTGATATAGAGATATGACTAATCGTCCTACCCTAATACAATCAGTTCTAACTCAAATTTATTTTAGTAATTATCAATTTTTTAATGCCCGACAAGCTTATTGTCCAAGTGAGGTTTGAGGACGCTCAAACAAAGAAAATTCATACAGGTCGCTTAGAGAAGCTCTGCGCGATAGGTTTGGTACCTGATATTAACCATTTGCCTGTATGAAATTGGTGGGAAGTTTCCACAAAAGAAAAATGCTATAGGGTAAAGGATTACCGCCCTTATAATAGAGGTAGATCAGATATAATTGTAATGGATACCTCCTCTTGGAGTAAAGAAAAGTGTTTGTAAAATTGTTGAAGGTTTTGTTATATTATGTAAAAAGAATTAATTTTTTTTGTTTTGTCTTAAGCATGTAAAGGTTTACCTAGAAGTATGGCGAGAACATTGTCTACGATTCCGTATCCGCGACCTGTTCTGTCGGTGCATCTTCCTGGTCCCTTGCTTGCTTGAGACATGTCTATTTGTAAGGATTAGTTAAGAATTTGTTTCTAATGTCTGTTAGAAAAATTTGTATCTTTGTTTTGACACTCACAGTATTGTAAAACCTTTCTTATCTCTGACACTCACAGTATTGTAAAACCTTTCTTATCTCTGACACTCACAGTATTGTAAAATCTTCTTATCTTTGACACTCTTAGTTCTGTAGAATCCTTCTTATTACTGACTTTGAGACTTTTCTTTTTTTTATTCATTTTTTTTCTTTAAAAGACAACTTGAGATGGTGTCATGGGAACCTTATAATTTGGTATCGTTAAAATGGTACTTGTGTTGCCATCTATCGAAATCCTGTGAAAGCCCTGGCCCCCTATCCAGAGAAATCATAAATACCTTTTGATATTATCATAAAGCAGATTCCTTCTTCTTCATCCTTTTCCGGGAGTCAGCCATTTTGCCGCAGTTTCCCTCCGTTCGTCTTACAAGGCAGAACGGAGGAACTCGCACAATAAAAATAATCTAATTTTCTTCTCTTCTTCAACATACTGTGAGTGTCGCATTAGTATGTAGTTCAGTATTAAAAATGTGAATTGTTTTTGTGTAATTCATAAACTGTGTAACCATTTTCTTCTTCAATAAACTGATCGTTCCACATCATGCTAGTGTTTACTTAATACAACCACCACAATAATTTTACCCAACGACAAACCCTGAGAGAGTCACTGAAATCTGCCGACTATGGGAAGGAATGTTACAAAATATTAGATTATTTTAAGACATTTTTTTAATATCAAAATAAATAAAAATCTCTTTAATATCTATACTATACGCCCACACATCGTTTTCCAAGTGGGATAGGCAGCGAGATCTAAAATATCAAACTTCGAAGCATAACATCTTTTCGACCAATCCAAACTGTATAATTATTATTCTGACGATGGGCTGAGTACAGTTCCGTATGCAAAGGCATGAACCAAGTCTCTGCCCGACTGTACGCAGTGAAATGGAGAAAAACATTTACGTCATATTTAGATACATACATAGATAAATAGAGTATTTGAGATTTCTATATATTCTTTACGCCTACATATATTCTATATTTATTTGTATACAGTCAGTATGTGTAGGCAATTATCTACATTCAAGGAATTAATAACAGTCACATTATTAAAACGTGCTTATATTATGATCAGAAATATGTTTGTATCTACTGCCTAATTATTAAGATATTTCTACGTAAAATTCTTGTATTCATATTGAGTGATATTAATATTATATTCTTACATAAATAAAGTCATCTATGTTGTAACTCTGGTTAAAATTGACTCACTTTTGTCGATGAGGACAGTAAAATTTCAAAACACCAAAATCCGTTTACATTAATAATGTTATATTTGATAAGATAGGTATAATATTGGTTATATTTTTTCAATATATTTTACATTAATTATTTGCAATCTTTGTACTTAAAGTATTACATTTCTAGTTAGGAAATTGAGTGTTAATTAGAAGAGCATCATAGAAAATAAAACATTTTGTGTAATTTCAATAAAAAAATATATTATGATCAGTCACATTATTTTGAGAAAAAGCAGTGATATAAAATGTAAGTTTACTTGTTATTAATATCGCTTGTAGACTATACGAGTATAATTAATATAATGATATGATCAATTACAAGTACATTTTGTTTCGAAGCACAGTCCTATGGAGTATCCTTTATTCTTGCAATGATTTACACAATTTTTATCCACATTTTCTACAGCTTCCATACAAAGGCTCGGTGGATTCATAAACACTATGCCTGAAACAAAAAAAAATTCATGAAGCTTTCTTTTCAGTTTGAATGTAATGAGCAAACATCGTAAGTGTCTTTAATACAATTTTGTTTTATTACAAATGATTGAACACGAACAACAAATTAAGACAAATAATACAAACAAATCTATTTTCCATATTAATCTTTAGATTATTTGGGTTATACAATATAAGAATATATTTCAAGATAACACAATTCTTTCCAATATATGAAAGAATGTTTACTATTTAACTTTTCTATCTCAAATATTTAATGCTTAAAATAATGTGAAATTTAACATTTCCCTACTCTTTAACCCCTTTTAGCCATGTGTAAATCAACAATAAATAATCTTAAAGAAAATGGGAAAATTACAAGCTTTTGTCCGCCACTGACAAAATCAAAACGAATACAAGAAAAAATCAAACAAACACTTTTTGTAATTTTGTGAAGGTTATGAATTTTTATTAATTCTGTGTTTAAATGTATAGAATAATAATGTAAAATTTATATTCAGTAGGTAATACGTGTGTACATATTATAACGGACGCCCAACTTTGGACGCCACCGACGCTATTCTCAACTTCCGCTACCGGATGTATACAACGCCACTCTTGCCTCTTTTTATTGTACGGATGTAACATTCACGTTGCGTTTTTACTTCTAGAGAGATAACTTTCAACTCATACATACTCTATACAAACAGGTAGGTACCTATATTATATCACGCGCACGTTTTATTTAGATGCCAAATACAAATTAGATACAAGATTACTATATACAGAGTAGGCATACCTACGTTACAAAAGCAGAGAATATAAACTCTCGACTTTTAATACGATGTCGGTAGTTCCGTGAAACCTACCATGTGTACCAAATTAAATCTTTTTTTATGAGCTACTATTTCTTGGATAATTCGTGAAAACTCACATACGTGCAAAACGATTCTGTAATTTTTTTCGAATCATGCCTAGAAATTCAATATACCTAATATAGAATTCCTTCTACGTGATGAATCAGATAGGTACATAGACAATGTCTTCCAACAAAAATTAATAATAAAAATATTTCCATAAAAAGCAGTCACATTTTCAGCATAAATAACATAATAACATAACATACATAGACAATTCGCACAGATCGAGCTAGTCCCAAACTAAGATGTATCTTGTATTATGGGTATTAACGCGACGATACACACATATACAATGCACTACACACATAATTACATCTTACACCCATGTAAAAATTTGGTATGGATATTTTATTCAAAATACATGTTCTTACATATAACACACTTCTCAATGAAAGGATGGTGATTTTATAACTCATTCATTAAAATTTACATATCTGATATTGTACGAACAACTAAATTAGAACTCTCTTTTAAGTGATAATGATCACAATGAAGATTGTACCTAAGGTAATATACTAAATATGTTTATAACAAAACTTTCGTATACAGCGTACCGATGATGAGTTAAAGGTACAAGTAACTCTTTAACAAATTTATTTATTTATTTATTTATTCTACAGAGACACACACAGAGAGTTGACAAAACATTAATAAAATAAGAAAAAAAAACACATTGATCCGGCCAGGCCAACCCCCCAATTAAGCGTGTCTACATCATACACGTTCAAACAAAATTATACAAAATAAAAGAAACATAAGGGTTAAAACTAACCAATGCAAGTCCAGCAAAACAGACTCACATTACCGCAAACAACACACTGTAAAAAGGATAGATGAAAAAATACAATTATATAATTAATTTAAACCCAGAAACTTTACCTACAAGAACATTAAAGTTGGCAGCAACACACTTCCTGAACCGCGGAACCTTCAGTATTAATTCCAGACAATAGAAGGTAGTTAAATAATTATTAATAATTTAAACGCCAAACTTGTATCTATAAAATATATCAAATACATAATAAATACCAAGAAAATAAGTAAAATTTGTATTTTAATGAAGTTTAAATTGCCATTTTCACCATGTACAGAATTCATTTTATTTGTTTTTCATTATGTTTTAATGAAGATAAATTCAAGTATACTCATTATATTAATTAAGAGTTTTTAAGCCTAGTGCGATTCCAAAATATCGTTTAACCACATTGGGTAATTTGCTCACACAGAAATATTACTAAGTTAGTGTGAGTATCAAAAGACATCCTTAGAGATATCGGATATCTTAATTATTTAATTGCCTACAGAGTAAGGATATGAAACGTGTCAATAGTAGGAAACCAAGGTAATTTAAATATTTATAAGCACACGTGATAAACATGAAATGAATTGACATTTCAATGCAGGTACTACTTACATACATAATGGTTCAATAATATGAGTAAGTATATTACATAGTAGAACAAACTTTATATATACACAATACAAACGTCTTATTTGTTCACTAGAATAGGTATATACGCAGGATTTCAAAATAGAAATCTTGAAGGTTTCAGTGTACACCACGAAACCTTCAATCTTCATCAATTAACTTGGTAACTACAGTGTTCGGGTTTCATGATAGAATGATATTGTACATTTGTACATACAAATAATATAAATTCCACTAGAATTATTTACCAATAAATATTATAATATACATTTACGAGGATCAGTACTTATGTAGCCGATATATGTAATTACTAGAGTGAATTTTCCAATATCTATTTTGTATTCTAATGTGAGGTAGGTAGTTAGTAGTAAGTATACACTACACATAATGTAGGTGCTACTACGGATACAAGAGGTAGTAGCTATGTAGTTACATTATCCGACACAGATGTTACATCTCAAAACAGGGTAAGGTATAAGTTAGAGAAAACAATATTCAAGTTTAATATCATTATAAATCCTAATACACATTACAATTCATACCTTCCCCGTCCATCTGTATCTACATAAGTATACACTTCAATGTTTTTTTGATTTTACGGCCTCAAATATTTTGTCGAAGTTAAAAAACTATTATTTTAACGAATTTATAAAGATATTAAATAGTTACTAAAATGCACAAACAATGCAGGTGTCAGATTTGATAGTTCAAATACATTTCTTTTAAAAATTACTATTTAAGCATACTATTTTCAATGTTCTCCTATTATATGTAAATGTTGTGCCATTTATATATGAATATTATGTGCCAATAAAATGAATATTAAATGTAGATATATTTGATTTTATCAGCCAATCAGAAATAGGAGAGGCATATTTACATAATGCAACATTGCGAAATATCTACCTGGAAAAGTGAGAAATGCATTCACTTGAAACACTTATAAATAATTCTAGTCAATTGATTCAATTAATTAAGTGATCATTTTCGGTGTTCATGGAAAAACCGAGTGAAACAAAATATCAGTAAATATTTTAAACAATTTTATCAGAATTTTTTATTGTAGTTAATGTAACTCTAAAGTATCTTTTAATTTATAAAATAAGTGTGTTGTTCCATCATATCCTCTCTGCCAAACATTTAAGTAGATATCTGATAGATTTTATAACAATCGTATAGCATATTTAGATTTTTATTAATTAAGCACAAAGCTCATTTAAGCTTCAGCCTAAAACATAAGTTAAGTCTCAAGTATCGATCACTTGTGCCAGCCTAGCATCAACTCGTAAGCGTCGGGACGCCTTTCTCACTTCTTTCGATTAGATTTTGCACGGTGTTAAACTGTGTAAAGATAGTTTTTCAATCAAGATGTCTTATTGGAATTCATAATATTTTTTTATCTCGTACAACAGCAATGGGTCAACTTAGTATAGCCCTACTATATTTTCATCAATGACCATTTGTTTTGGCTTTAACCGATTCTGTTGTGGCTTAGTGAATCCTGGGCTTAAATCCCTGACGTTAATTTATTTTAAATGGGAAACCTTTATGAGAAGGTGAAAGGATCAGAGCTGCCGCGTGAATTAAATGAGATAATAATCGATTGCATTATACTGATTACCTTGTGATATTATTAACCCTATTACCTTAAAACGAAAAGCAGAACAAAATATATAAAATAAGTTAACGTGTTTTTTACTCTAATAAGAAATTGCAAGAATGAAAATAAAGTGATATAACTTTACTTCTTTCCGTAGAAAATGAAATGATGATAAAAAATTTAAAATTTGATAGGCAAACTGTCGAAATGAAAAGATTTCAACCTACGGCCTTTAGATACGTATATAAAGTTATTGCGTGAGCCAAACAAAAGGGCGAAATGTAGTAAGGTCGTAAATTTTGCAACCTATTGTTGTCTGCCTTGAATAAGGTTCATTCACTTACAGCATCATGGAATCTTCTTTTCATCATTTGTTATGAAATACTCATAAAAAAGTATTTTACATACTTTGAATTCAAATTATTCACGTATAAACATCGCTCAATCTAAGTGTGTTACAATGTGGGTACTCCCAGTAGATACAACAACCAGCAGCAGTTATTTGTTCTCAAACAGAAAATTAAATGTTTATTTTGTATCTTGTTGCTTGTTTTTAATAAACAAAAAAAGATTATATGTAGGTACTTCCATTATTTTGTATATCCTCTCATGTAAAAGCTAAATTGACAAACACCAAAGATTGTATTTTATGTGGTAGGAATAACTAACACAAAATAGTTTCATTATTTTCAATGTGGCTTCAAATAATATTGCAATCGTCTATAATCTCTTAATATGTATGAAATATTAAACAAAATAGGTTCAATTTCACGTTCATTGTACATCAATGTATTGGATATAAATTACGTTAATTCAAAATAACTCACTTGGGTAAATTCATTAAATTATTAAAAAATAATTATTTATTAAACTAGATTAATAAAAAAACTAATATTCTATAAACTAGTAATACAGACATATCCTACAAATGAGGTAAGCAGTCAAATATGCAGATTGTTCTCGCCTTGACAGTAAAAAAAAAAGAAATTATGAATGGGTGGCATACCTCATCGCTGAAACGTATTGTAGTAATTATTTACAGCTTTGATGTACCTACCTATCACATTTAATATGCAAATTTTGAAAACTGAGTAACTACGTATGTACATTTTTAAATACCACATGCAGGGAGGCGGTAGGTGTGTATTATAATTAAAATGTACTGAAGCTTATTTATGTAGTACACGACGCTGCGGAGCTGAAAGATAAATTAATAATAATATTAATTGTTTACCGACGCAATGCTGATTACACAGAATTGGACATAAAAATAATCCACGTATTACTCGTGTAATGCTCGTTTCGATTTTTCCTACAAAGGTATTAATATTTTCTCGCTCTGCGATTACATAAAGCAATAGTATGAATAATTCAAATATTTACCAAGCAGAATTCGGGATTTACATTGATTCAGCGTAGAGTGTAGAATGTAAAATGTAGACATAACCACACCACCTAATCAATCAGACTGGAAGACATAACAACATAACCCGAGTACCTACCTCCATCCACATATATACATACGTATACCCAACAATATTTATGTATATGTGCTTACTATTTGGTTATTTCATCAATATTCAATACGCACAACATATTTATCCAAAATATAAAGAGTCGTGCACAGTTTCTGAATTCTTTGTATTGAACAAGTTGTCTGTCATATCCAAACGCTTTTAATAGCTTTACAATGTGACTTTGTTAAAATATAAAAATAACAAAGAGAGAAAAAAACATCTTTCTATCATGTAGGATTTTTTACTTTTCTCTTGAAATTAACATACTTACGGGTATAGGTAGAGTCTAGTTATCGCTTATTTCTCTTGAAGAATAATAATTATGATTTAAGTTTTATACCTAGAATAACATTATTTACCTTATTTGCAAAGATTGAGTTTTTCACACAATGGTAAACGAGAACATAATATTATGTCAGTTCCAATAAAGGGAATAATTATTATCGTCCAATGTTAGGACCATTATCTTAATTGTAGTTGTTCTACTACCAACAATGAAATTATTAAATGCCCTTAGATATAAAAGTAATCGTCTGATTGCAAGTAACTTCATTGAAATTCATTTTATAATCTTCAATTCTTTTGATTACTCAATTCAATAATTAATAAATTATTAACATTATAGTAAAACTATTATCTTGGTTGTGGCATTAATGTCCTTGCACAAAGTTACAGATACAACTAGTATCAGTCTAGACCTAGACATCAATATAACATAATGTATATCTAATAAAGTAGTTATGAGTAATTAAAATATAATTGTTTTTTACTATTATTACCTATGAGTTTGGTAAATACATCTTGTTTTACCTGGTTGTAGATAACCATCTACGTTTGGTTATGTAGATTGAGTACGGTAAGTAAGTTTATGATTTTTAACAGAACATGTTTAGGTTTATATTATAAACATAATTATAACATTCATTCCATGTTTGATTTTATTTATGGTTGTTTTTATTTTTATTTGATTAAGGTGTTGGTATTTGTACAAACTCTATTTTTATAAATTTTTCAGAATCATCATTAAATAATAATTGCGGTCAGAGAAATATGGTTACTGATTTTGTACAACCTAGATACGCATCTAACAAATATCTTTCATATGGAAGGGCCTTTACTCTACATTACATATTATGGTTTTATCAAGAAAATGCGGTGAATTTTTCATAGTTTAATACGTCTTAGTACCCATAACGGAAGTGCCCACTCTCGAAAGAGCTTATGAATTAAAAATCACACTTCGGGCCTTCTTTCTGCACTAAGGTTCTATTTTATATCATTAAGTATTACAATTAGATTAAAATACGAGGAAAATTTCTTATGAAATCTCCTAAGAGGTCTCTGCAAATGAAATTTGATAAAGCTATAAGCCGTTATTCAAATATATTATTTTCGTCTATTGTTTTGGTTAGATATTAGTGATTATTATCAAGATCACTAAAACATTTTCTATAAGACATGAAAACTCAAAGATGTTAATTTATTATTGGATATATTTGAAATATTGTATGCTTAATTTATTAACAATTTAGCAACTTATAAGTCATCTCCGACGAGCTTAATTAATTTTCGTTTTGTAAAGGAAATTTGATATAGTAGGTAGTAAAATATATACACCCAGGTACATAGAGAAATAAAAAATATTTAATAATTTTTGGAAGAAAACATTGTTGATTAGAAGAATGAGTGGATGCAAGAGGTGTGTTGGGGATAGAATGCGTGTTAATAAATTGAGATGGTTCGGTCATGCCGAACGAATGGAAGAGGAAAGAATGACAAAAAGGATATATGTGTCTAAAAGGAGGGGTGTGAGGAAGCGCAGGCGTCCAAGAAGTACATGGCTTGATCATGTAGATCAAATTCTCATTGACGGCCGTGTTTTGAGTAAGAGAAATCGACGTGCGTGCATGAGAAATTGTATTACTGTAGAAGAAGCGAAAAAAATATGTAAAGACGGATCTATATGGCGTTCCATTCTCTCTGCCTACCCCACTTGGGATACGGCGTGAGGGAATAGATAGATAGAACATTGTTGACTTTCAGCTTATTTACAAATTTCCCAAATAATATTTTGATTCTTTCTAACGTTGGATGTTCAATGTCAAAATGACAAAGTTCATTAGCCCATAACATGTAGGTATACATATATGTATACCCAATAAGATATTCTTTGGTATAAAAGATAAACATATCCATGTATACTTAATATCTAAATAAAAACAATAGCTATACCCACGCGCTATTATTATGCATCGGCAAATTTGTGTTTTGTTTTATAACACGACTATTAATGTCCCCGAAGATGAATAAAATAAAGTAAAAGATAATATAATTATACTGAATCACTCATTCGAATATACAAAGCTGCTAATTATATATTATTATTTATATTTTACAATCCATAATTGCGGGTTGCCGTGCAAATCATTCGCTTTGAAATGTGACTGAGTATTATTTTATTTTACAACTCGAACTATGAACTTCGAAAATAAATTGAATTATTCTTAGTGTGCTATGTACGAGTACGTGTACACATTAAATAGCTAATCGCAGAAGTGCGATATTTTCCCACAACCCCATAACCACTACTTAGTAAATAAATCAAAATCGATAGAAAACTATGCATCTATTCAAATGATCATGATATCTCTGGGTAGATAAGTCAATGAACTAATAGTGTGTGCTCACACAAGAAAAACACCTGTATACAAGTCTATAAAAACAGATACCAACCTAATCAGGAATCCCTTTGTACGATAAATCAATCAATTGCGATGGTTTGTCTGAAAAGGAAGAAGAAACTCTTTTGGGAGCAATTTTTTGTAATAATAACAACATATCCTTCCACTATAAAATTAGGTAGGTACCTATAATATTTTATATTTTAATCACTCAAGATTTTCAGAAACGTCCATATCATATCAGATTCATTCTCCCAGATTTTTTACACACAATATTCTCTTAGACAATTTTGTGTTTGTCATATTATCCTCAGTCAGATACGCGTTTCATTACATCATACCTTTACAGGTGTATCTTATAATTGAATATAATATTGAATGACAAAATAGACTGATATAAAATCACTGAGGTTTTGTTACAGAAATTTCTGTGAATGGTAACTAATTACTTTAGAAAACCTCCTACCGCGATAACTAAGAATATTGTGTAAGGAATCTGAAATATCTACATAGTATAGTGAGCTTTTATTATTTGTAGGTTTGTAGATAGTGTTTTATCTAATAATTAAGATGATATTATTATTATTCCACGAGTATTTGAAACATATTACTCTGGAAGCACACAAAATATATTATTTACCGTAGCACATTACACTAACGAGGCATTTTCACACAGCCTTTGAACCACTAAACAATTCAAGAAAACCTAAAACCCATTTTCACACTTGCTAATTTACTTATCTATTCAAACAATATTTTATTATTGTGGTTAGGTCTATTGGTGAACAAATGTAAACTCAGGGTAACAATTATGACGTCAATAATAAGATACAGAATATATTATTTCAACACCTTTCAATATTGAACCAATTAAACCTTGCGCTAAAAAGCATTTCCTCAGATCGGTAAATTTCAGAGAGCGTAGATGTTTAGAAAATCTATTTACCTAAGACGACCCATCTTCCTCTGGAAAATTTGTGAAATACTCCTTAATAAAAGTGGGGAGGTTGTAAAATACTTTAAATTCCTATACTGAAACGGAACCTAGCGGAGATGGGGAGGGAGGGTGGAAATTTGGTGTACAAGTGAAATTCTCAAAACTGAGACCTAATATGTTATATTTATAAAACATTATTTGTTTGAAAACAGACGCCAGTGAACCATTTTACCCAGAAAGTCATCGACGCTAGCCCAGGGCCTGAGGCTAATTTCTCAATTGTGTCAAATAAGTGTGCTTAAAAAGGGGTCATTTAATTGATCATATTTTGCATTGTTGTAATTTATATTGGATACCTGTTTTTTTTTTAATAGACAAGACATAGACAATTCACACAGATCGAGCTAGTCCCAAACTAAGATGAATATATGTATAATTACTTCGATATTAATTAATTAAATAAGGGTATGGAATTTGTAAAATAAATTAAAATGTCTAGGTACAATTTGGTTTAAAAACCTGAGTCACTAATACTACATAATCACGGCATCTCTCACAATTACAACCAGTAGAGCAATTGCGTGTATACCTACATAAAAATTCACAGCTTCGTGCAAATAAAAAAATAAAAACATTTAGTGAATCTGCAATGTTTCACAGATAGCAACCTTCTACACTTGCAAACTGTTTTTGTTTGTTATTATTTTTTTGGTATTCCTCCCAATATTGAGTGATTTTGCCAAACTGATAAGGATAATATTACTTTCCGACCTCCCGAGTGAAAAGGACCCGGCATAATACGTAGATATCATAATATCCGTGATTTGAATCTAATAAATTTGTGAACTCACATTTACACCCATACACACACCTAGTAGCACATCTATCTTATTTTACAACTCACGTACACCTTACAATATGTAATGTAGTGTTAATAATTGAGATGTCTCATGCGAATATATACATACATGACAACTAAATACTTAATACAGTACCAATGAACCTATATCTTAATAATATTCGTACAATACAATATTGTAGTTGATTTAGTAACACACACCTGAATACATTAATATTGTTTTTAATATCTCCGTTGGTATTTAACCAAGTACCTTCCGGGAAAATAATATGTGGTGAAAATAAATCAAAACAAACCATTTAAAATCAACCAATATCCATACGTCATCATAACAATGCCGCAATTATATATTTGCGGCATTAATGATATCACCTACTGTGGTTAGATGGAAGAAATCACTAAACAGTGATAATCTCGCCATTGCAATCATCACATTTTTTCTTAGGGAGGGATTTTCTGATTTTGTTTTTTGAATGATGATGTGCAAGAAGAATAAAATAAATAAATAAATACAGGTAGATACCTACCTAATAATATACAAGCATTATAATATAATAAAAGTGTTTTTATCTCAGTGTCATATCACTCACAAATAAATAATATCTATTTATATAAAAGGCAAATGCCTTTATATTGTTCGATATAAAATATTTAGATGTTACCCAATTTGTATTCGGTACATGTTATTATCACGTAAATAAATAAATTGATTATTGATAAATTATTCTCGACCCTCATCTCTGTTTGGTTATTGCTAAAATATTTTTAGAGCAAAAGGTTGCTGCTGCTGTTAGCAGATATCTACCCTATCATTGTAAAGCAAGTATTCCTTACTCTATGTGTATTTAATTATATTGTTATAATGTTGCGGCTCCAAATGTTTCATAAAATATTTCGATTGTGTTGAAATTCCGAAAGAGATTTTTATCAATTTCCAGTTTTTTTTTTAATTGAATGTTGAAAGAGTAACCTGTAACAAAATATTCTCTGATAAGAATATGTAGTAGGCATATCTAACCCAACCAAACCACCAACCGGGGAGTCATATTAAGGATCGCACTGTCTCGTTGCTACCACATGCCCACACAGCTCCCGCACAAATAATAATATGCCTCTGAAAATTAATACCTATACGTGCGATGTTATCGCTTGAAATTTTATTATTTTCAACCACGAGATACCTGTGTGACGAAAAAGAATGTATGAATAAGAATTGGAATTCACGAAAATCTAATAATACCTACTTTCATTTTAGCTTTATACATGATTTGGTGGAATAGAATGTAAGTTAGGGTGTCAAGACTATTTTTTTTTTTAAATTCAACTTTTCGATGAAGCACAGCGCCAAAAAGGTGCAAAATGGTCTCAAAATGATATGCGTAGTACGTAATTTTTAAATTCAACAACTCTACTTTCTCTCTGCCTCCAGTTTGACGCAAAAGATTTGATTATACTGAAATTTAATATCACATATTTTTTTTGATACACCTAAAAGTGGTATAAAATAAAATCTCTTTATGAAATCGGCAACGGAATCATATATTATAAAAAAAATATACAACTAAGACTAAAGCCCTTGTGATAATTATTTAGATCCGCATAATTTCGAAAAAATATGTTTTTTAAGGGAAATCTACTGTTGTTTAAAATGTCGCAAAATTTCAGTACCTGAAACAATTGTTTGGAGTTTCTTCATAAAAATAATAAAATTACCTATTACTTTCTTTTTATTTAAAAAGTAAAAATCATTTTCTGAGGCAAAAGAAATCTTAAATTTTGAGGCATCAAATATTTAGTCGTAGTTTTTTTTTTATCTTAATGTAGGTATACATATTGTATTTACGAATGAAACATTTTTACAGAAGACTGTTGGAAAAAACAAGAAAGTAAGTTTTCGGTTGGTTTTTCAGAGACTATTCAGGGACGTCTAAAACGTGTAATAGCTTTAGTTTATTTAGAACTTTATTAATTGATCATTATATATAGGTACTAGAATATGTGCCTAAATAATTGCATTATGAATATTTTCATATACATATAGCGATACCTACAGTGTTCGTAAAAATCTATTGATTTTGTTAAAAAAGGTTTTATCATAATATATTTAAATGAAAACTCAATATAAAGTGAGTAATACCACTTATATTTATTTTAAATTATTTTTCTTAATATGAAATTTTGTATAATATTTAGGTCTTATATTTTACTTACATTATTAGGTAGGTACTTCAAAAACCTGTTCTTGCGACAAATTTTACTCAAAAAGTTAAAAAATTCAAAAAAATGTTTCACCCTGATTCCTTTGAGAATTATTATTATTTATTTATAATAATATCTTCCTACCTACTATGCATCCATATCATACCTAACCAATTTATTTTGTTGAAGAAAACCATAAACGGATACTAAACTAGCGATGGTTACATCGTGTGATTGATTAAATCTGTAAGTGAAGTGTACGAGGGTGAGGGTCTCGGATATTGTAAGCATAATGGCTCCAATATTTCTTACACTTATACACGGTATTGTATCGCACAAATCTACGCATTTACCTACTCAACATACAAGTGTAATAAATACAAACAGTGGCTTGTGGCATTGCAAATATTATATTTATCTCTTTCATAAACAGACAATGTGTCTGTTTACTCTTAAAATGTAATAATTTATCATAATCTCCTACAAAATCATTTCAAACATTTCACCTAAAAAAAATATTATTATTCTGACACCATAAAAAAATTAAAACCCTTGTAATATATTATTGTTAGTAAATGATTCGCACCCTTCGCCGGGAGGCAGTTAGATTCAATTAGTAATGAACATTAATAACATCCAGGTAAGTTCGTTATTATAAACGTTTATCACAAGTTGTTAGTGGAATTGTTTTTGTCTGCTTCACTTATTTTCTCCAAAAATTAAGACTTAGTTTTGATCTTGATCATGCGACTAGTATTGTTCAGAATCTGAATATTCGTTCTTATGTATTCGTTCTTCAACTTAACTCGAAGAACTAAATCCTCAATGCCAAATCTGTTCGGTCTTTTTCGTTCTTTTGGGAAAAATTACATTAAAGTACTATATTTTCAAAGAAACTAAGGTTTAACATCGCGTGGCAAATAAAGTCACGAACGAGATTTAAATCTTCGTGTGTGTTTTTTTTTGGAAAAAAAAACCTTAAGATACTCTATTTTCAAAGATACTAAGGTTTCATATTGCGTGTCAAACGTTGAGAACGAGATTCTTGGATTTAAATCTACGTGTTATTATTTTGGAAAAAACGCCATTGGAGTATTCTATTTTCAAAGGAATTAAGGTTTTATATCGCGTGTCAAATGTAACAAACATGATTCAAAGATTTAAATCTTCGTGTCGTCTTTTGGGAAAAAGGCCTTTAAAATACTTTATTTTCAAAGAGACTAAGGTGAAAATCGCGTGACAAATTCCACGAACGAGAACGAATGTTAAGAACGAATTGTTTTGAAGAACGATGTCTCAAGTACCGATTCCTGAGAAAGAACTGGATTTACCAATACTACATGCGACGCACGAAGGGACTATGGTCAAAAATACCGCGCTACCGCTAACGCACGATCGTTTTGCGTGTATTTTTGGCCAATAGTCACTTCGTGCGTCGTATGATCAAGATCAAGACTAGATTAAGATCGTGTTTAGTTTTGTCAAGAGTAGCCCTGCTGTATCTTTTCAGCTAATTCTAATTGTAGTAACTTACTCGTGTTATTATTTCGAGCTTATCAGAATAGAATATTGATATTTTCCTAAAGACTATGATACGATACCCATGAACATCTACCAACATAACACAATCGTGTATTCTTTATTACTACTACTACTACTATACCATCACGGCATATCCCACAAGTGGGGTAGCCAGCAGACTAGCTGCATATAAAAAATGCAAGCAGCTTGTATTCTTTATACTATCCGAAAAAGTAAAAATACATTATTTCAGTGCCATATAAATAATGCACTATAATATCTTATTATTATATCCACCAAGGTGCATAATAAAGTTGAGTTATCAATATTAAAAATATTTAGTAACATAATATGCAAACGCATATTGTAAAATAGGAGTTCGTCAGTAGCCGGGAAATAGAGTCTCGGTCTCGTGAGCAAGGGGTCCGTGGTTCGATCCCAGCTGCCGGCAAACTCCCCTTTCATGACAGAAACTTTTAGCTTATAGTATAAGGTTGTATTTGGGTTTATAACAAAACCCAGATATCTTTTTTTTAAGTATAAGATAGACGCATGACATGCCCTTGAATTCGTGTTATGAGTAAACGGCGCTTTACAAATTGTCATAATGTACTCATTCCAATCTATAATTGAGATGTTCATGTTAATCGAATATACATATTATGCAAATTATATTTGTGTTTTGATACTCTTAGTATCGATCGGAGTTAAATAGAGGCAGGCAGTTACGAATATTACAGTTGGGTGCACATTAACATTGCAAACTTATCCTTGTGATTGGAAAATCTCGTAACAATCTATTGAAATGTTGTGGACTGAATTCACTATTTACATACATACTTATTACTTAATAGCGGAAATAATTAATTATTAACTCACTGTATAATATTATTATTCAAGTACGTAGAAATAAAATGTAAAACCTTAGACACTCATAGTAATTATTTAGAACAATGTATTATGTGTACATAGTTGTAGTTTATATGAATAGTAAGTATGATGAGATTCATGACTAATGAATTATTATTGTTTACCTCAATCATTACTGTAAGCATCTGATAGATACAGCTACAGCTACTTCGCTTACATAGTTCACTCTTTGTGTTCGCTGAAGTTTTAGATGCAACAAATTGAATCATATTTGAATCAGTCATTTGAGAAACAAGATAAGTCAGGTTTTTGCGAAAATGAATTTTTTGTTGATTTGGGTCCTTTTTCTTGAAACGCAGGTTATTTCATTTAGAAACCGCGTAATTTTTACCTATTTGATACAAATTGAGCTGATTAAATTGGCCAGTCAATAGAAAAACAACACAAGTCAGTGACTTATGCTGTAACTACACTAAATTTTTTCGTATCGATTCACAGCTGACACTTAACGCCAACCACTAACGTGGGTGAAAATGATGAAAAATAGTGATTTTTCGTTGTTCAATAAATAATCTGGGACGAAAATGTTGATTTTTATTCCCTGAAATGGTGTTCATTTGAGAAACAACATAAGTCAAAGGTTTTAAATTATCAAATTAATATACAAATAAAATATTTATAGGTAAAAAAAAAGGTTTATAATAAAAGAATACACTGTAAGTAACATTTTTATTTGAGTTGGATATCAACATTTCATTCAAAATTTCATAGCAAACAGTTTTTCGTGATTTCTGAAAAGTTTGTATTGACTGAGTTATGCTGTTTCTCAAATGACCGATTCATTTATTGTAGGTATAATAATTAGGTACTGTATTTTGTTCAAAATCACGTTAACCAAATATCTATTTATTTATTTGTTCACTTTTACACGGTAAAGAGAATGAATAAATAATAATAACAATATTATAACAATTTTACAGACGAAAAAAGCTGAGTAACAGATTTTGTATTTATTTATGTATTTATACAGGTATGCTATACACTAATGCTGTTTAAAAAGGGCAATTTAGAGAAATTTTAAGTAAGTTTGAAGAACTCAGTACATTTTGCAAATGTTTTTAAATGTATTCTAACAATTCTTTTCATACTTGGTGTCTTGTAAGTCCATATTTTTTTGGATATCGCATTCTAGGGGAGATATGTATTTATTTTTTCTGAATAAGCAGGTGTACATCTGTGATGAAAGTTAAATTTGTCGATAAAAATCGTTGATAAAAAAATTATAATTATAAACAGGTAAAATTTTGAAGTCAAAGCAATAAACATAATGCTGTAAAATAAAAGTTGAAAAAGGGTCTACTTTCAGACGATTTTATTTCTATTGTTTGAAATTCTTTGAAAGCATTTTCACGTAGTTTAAAAGCTGGTGATTCTTTTTATTTAGCAAGTTTCAGTTGTCTTAACAGGATATATAACTAGTTTTCAAAAATAGTTTTTTTTTGCAGTTGTCAAAATTTCGGTAGTTTTTAACACGATTTTAGGAACGTTAGTGAACTATAGCATTTATTTGGCAATATTCGGCATTTTAAAATTTTAATGCATTTTTCTTACTCAGTTCGATCATTAAAATAATATTATAAGATTTTTAAAATACGATTTATTTACTTCAACATTTTTTTCAGAAACTTTGCAGATTTTTGCAGATTTCATCACGCGTCTGGCAGGATCTTAACTTTAAATTTGGTCACCATGAGTTTATGAAATGGCCATGCAATGATCGACTCGTCTGAAAGATGCATTACGTCCTGACCCTGACTAGCACCCTCAATCACTGAACGGGTGCGTACACTGCTACATCCAACATAGTGTCCGATAATGGCCGAATATGTTCGATCATCCAACCGATCCGTACTTGCTTGGATTTCTCGTCGCTTCTTTTTAATTCAAATTACTCACAAGTTTAAGACCGATGGTGTCTGACAACGGAGCAGTGCGTATGGGCACAGATGATCAATCCAGACTGTCGTCCGATCAATAATCTTGCGATAAATCGGGATTGGTGTTAGGCAACAAAAGTATAAATGAATCCGTAATTGAACGAAAGAAAAAATATGACTTCGCCCCTGCACGTGTAAGCTTCTCTATATCAGTCTGTGTACATTTTTCAAATACATAGAAATTGTTTAGATGCCATAATTAGCTGTGTCTACACTGCTCGGCCAAGGCAACGAACAAAGGTTTCTGACTTTGCATCTATCCATGTCGAGCAGTGTGGCCGCCGTTAATAGAGTATACCGGATTTTAGTTTTTACATACCTACTACGTCACATTGATTACTCACTTTTTTTGTTTACATTCCTTGTCATACGCAACATACATTCAATATCAATCCTATGAAATTGTACAATAATTAATATAAAATTATTAGACCGTGTAGGTAGGTACGCATCAGTTGAAATAATAATTATTATTGTATGCCGATCATTGAAGACTTCAGACTAAAGATCAACTATTATGCTTCAGACAGTCGTTCCTCATACTTCGTTCTCTCTTCAGTGTGATGAAATAATATTATATACCTAATATAAATTTATTTTCATCGATTGTTTACCAACGTTATTGTTATTATTTGATGTCTCAAACAAACAAACAAACAAACGTTAAATGTATTTACTTACCTACACAAAAATATCTGGTAGAATCTTGAAAAATGACAAATTATCATTTAAAATTGTACTTATTAGAAAATAATACTTTTTGCACAGATATATTATCAAAACTCTATCTTTAGGTAGATAAATAAGCAAATTTATGCGCATGTACAGGTACACCTAAAGTAAATGCATAAATTTAGTATACCTAAGTATGTAGGCAATTATAATGATTTATGGAAAACTAGATTTATCTCTAGCTAAGGTAATTCACGGACCAAATAAATAAAAAAAACTTTAATGCTGTCTTACCTTTTTTCATTTCATTTTCTTTATTATCTGGGATTGTAGCTGGAGCCACTTCTTCAATATCTTTATGAACTGGAGTAACAAACGGTCTAACTTCTTCGTGATCTTTTGAAGTTGGATTAACGATCGGTCCTATTTCTTCATGTTCCGTATTTTTCGGATCAATAAATATATCGGGCGCTGGGAAAGATTTTGCCAGAACAAACATCGCCACGAAAAACAAACAAACTTTATAACCAGACATGTTTTAAAATGAATGAATAATTTATACTGCGTCACAATGTCAACCGTCTGATACAATACAAATGTAGTCACCAACTGATAGACATGAAGAAAAATATAGTGAATCATGCAATAATAAGATCGCTATAATATTGTACCTATGTATATATTATTATGTTGATGTAAATGTGGGTAATTATATTTGTGTGAAATTATCCAATACACGATACGCAGAACACATAATGACTAAGGACTGTATAGGTATGTGTAGGTAGGTACTTATTGAAACACGCGGTAACATGAAATTGATTCCATGAAATGTTAAGTCAAATAAATCTTAAATTACTTAATTGCAAATTGCGATTGTATACAAATGTTTAATTTATCAAAAGTTACCGACTACAAATTAGATTTTGATCAGTTTCGACAGAATTAAGTTTGCTTATCATTTTCGACAACAGGTTGATCGCCATTGCGACCAAATACATCATGCACATCTTGATGCTATGGAATTCATAATAATATTATCATAATACAAGACATAATAATATTATTTGTTACATGATTAGGACTTAGTCAGATCATGTATTACATGATCTGACCAAAGCCAATATTGACGTGAATATTGTAAATTGCTTGATGATCTTCGTTGTCTTTACCAAAGAGAATATAATACTACGTAATATACGCTGGCGACCCTTAAGGTACAGCGGGCGAAGCAAAACAATAGAGATATCGAGTTTTTAAAGCAAGTAAGCAACACAGGGGGGAAGGGGGGGGTAGAAATTGAAATACTGGATATTTTCCATACCGATTTGACCGAAGTGGCCAGAGATCCTGGAAGCAGCGATGGACAGGGATCTCTGAAAGAGGTACTTAGGCGCAATGGGCCCACTACCCAACTAGGATAAGGGGAAGAAGATGTACCTACCTATGTATGTACGTATGTTTATAATATGATATGACAAGATATATTAATTAAGTTTTTACACCTCCAGGATCAAGATTGTTAAAAAAAATAGTACATATTAAATTATACTTATTAATTGAATAGACCATTAAAGGATGACGTCACAGAAAAATCATTGAGGGGCATCAGGTATCCCAACACAATAGACGATTACGGTGTAATATTAGGTGGAACGCCTAAAGAATACCTAATAATCAAAAAAACTGTCAGTGTCGATTTTGTTATTATTTTATCGTCTGATTTTCTTTTTTTTCTCTTATGGCATAAAATCCTACAAGGATGATTTGCGCAATCTGACTGTTTGCCCCCCAAGCAAAAGCAAATCCATAGACAAGACCACGTGACCTTTAATGGTCTATATTGATACATAAACTATAGATAAAATATGATAGACTAGAATATAGAATTATTGTTGTGATTCTTATGAAAAAAGGAATCAACAGGTACACGTCATTGAGACATCTTAACTAACGAATTAACTGCAAAAACTTTCAGATCTCTTGCAAAATTCATATTATTTCTAAACCTAACATCAATCCATTGTAGCAATCAATCATCAATTTTCTCAACAAATTTATTGGAAGATTTGGAGCGGCTAATTTTGTCTGTGGTACGGCGATATAGCCATAGACTACAAAGCATAGAAAACAGAAACTTTTGAATTACATGTCAACGAGTGGTATGTCGAGCGGTGTTATTATAAAAACTAACCATAATTAGATACTTCTTAAGTGTTTAAATAATATTGATAACAGATAGATATATTTTACTTTATTGAAATGGTATTCATTCAAAATTAATACTTAATTATGCTACATTGAATCTTACAGTGCATATTTTGTAACCTTACTAAGTACTTGTTTTGAATCTCATTACGACGTAATTGACAAAATGATTCGTCTCGCAAGATTTTTATTACCAAAGTGGGCTGGAAATGGTTTAAATAGTACAAATAATTCTTCACCACTTTTATTACAAATAGTATCGAAGAGGGCGGAGAGCAATGGTAAGTTATTTTTATTAGCCTCTTGGCAGAATTATGAAAACATGTTTTATGAATATTTTTATCCTCTGATGAGTCGTATACAAGTGAAACTTTAAGCAAATGCTGTGTACATTGATAATTTTGATAGTATGATTGTATCTACATTTGAATATTTTGTTGCAGATGTAAAATACAAAGGGAAATATAATATAAAAAATGATCTGAATGGAAGACCACTTTACTTAGATGCACAAGCCACGACACCTATGGTATGATATATTATTATTTATTTGGAAAAATCTTAGCATTAGACATTTTGCATTTTTTTATGTAAATTACCAATGATCAGATTCTTACCTGTATTTATTCTTCAGGATCCCCGAGTTTTAGATGCCATGCTCCCATATATGACCAATTATTATGGAAATCCACACTCTCGCACACATGCTTATGGTTGGGAAAGCGAAGCAGCAGTTGAAAAAGCCAGAGAACAAGTGGCTAGTCTAATCAAAGCTGATCCTAGAGAAATTATCTTCACATCAGGAGCCACAGAATCTAATAATATTTCAATTAAAGGAGTTGCAAGATTCTATAGTGGACAGAAGAAACATGTTGTCACTACACAAATTGTGAGAACAATATTTTACTATTCTGATTTGTGACAGTCCAAATAATCAGTAATAATCCATAATATTATAATAATATATGTCCATGGTTTTGATTTTCTTCTGTATAAAATTTAATTTATCAACCGACAGTTCTTGGTGGAAGTTCATATTAATAATTTTTAAAATGAAACACAATACCTAGTTATTCCTCTATTGACTTTATTAGTTTTGCAAGCTGGCTTTCAAGAGCCTCCGATCTCCAAGAGTCTTTACTTTTGCCTGACAATGAGAGCGGTAGCTCTTGAAAGCCGGCTCGCAAAACTAATAAAGTCAATAGTGGAATAAGTAGATATTGTGTTTCATTTTAAAAATTATTCTGTATGAGAGTCTTACTAAAATTAGATGTAATATATTGTACTTTTTTTTCAAATATTGTATGAAGCATATTTTATTTTAAGGAACATAAATGTGTACTTGATTCTTGTCGAGTATTGGATGGGGAAGGTTTTCGTATAACATATTTACCAGTTGGAACTAACGGAATAATAGATTTGAAACAATTAGAAGCAGCTTTGACTCCGGATACATCACTAGTGTCCATCATGGCTGTCAATAACGAAATAGGTAAGTAGTCCATGACAAAAATTTGTTACCAGAGATAAATTTATGTGAAAATGTATGTGCTTTAATTATAAAAAATGTGCTCTTTAAAATAGTGCAAGTTGTCAGATATATAAAAAAAAGATTTATGCATTTTGAGTATATTAACGTCAAGTATATTTATTTGTTTTAAGGTGTTTTGCAACCTATTGCTGAAATAGGAGCAATGTGCAAAGCAAAAGGAATATTTTTCCACACAGACGCTGCCCAAGCAATTGGTAAACTACCTCTTGATGTAAACAAGATGAACATAGATCTTATGTCTATATCTGGTCATAAACTATATGGGCCTAAAGGAGTTGGTGCTTTGTACCTGAGAAGGAGGCCTAGGGTTAGAGTGCAACCACTTCAAAGTGGAGGAGGACAGGAGAGAGGAATAAGAAGTGGAACAGTACCCACTCCTCTGGTAGTTGGATTAGGTATATACCTAACTATAATTATTATCTTTTCTTTTGTTTATTTATGTAGTCACCACACTCCTCGTTGTATAATCAATGTGCGAATATGATGAGTTCGTGAACGGTTGTGCTGGAGAAAATTTAAGATATTTAAAAAAAACAATTATCATGCATTTATTTATAATTGTAGATTTTATTTATAAGGATCCTCTCAAAACATTAAAAAAAAGTTTTACTGCTGCACCACTAACATTTTTTTGTATCGGGTTTCCATATATATAATTAGAAACACTAGCTAATTTAGAAACATATGTCTCATATAATATTTCGATATTGATTAGACAGTTGTTAATGGCAATCTTATATTAATATGGGGTTTCTTAATGATACCACAATTTTATAGCTATTGTACATTGACACTTCATACATACTTGTTTATTCCTGATAACAAGCTGTTTTATACATTTGTACATATATAATTGATATGATAAACACAAAAATAATGAACATTAATTGTATAATGTGTTTTGAACAAACACATGTTTTGTACTTAAGTATTAATTAATTTTACCAAATTGATGGTCTGTCTCACTTCATCATTCTGATTATAATATGCATTTTATATACTTGTTTATAAATTAAATTTTATTCAATTTTAGTACCTATATCATCGGTGAACTCAGAAAACCTCCTATGTCAATTTATCAACATTTTTTGAAGATCAATTTTTTTTCACTGTATGTCTGATTTGTTAGTGAAAGATGTATCAGAAATTGTATGTTGTATATGGAATTTCTAGGCCATGATTTGAACAATTTTACAGAATCCTTTAAAAGTGCATGTGCGTTTTCTTGAATTATACAAGAAAAAGCAACACGTAAGAGATTTAATTTCTCTCAATAATTTTTTCCCATGATATCTCGGCATATGGGTTATTTCATCACAACCTCAAATTCTGTGCGAGGAGTATCGTAAAGACTTTTCTGCCCGACTGTACGCAGTTAAAGAAAATAAAACTTACAACTCATAATATCTCCTGCATAAAATCATATCTTTTGTCTATGGAATTGCATGTTGGTTTTCTGCGTGCATCGAAAATTGGATCATGGAGTTATTTATATATGTCGAGTTTTTATTTTTGATTATTATTTATTCCTAACAAGAATTCTCCGAAATAAATTAAGTACTTCAAATCTTCAATTTTTTTATAAGTTCAATATTGCCACTTAGAGAATGAGCAGGTAGAGTGAATCATAAATTTTCTAGGCGCTGCCTGTGAGGTGTGTGAAAATGAAATGGAGTATGACCACATTTGGATGAAGAAGCTCTCTGATCGTCTTCTTAAAGGAATCATGACCAAGTTGCCTCAAGTTATTAGAAATGGAGATCCTGTTCATTCTTATCCTGGCTGTATAAATCTCTCATTTGCATATGTGGAAGGTATAATTATACTTATTTATTTTATCCTAGCTTTTTCAATCTCTCATTTGCATATGTGGACGATATTTACATATTTATTTATATTATCCTGACTGTATCAATCTCTTATTTGCATACGTGGAAGATACATACATAAATATTTATCACAACTATTGATCAATTTACTAGTCACTCTGTAGATATTTTAATTAGCTTACCAATAAAATTTATTTGGTAAAAACGGGTATAATCATCATTAGCATCAACATAATATCTTGTAGATATAATATACTAATTAATTTTACAGGTGAATCATTGTTGATGGCTCTAAAAGATGTTGCTTTATCCAGTGGATCTGCTTGTACGTCAGCCTCTCTAGAACCTTCCTATGTATTGAGAGCAATTGGAACAGATGAAGATTTGGCACATAGCTCAATACGGTATGTTTGCCAATATAATAAACTTTTCAATAATTATTATTGTTTACATAATATCTTAGATTTATAGAAGACTGACAAATTTAGTTTGAGTAGGCAGTTAATATAAATTTTACAAAGCTGAATATCCTTTTTTTTTATGGGAAAGAGTTGTCATGTAATTTTACATTTGCGCATTTATTGAGTACTGTATTTTACTATAGGTGGAGAAACTATTCTTGAGCAAATATCTTAAAATGAATTGGAAAAAAAAAATTAATAATATTTTCAGATTTGGGATTGGCCGCTTTACAACGATCGACGAAGTAGATTACACAATAGATAAATGTGTGAAGCATGTGGAGAGGCTTCGGGAGATGAGTCCTTTGTGGGAGATGGTGCAAGAGGGAGTAGATATCAAGACCATTAGTTGGACTCAGCATTAGAAAATAAAATATCAAATAATTTAAGTAAATACAAATCTGTCTCAAGCTTAGATAATTTTATTATCTGGATGTTGTTGTGCAACAATATATAAAATCACACTAAAAGATGTATGGGTTGTAGGTAAACAAAATATGGGTGAATTACACAAGCCAGGTTGGCATTAGCTGCTCCATTATTTTATCAAAGCAAAATATTGTTTTCAGCTATGAATTATATCACCATTTTGTTGTGTGACACATTGTTGCACAGTCCCCACAATCTTTATTTTTACAAATATTCTCTCAATTAATTTATCTCTAAACCATAATTGTTGAATGGAGACTAAATTAATGTATTACATAGCAATTGCTCGAATGAAAATAAGTTGCTGTTAGTAAAATATCACCAGCGTAAGCAAAGACTGTAGAAAGATATCTCAATATAGTAATATCTGTGTACATATATATAAACGATCCATTGCATATTAGTTTTAAATCAAGATGGTTTCTTTTTATTTCTCCGCCGATACATAATAGCTTGGACAATAATGTATCTAAATAGTTTATATCTGATGTAAATAAGCACACAATAGTTAGTTTATCTACTAACTTGAGTTTGTCGGTAGCCTGGATGTAGAATCTCGGCCTTGTGCACAAAAGGTACGTGGTTCGATCCCAGGTGCTAGCAAACTCCACTTTCACGGCACGAGCTTTTAGCTTACTGTGAAGTGTATAAGGTTGTATTTGAGTTTGTAACAAAAAACTCAGACACATCTTTCAAAAAATAATTATTGTTAATTAACTTTTCTTATATCGTAGATTGTTTCCAAAAGATTATGATAGTATTTCAGGTTAGATGGAAGAGATTGTGCCTTTGGAATAAACTCACTCTTTGTATTATATTGATTGGATTAATTCTAATGCATTTCTCTGTAAAATTGTATGTATTTAGACCAATGTACAGAAAAGAATGAATCAATAAATATATTGTCATTGTATAATCAAAATGATGCATGTGGAATTATTTTTATTTAGCCATACTTTAAAAGAATTTTTGTTAGGGTGGTAAAATTATTGTTTGAACTTTTTATTGCTGTGTGATATTAATCTTAATATATCAATGTCTTAATATTTGAAACTAAGAATCAATTTAAATCATTTTCTCTTAATTGTATTGAAAGAATCTCCCTTTAACCACAGTAAAATTATCCAGTGCCATTCTCAACAATTTTTTTGTGCATGATGGTGTAGTTTATGTGACAGAACTTATAAAAACAAAGCACCTATAGAATGTGTTAGTAATGTGCATAGCTATTGACCCAATGCCCAATTGAACTTCTGCAATGCCCCGTAAATACTAAAAATTAAAAAAAAAAAAAAGCACCAGACCTCCAAAATACCCACAGAAGGCGTTGATGCCCTGGTTAAGAATCACTAATCCAAACAATAGTTTTAATGGTCGTAATAAGCAGTTTATTCTAGAAATGTAAAAAAAAATAACTATTCACATATGCCATTCTAAATATGTAACGATAATATGTTAGATGTGTCTTGGGTGATTTTGCTTTGCTCATAATAATTTTAAATATTCCTTACAATGTAGATTATTATATTTAATTTGTTATTTTGAATGATTTTATTACAATTTCTAAGGTTAATTTGTTAAACGATTTTTACTTCAATTTTAATATAATTATATCCCTTAACCATTCAAGAATTAAATTGATTCCACATCAAAAAAATTTCATTATACGTCAATGAGCTATTCACAATTTCTTCACAATGCTTATACATAATTATATTAGAATTCAAAACAAATTACATTAATTTCTGCTACCTTGATAGAATTTGTAAATTTAGTTATCATCTGATTAATTTGTTTTTTATCTTGCAAAAATGTTCCTAAATAAAGTAATATATATAACTGAAAACTTAACATTTGTTAGTTTATAAATACTTATTTTATGCTAGTACATAAGAAAAGTGGGGTAGGTACGGGTATGTTTTTTTTTCAGTATTTTGAAAGAAATATTAAATCACAAATAAAATATGTTTGTTAATTGGATCATTTCTTATAACTAATAATAATAACACATTTTACACCCTCAATTCAGCGATGAAATATGTTACCCATCTTGAACTTTTATTGACATGAAAATGATGACTTGAAGTTACTCTTCTAGTTAACTCACCTTTGGAAAAGGTCATGATGGCATACATCAATAATAGAAAAGGACAATTTTTTTATAATATCATTTTTACTTAAACTGTAGTGTAATATTCATGTCTTAATTTCCAACTAGTTGTGTTAAAATAAAACGATTTAATATTTATTTATTTTTTATTAATCTTTGGATTATATTATTATTATTACATGTATTGTAAAAAAATCATTACAATGTATAAAAAAATTATACTATTAATGAAATTAAAATATTTTTTACAATCTAATTCTACGTTTTATTGGTAGACCCTCGAGCAAATGGGAGTCAGTGTAATTGAGTAAGATAATTGAAAATAACACAATATGTAGTTAACTTCCAAATGACTTTATTAACTTCGCGTACTAGTATTCGGAGAATCTCGTCTCGTTTTATAAGTACTACTTCCTTTTTCTATTAATAATTGATTCACATGTACCTACCTTAAGAAACTTAAATTTTAGTTAATAATCTAGCATTTTTGCTCTTCTCTGATTTGGGTTTTCTGTGGTTTCCCCATTTCGCAATAAGGTAAATACTGGAGAAGTTAGATATTTATAAGTATTTTTCTTAAAAATTATTCTCTCGTGAATCCGTCCACAGCGGTTCACTTTCCAATAGTTTTTCATCAATGAATTGTAATTACTTTCTTATCAACACGGGCTTCTCCCAACTTTCTTTTGTTCAAATCCTATAAATACTGTTTGTCTCTGTATCTTATTTCACTTTTTACTAATCGCCTGATGATGGAGACGAGATTCTCCGAATACTAATACGCGAAGTTAATAAAGTCATTTGGAAGTTAACTACATATTGTGTTTTTTTCAATTATCTTGAAATGGACTTCCAACAAGTACCTTCGGTCAACAACATTAATGTTTTAATTGAGTAAGAATAAGAGAAGACACAAAATAAAATGGTATTAATTATCTACATACAAATTTATGAAAGACTTACAAAAAAGCTTAAGATGTAATTAATTAATGTGGTTAGTTTATTACATAATTTGCATGTTGGCAATTGCTTTGTAAAATATCAGACATATACACGGTGTTTTTTTAAATATCTTCCACTCAACTCATGTTAGTCGTGATGCAGGATTCTATTTAATGCAAAGTGTCTTCATCACTTTACAAAATAGCAGTTTGTAAATAGACTAATAACATAATATTTTACTGGTGACATGTATTAATTACAACATATAAATATACTTACTATTCTACAGTCGGTGAGTATTACGTAAAATGCACATAGAAAGAAATAATAGAGTAAGAAATGCAATTATGTAGCACCAAAATGGTAAATGTGTAATAAATAAGTAAAGTCATAACTGGTAAATGTGTAATAAATAAGTAAAGTCATAACTGGTAAATGTGTAATAAATAAGTAAAGTCATAACTGGTAAATGTGTAATAAGTAAGTAAAGTCATAACTGGTAAATGTGTAATAAATAAGCAAAGTCATAACTGGTAAATGTGTAATAAATAAGTAAAGTCATAACTGGTAAATGTGTAATAAATAAGTAAAGTCATAACTGGCACTGGTAGCGTGTTATAAAGTTATCTTCAACACAGAATACTTCATGAGCAAATAATGTATACTTATCAAAGTATGTAATTAATTATTTTTCATTAACACATCACATTTAATAATTACAAAACTATGATATAAGAATGTTTCACATTTAGCAGTGGATATGTAAATTGTAAATATTTTGAAAATGGTGTAATTTTTTGGCAAATGTAAACTAATGTATAATAATATATTTTGAGATTGAGGTCGTGCAATTATCAAATACTTTGATAGTTTACTAAAAAAATACTTCATGAATTATGTGAATATGAAAAAAAAACTATGGTATAATAATAGAACACAATAATAATACTTGAAACGGTATACGTTACACATTTGTATAACTTGTAGTTCATAGCACATCATTTCTCTAAAATATACAGAATAATTACAGTTGATTGAACACTATCCTAACCATTTTCCTAAATTACACACACAATAATTATTTTATGTTCTTCACATTCCTGTTGGAAAGTGTATGGCACATTCCACACAAGTTACCAATCCACAAAATAAAATTAGTTATATAATAAAATCATTACTACAAAGAGTTTTGTGTTAAACATTTTGTATATAATACATAATAATTGAGTGGCTCAGAGCCAAAGGTGCCTATCCAACAGTCACAAAAATTTGTAGTTGGGCATATATTTCTTCATTTATCTGTATTATTTACTTATTTTAAAGATGCCTCATGTCAGCAGTGATTTAATCATATTATATTGTAAGCATTAATGACAGTACACATCTCTGAAACAAGTAAATAATTTAGATAAATCAAGAAATATATGCCTAACTACAAATTTTTGTGACTGTTGGATAGGTACCTTTGGCTATGAGCCACTCAATTATTATGTTTATCAATGCTATTTTTACAATTAACAATTGTATGAGGTCACATAATATGTAAATTTAACACACAAAACCAACATATAAGGCTTAGAAAAGAACATGTCACCTTATTTAGTACTGTCCTGGACGGGACTTGAACCCGCAACCCATCTTTTCGCTGCTTTGTCCAATTAAGCTACCGGGTGACTTCCAAAAGCCCTGATACTCTCTCTTATAAACACCAATGACAGCTTCATGTGTAGGTAAGATGGGTTGCGGGTTCAAGTACCGTCAGGGGCACTATCAAATAAGGTGAAGTTGTCTTTTTTTAAGCCTTATACAGTGGTTTTGTGTATTAAATTTAGATAATTATTTTATTTATAATAATGATTTTTAATGCAGATACTTCTTTTTTTATTATAAAAAACAACACAAAATATAAAAATTCAATGTATTAAAACTGCTGCCGTAATGATTTTCTTCAAGAACTTATAAGATATAAGTAGCAAATATTAATACATATAAAAATATATGCAAATTTTATACTTATACAAAAATATATAAAACTTAATGTAAACCTACACAGCACAAAATGATACTATACATAGATATTATAATAAATGGAGACAAATATTTAAAGAACATTGTTCAAGTATGTCATGTCATTACAAAAATAATTTGCAAAAAGTTTTAAAAGTAATTATGCTTCATAAAGTAAACTGAGTTTGTAAATTACTCATTAAAAATTGACTAGAAATGTTTCGCATATGTCCAGTCTAGTAATGTAAAACATAATTATAAACACCATAGTAGAAATGTATCTTAATTATATTGAGTAAATAGCCTTATCAAATTAATACAAAATATATATTCATAAAAATTATATAGAAACACAAATACTTCTGCTGTATATATAAGAAAAATGTAATTCAAGAGTTTTTGTGTTTACGCTGTGGAAATCCATTTTTAATTTTACTAAATAAAATATAAAAATATATTATTGAGCACTGTTTAATCTCCACTATGTTAGGTTAAATACCGAACGTTTTCGCCTATACTTGTAGGCATCTTCAGGGAAACTGAAATCTAAAAATTGTGAGGGCTGTTGTTCATGTGGTGAGAAGGGTGCAGGTAGTGGGAGGGGTAATGGTAGATATGGAGGCGGGATGGTTGGCAGGAGTAGGATATACTAACAAAGGAGATGAGAATTAAATATGTTTAGAAAATACATTTATCCGGTAATGTCAAGATCAACTATTAAACCATTTAAAAAAAATTTATACACTGGTAGATTTACAAACTTAATAAAATTGTTAAACAGTCATTCAAAAGTGCATTTTATACCAATAATAATATAAACAAATTATTATTTAATCATAAAGACAAGATAGATCGAATGGATGGTAGTGGTGTGTATTGTATTGGATGTAACGATTGTGATGCAAAATACATAGGACAGACATCTCGTACAGTGCGTACTAGATTTGCTGAACATAACAGGGCGTTTAGAGGAATGTCTACATATTCAGAAATTGCGGACCATTGTATCGAATATGACCATACATTTGACATAAACGGTACAAAGGTATTACATTCTGTGTGTGGGGCGGGTAAACTAAACGCCTTGGAAACCTTAGAGATCTATAGGAATAAGAATAACATTGTAAATATACAGATCCCACCCTCATCTCCTTTGTTAGTATATCCTACTCCTGCCAACCATCCCGCCTCCATATCTACCATTACCCCTCCCACTACCTGCACCCTTCTCACCACATGAACAACAGCCCTCACAATTTTTAGATTTCAGTTTCCCTGAAGATGCCTACAAGTAAGGCGAAAACGTTCGGTATTTAACCTAACATAGTGGAGATTAAACAGTGCTCAATAATATATTTTTATATTTTATTTAATAAAATTAAGAAAAATGTATTCAGACTACATCGCTAGCTGTTCTAAGAAAATATTTGGATTAGCACAGAATATCTACGAATATATTATAGACTTATGCTTGCAAGTAAAAAAGGTAAAAACTTGATAAATGTGTAAAAAGCAAGCACCTTTGTAGCTGTATATTATGAAAGTAATCAGCACAAACAGGACGGTTCTGCTATTTCTTCCGTTGGCGTTATTTTGAAGCTCTGATGATCTAGAGTCTGTAAGTCAATCTTGGATTTATTAAACTCCAGCAACTGGGCAGCAATGTCGGTGAACATCTCTTCTATACCTTCACCACTTTTACACGATGTTTTGTAGGTGTGACTGATCAGGTTGTGACATTGTTCACTAAAATATACAGAGTACACATAAGTAATGATGATTCAGATATGTTTAACCAACTTACGAAACTATCTGCATTATAGTGAATAGTTCATTACCAGAATGATTCCATGTCGGCATCCGTCACTTGCGGTGCGGATGATTCTAAGTCAGATTTGTTCCCACATAAAAATATTTTTGCTGTTTCAGCATATGTCACAATATCTAGTAGATGCTGTGATAATACATGGAATGAAGCAGGGTTGTCCAATGAAAACACTAAAATGGCAGCTTCTGCAAACTTGTAGTAACTGGACGTTATGGAAGCAACTCTTTCCATTCCTCCAGTGTCCCATAATTGTAACTGGAAAGTTAACCAATTAAAATTAACTATACTAGGATTTTTTTAAACTGGCGAACTAAGTCATAAAATGTGCGAGCAAGAAAGATCGACTACCTGCTCCCGTCACACTCACAGAGAGATGTGAGTGTGACGGGAGCAGGTAGTCGATCTTTCTTGCTCGCACATTTTATGACTTAGTTCGCCAGTTTAAAAAAAATCCTAGTATAATGCTAAATATTAACGCATTCCTTAATACAATCTTTTTTGCAATGTAAAATCAACCAAAAATATTATTTAGAACTTTTTTCGAGATCTCTATCCAAATCAATGCAAGTCATAGCAGTTGCCTCCCCCCTCTCCCAGGATCTCAAAAATAGAGTCTTAAGTATGGGAAAATTGCAAAGTGTGAAGCTGTCAAGTTATTTTTTTAAATCAAAACACCATTTAACATGGTACTATAAATGGGACACTCATCCTCTTTGATATCATATGGCAGTGATCCCCAAACATTTTATTATTGTGGTCTAGTCCGAAGATGTGGACCTTTTTGTTATAGGTCTCAGATTCCCGGAGGAGTCAGTACCAACGGGGAGAGGATAGGGGTCCGCTGCCATATGTGATTCAATAACAAGAACCATTCTCTTTACCTTTATGCTTGCGTGAGCCCAGGCAGAAAAGTGAAAGTTTTTTTTTAGTGAAAGCTAACCTAATCAAGAGTAATAAAAGAGCATACCTTTACTTCTCTATTTCCCAATTTATACACTTTGTCGTAATGGTCTAGACCAAGAGTAGACTTTCTATCAGTGGCGGTGACAAATGTATTGTTTGTGAACCTTCTAAATAATGAACTCTTCCCTACACCGTATTCTCCACACAAAATCACTTTTAATTCTGGTATCCTCACTGAGGCCATTTTAAATATTCAATGTGGTTACGGGGTGCATAAAATAATTAGCGGAATTAGTTATTTAACGACAAACACATGACAGATTAGTTCGCTCCTCCCCCGCATTGATCTTTTGACAATTTGTTTTCACGGATTTCAGTCATTTTCAGCCATTTGTATTTTCTATGGATTTAGCAGTTAGCACGCTATACATCTTCAGTTTTAACTGACAATTTTAATAAACGATGAGATACAAAAATTGAAAAATTAAATCTTCGAACTGATTTCAAAATGAAAATTAATTAGATTAAGATTTAATTTCAAATTATTGGCTAAATTTAAATATGCACCATATTGGCCGAAATCCCCTTGGCCTTGAGAAAAATTCACGGATTGAAAGTATATAAAGTAGCATTCACATTGCTTCACTTTGGATGATCATCCAGTGTTAGGGTCAAACCTGTTTATCGAAAGTGAACACGTCTGTTCACATTAATCTTCACGTAACCACGTGGTAAATTGAGTTTCCACTGCCAATTTAAAGTAGATTTTCTCAAAACCTATGCATCCCAAATTTTCAAAAAAATTGTAATCCTCCATTGAAGTGTTCTCAATATTTCTCAATAAAAAAAAATGCAAAAAATTTCTTTCTTCATCCCAAAAAAAAATATTTTTGAAAGACTGTCCTTACTTTCATCCGTGTTAAGGTAGAATTTGAATTGCTAATATTTACAACTTTATCAAAAGTGACAAATTCTCATTGTCTTGAACATATTATAAATTATATGTTTGGCTAAGTGCCTTTTGTCTTACGTAAAATGATACCCCATTGTAGATGGCAAAGCAACACGAAGCGTAATAATGTTCCTTAAAACTATGAAAATATTAACACTTTATCAAAAGGATCAATTATTGATACGCACTTGTTGCGTTGAGCATTATATATAAATATAAATTTGTCTTTTTACTATACACTATACCTATATCACAGAGTTATAAATATGTTGAAATCTCCCCCCAGGTAGCACAGATAGCTATATAACTACCCACTTTTAGACCTATTTGAAACTCTTTGCGTATTAAGACTCTTTTAAAGGTACACTGGTGATCATACAGCTGCATAATAGCTGTCAGTGATACTTAAACAGGTTAGGCTGTTTAAGAGCTGCATTAAGGCTGATTAAGACCGACAAAAAGGACTCTATTCAGCTTTCAACATTTTCTAATGCCTTAATCGTAATAAGGACTGTTTGGTGAATAAAATTACGCCAAATGCTGTATAAGAAGGTATTTGTGAACTCCTATTACACTGACTTATTAAGGGGGCCGGTGTGAACTATTATGAAGTGAATAGCTGTATAATGAATGATATGTGGCCCGTATTACAGCTTATAGCTGCATGCAGTTTACATGTGTAATTTTATTCAGTTTTTTGTTGATTAACAGTACACGAGTAAGAGAGAGTGAACTATAAGACAGCCTTTTGCAGAATATAAGAGTTTTAACTATTCACGTCGCTGTTTTACATGAATCCACCATTTTATTATATAGGTAACCTATAAATATTCTGATTTATTTCTCAACTTTTATGGTGTTTTGTGTATGAATTTATATCACAAAACTAATTAAAAACAGAATATTTTCGTGGCGCAATAAAATTTTCTTAGATAATATAAATGTATAATATCAGTAAAATTACGTTCCCATTAATTTTTCTTTTATTAATATGTAAAACAACGTACTTATACAAGGTAATATAAAAATATTATCCACCATTTATATTTTATACTTAATCAAATTCACTCCACGAAGCATAAAGTGTTTGCAATAAATTGGCAGCTAGAGTTGCTTAAATAATATGTTCACTTGATTTTACACATATCACAAACAACTTTTCCCGGATTAAAATATGAATTAGAGCGTACATGTGACATATTTTCTGAAAAAAGAGTAAATTGTGATCTCTTAGTCAGTCGATATTCAGCGCATAGTACTGTCGTTACCCTTTACAACACTGTTATATTGCTGCTACACAGCTCTTAAGCAACTTTGTGAACTTAAGGCTGAATAATTTGTGCCCATTTAAGAGCTATAAGAGGTGTATACGGCCCTATACAGCCCTTATGCAGCTTTTTTGCTCAGCTTTGAGCATAATGGGAAACCGTTATTCGGCTGATAAGCAGCTTCTTTGTGCTACCTGGCCCAGGTAATTAAATAAATTATTATACACGCTGTATAACAAGTGTGAACACGACCCGTGCATACTACTGCAAGTAGGTACAATACGTCGTTATGTCTCGACAGGACGAGACAGGCTCACATTTAGCGGTTGCTGTCTCATCATTCTATGTCGGAAACGTATGGTTCCAGAAAAAAGCTAATAATGATATGTTTTTCACATAATCCATGTATGTTATAGATATCGATCGATTCCTAATGAAATTCTCTACAAGATGACATAAATTAAATTTTGATTCATCAAGCCATAAGCTTGATATTTATAGATAAAGTTAGTGGTAAACTGAATTTACCACATGGGGCCGTGTGTTTTGTTTTGAATACGGTAATAGGTTAAATGATGAACAAATTTTGTTCATCCTATGCTTTCACTGTCATGTCAACACTCACAGTCATGTTGTATATAGTAAAAATGTAGTTTGAATATTTTCGTACAAAAATAATTTAAAAAATTATATTTTTTTTAAAGAATAACACTTAAAACAAATTAATATAGTTCTTGACCGCATGATAATCTTGCACATGATTCTGACTTTCGATATAAATTCATAGAGAATAAGACAAATAATAGAATAAAACTTATTTATGGTCGTTTCAGTGAAAGGACCTTTCATCAAAATTATGACGAGCGGTAATCTCTTTCTTCCGTCATCGCTAGTGATCACTATTGATGAAACGCCTGTTCACATCTTTTTATTTTGGAGTATCATCCAGAGTGATCAGTGAACAAATGTGAACGCCCCTTTAGGCAAATAATAGGATACAATTTGTTTATAGTCGTATCAGTAAAATGACCTTTCATCAAAATTATATCGGGTGGTAATCGCTTTCTTCTGTCATCGCTAGTGATCACTAGTAATGAAACACACCTTTGTACTTTGAAGAATCATCCAGAGTGAAGAAGTGTGAATGTCTCTTTATTCTATTTTACCATAAACATTTGAAACGTCAATATTATTGTTTATTTGTCTTTGCACTTTTACGTCAAAATGGCGGCGATTTGACATTTGTCGGCGTCCTCCGTTTGTTTTATGTTGACATAATTGTGCAAATTTTGTGAATTTATCTATCTTTAAAATGCAATTTTAGATATGTAAGTTATTATATGTTAATACAGCGTGTTATTGTGTGCTTATACTCATTATTCTTAGCTTCAAGATGCAAAACAACGATAGTGGTGAATCTCTAGTGGCATTTCAAGCCCCAGTAACAACTCAAACTTCTCCAGTGTCTCAAACACCTTCAGGCTCTCAATCACAAATAACGGCATTACAATTGACTTCATGCTCTCAGCCACTGGAGACTGTCGGTGTGATGAATCCTCCTCCTTGCCCCACTCCTGTTGCTGCAACTATACCTTTGAATGATGAGGAAGACAAGGAAAGTCATGCCAGCCATGATGAGTTCAGTGATGATGTTAGTTCTATTAATTTTATTTATTTAGCGTCCATAGGCACATATTGTTTGTAGACTAGGCATCTTAAAACCGATAGTTTTGAGATAATGGATAACTCATGACATTACACCCAGAAACAAAGTAATTAATATATTATCGAAACACTTTGATTACAGGTAGGGAATGCAATCTCGGCTCGAGATTGACGAATCGAGATCTCGGCTCAAAATTTGAAGTCAAGATTGAGTCATTCGAGAATTCGTCAAATAATTCGACGAGATTTCACGAGATCTCGATTTAATCGAGATTAGACTACTTTATAAAAATACCTTATTATTTGTTCAAAAAATGTTAAATTGAATAAAAAAACTACATACCCATGTGACTGTTATAATTTTTGTAAATAAAACAATAATAATTGAGCATAAATTTAAAAAATCAACTTTTATTAAAGAAAAGGTAAGTGTTGAGTCTCCATGTCATTCTCTAAATTTTAGTGCACTAAATATCTTAGCATGCTCAGTTTGTATAGTGTAAAGGCAGATATACGTATACACTATACAAACTCAGCAAGCTTCAACATTTAGTGCACTGAAATTTGGGGAATGTAATGGGTACATTAGAAGAGATATCTATACTGTACGAATCAATCATGTTCGCAAGACTTGACCAGCGAGTTTTACAGTCTAATGTCAGTTGGAGGGGTTTTCCTATTTCTTCCTATATATAAGGCCGTAGGACATCATTCTATGTCGGTGAGTTCTTAAAAAACTTGACGAGTTTTCTAAGTTTCGATATAATTAATCGATATTCCAAAGCCAAATCTACCTGCCTTGATGGAAATGAAAAACGAAATCCATAGTCATCATTGTCATCCTCTTCATCACTTTGACCATCTCTATCTGATTCTGTATTAGGCTGTCCATGTTTTTCTACCAACCATAACAAATCTTTTTTCTCAAGCTAAGCATTCGATTAAATTTACTTGTAGTTACGTCCTTATACACTTGGCATGAGTTGTTCTTAGACATAATAATTTCACTTGGTTAACTATCTAATGTTTTAATAGTAATTAGTTAAGTTAGTTATCATATTTACTGGCGAAAGCTAAGTAAACAATATTTTAATAATACGTACATTTTTCATGCGCGCTCAATCTCGATCTCGATTGTGATCTCGATCGATTTGCTCGAGATCTCGAACAATATTTTAAAAACGAGATTACCTAGCTTCGAGATTAAATTTCGAAAAATTACTCGGGATCTCGCGAGATCGAGATTGCATTCCCTAATTACAGGCAAGGAAGCCTCTTAATTTATGATTTCTTACTAGAAGTTGTTCAAACATTGAAGGCAAACATCGGGGACACATTACTCAAAACCACTGAAATTCGAGATGTCTAGTTGTTCAATAGTATTTAGCCTAGAATATATTTATTAATATGGAAATATTTATTTATACCCAATTATATATCATTATGATTTCTTTACTTTCTAACACAACATCTTAGAGTGTTAATATTTACTCTTTCAGGAAAACCAAGCTAACAAAGCAAATACACAGAGTCGTGTTGTCACACTGCAAATGTTACTAGATGCAAAAATATTAGAACCAGGAGATGCCGCCATGACTATTGAATATTTAGTAAGACTCATACTTTATATCTTGTTTTTGTATAAAAAATAAGAGTAATTTTTTATGCTAGATATTAATGACGTTCTAGAAGCCAACAATACTAATTTTAATATTCTTAAATATATACAGTGTGTCTAAATTTTGAGGCATTATTATTTAGAGTACATATTCAGTCTATCGCAATTGAATATGTGATCTATCGCAATTGAATATCTACATTTATGTCAAGCCATAAAATTTTGAATTTTTTATTTGTCTTGGCATATAGAACTGGATGATTGATGTGCACATGTGAATTTATATGAATAGTGGAAGATGATTTGTCAGATGAATTATTGTCGTTTATGAATATTGTGTTATTTGTAGGGGCAAAGATTTGTTGGCGATTTATTAGCAGATGGTAAAATAAAATCACACGAAACAGAGACAATATTTTGTTCTCCCTCAGCTTGGGCTATACATTGCAAAAGAATCATCAATCCCGATAAGAAGTCGGGATGTGGTTGGGCGTCTGTGAAATACAAAGGGAAGAAACTTGATGCATATAAAGTTGCATGGCTTAGAAAGGTTCAACTAAAGAGGGATTCTACTCCAACAGACGGTAAATACAAATATATATAAATGACTTTGTATTTATTTTTGCTTACCTATAGACATTCTTGTTTATATTTTGTATTACAATTAACTTTACTTTTCAGATGAAATTGAAAATGAAGTAGAACAGAAACCTGAACCTCCACCTCATCGAGTTGTTGTGAAACATAATACAATCCCTAACAAAATGATTCAACAGTAAGTACTGTTTTGATTAATTTCTGGATTGCTATTCTTGTTTTCGTTGATTGTAATGCTTCATTTTGTATTATTATTCTTGTATTGAGAAAGTCTGTCAAATATAATATATTTTCCATTGTGTTTTTTTAGTGACTCAAACACTCTTGTAGAAGCTGTATCATTTGCTTCTACAGGTAAAGTTCAGCCATTCCTGATATCTATTGGAACAAATGCCTGTTTTGTTCTTGACTTACATAGCCATTTGACAATGTCAGAAGCGTGTGGCTATTTAGGAGGAACTTGGGATATTAATACTCACAGTAAGTAAATTAAACTTCAAAACAAAGTGTATGTAAACTTAGGTGAATTTTGATCAGTTTTCATAATTAAACATCTCCATCTCGTACACAGATAGCATCATGTCGCTTTTCACTTTCCTTTTGAGGTTAACAGAATGAATCAATTCTAGTCTTATCATATCTTTGCTCACTTTTTTAAATTCTATTTTAATTTTGTATAAGTGAAATGTTCTACCTTAAGTAAATCATAAGAAAAAGAAATCGTATAGTTTACTTTATCGTATCTTCTTTTACAGATTTAGCTATTACACATGCATTCCCTTGTTTGACTTGTAAGGGTGATGAAACTCCCAATGTATTGATTGAATCACAAATCTGCACAGCTATTGAGAGTATGGGCCTCATCTTGGTCGGCTGGTACCACTCCCATCCCACAAATCCTGCCATGCCCAGTTTACGGGACTGCGACAGTCAGTTGGACTATCAAATGAGAAAGAGAGGACCATCAGACATTACATATACACCTTGTGTAGGAGTTATATGTTGTGAGTATATAATATTCCCCATTCTGTTATTTGTGTATTTTTTTTTGGATTACTCATAAATTGAAAATCTTTGATATGTGGTATTATAAATAAATATTTTGTTTTTCTGCAGCTCCTTATAATCCTGAAAGTCCAGTAATGGAATCATCTCTGACATGCTTCTGGGTGACACCCCCTCCAGAACAGAGACCTACAGAGTATCCCAAACCCCATCTTATGCAGTACGCCGTAATTCATGATTCGCACATGACAACTCATGCTATGGAACAAATATCAAAAAGTATTAAATACTATGCTTCAGGTGTAGATGACAAAGCTATTAAATTTATGGATCATTATAAAATGGACATAACTTACCTTGAAAAGTTAAAATGTACTTTGGCTGCAAAATTTCCAAGAGAGCAAAGTGATGGACTGCTTTGGAATTTTATTCGTGACTCTCTTGGTTGTTCTGGTGAAGGTGATGATAAAATGGATTTGGACGCATTACTTGCTGTGTCTCAACCCTTGCCTATCTCAAAGTCTCAGCCTAGTGTAATCCCCAACATTCCTTCTGTAAGTACCCTTCAGCAGATGGTCAGTATGCCTGCCAGTATTCCTCCCATTCCTTCTCTGTCTAGCAGCTCATTTGGATCTCTTGGTAATCCAAAATATGACTTACCAACTCATTTGAATATACCAGTGCCACCCACATCCGCTAAAACTTCAAAGAACAATTCAACTTCCGGTAATAATTTTGGATTACCTTCTGGATTAGATGTTTTAACGAGTATGAGTTTAGGGTTGAATTCAGGTGGTGGGTCCTCTTTAGGACTTCCCACTTCAACATATGACGCTTTAGCAGCCAACAATTTATTAGCTAATTTGCCACCTGGTATATCAACCAGTTTAGCCGCAACACTTACTGGGACAAAGCTACCAGACGCCACAACTTTAAGTGCTTATCAGAATATTTTGTCAGGCAGGACAAGTACAACTACATCCTCCACTAGTACCGCTAGTACAACGGCATCAACTCCATCTTTAGCTGCCAGCCTTGCATCTGCTATGCCAACTGGATTGTCCTCCAATTCCATGTTGAGTTCATCTGATATTGCAAGTGCTTTATTTCAAAGTGGTAAATTTCCAAGTACGAGTTCCCTTCTTGGTATACCCGATCCAATGTCTCAAAGTATTCTAGATGCTAATAATATGTATTTATCACCGTCATTATTGAAGATGCAAGACACACTTAATTTATTAAAACCTTTATCTACCAGCAGTCCCTTAACTAAAAAGGGTTCCGGAGAACAAAGTCTATATCTCAAAAGCACTCAGGATTTAATGAAATCAGCTAAAGACTTTCTTCCTCCAGATGTTAACATTTCTGCTTTGAAAGCTGCTGGGAAGTTAGATTTCTCTCTGTCACCAGATTTGAGTATTACAAAACAACCAGATATATCAATATCAACTGTACCAAAATTACCTAAACTATCTGATTATGCAACGGATTATGGCCTTAACATACCTAAAACTGGGGGAGATTCATTCTTAAATCAGATGTTAGAATTGACTAAAAAAGCCGGAAAAGCAGACTTTACAGTGGATTCCTCTCCTTCTCCTGCAAAAATCCAGAAAACTGAAGACTACGGAACATTGAATCTCAACTTGTCATCTGCCATGAATTTGGTAACACACTCAACACCAGAATCTCTCTCTGTTCCTCCAAAAAGTAATACACCATCTTCTTTTAAAGAGAAAAGTGATCAGGATAATAAAGATATGGTAATGGAGCGTGACATACAAACCATTCCACTAAATCTAAACAGTGGCAGTCGAGATCTCCTTGAAGAACATACATCACCAAAACCTGAACAAGTATCGGCCTAGATGAAGAATGTCAACATAGACAAAGTAATGTAAATTGATAGGCTTATGGACATGGTGTTAAAGTAAGAGGATCTAACACATAATCATAAACATGCCACTTCTCTCGCTTATGGACTTTTTTTTTAACATTATAATTATCAATATGCTAGTCTTTGTTATTTTCAGTATTGAGTTCTTAAGTATTTTAAATTATAGGTACTTAATGGATTTTGTAATCTAATTTTTAAGAAACATAATAAACCTATGCACAATGTTAATAATTGTAATAAAATTACTGAAGAGTGATTTGAAATTATATAAAAATCTATATTCTGTGTATTACTTAATGTGAATTTGTTTTTTAATAGTATCAATTATTTTGAAAGGATACAGTAGTATGAAATTTAAGATTCAACTGTATTTTATATTATCTAAGTAAAATTCCAGAAATTTTGAATTGTATATATAGGTAGTGGAAATTTTGTAATATAGGAAAACCCTAGTTCATAAAATATGTAAAAACATTACATAAATTGTTTAGATATGTTTTGGGATGATAACCGTGTACTTACAAAGCATTTACTAGTTTCTAAAACTCATAATATTATTTTTAAGGAATTAAAAGTGTTTAGGTTGTATTTATTTCACCTGATTAAATTGAATATATTTTATCTCTCATTACTTACTAAAAAAAAGAATATTCTGTTTTGTCTTGGTGATTTACTGATAAAACTATGTAGGATATTTTTTTAAGTAGGACTTTAAATCATAATACATGTATTCTGAAATTAAATTGATATTTTCTGTTCATTATACATAGGTATCTCTTTTTTTACAATTATTTTATTTTGACTTTAAATATTGTACTTTACTGTTTTATTTTTATAATAAAATTAATATCTAATGAATTATCATCCTTTATTCCCCAATATTGTAATAACTTTTTTTTATTATTATGTAATTTGATGTTTTAGAAAGGAGTAAAATAAAAGTGATTTCTTCATTCTAACCACGACATATATTGATAATTTACATTTTTTCATGTAAATAAGAATAAATTATTTATATATTTTTAAAGTAGTACTTTATTAGAATTAGAAAAGATTTAAAATAAAACACTGTATTACTTTTACTATGAATAATATCTGACTCTGAGGCCTCAAAGTCAAATATTATTTATTGTAAAAGTAATACAGTGTTTTATTTTAATTCTATTAAAATAAACTTTCACAAAGTTATTCCAAGTACCATTCAACCATTAGTACTTTATTAATTATTATAAAAAATAAAAGTCAAATTTAAATAAAGTTCTATGATTCTGAAATGTATTAAGGCTACCGCCCTATGGTATTGTGTAAATTTATTATGCTTATATAAATTCCGTAGTATCAATAATACTTTCAGGGATAATTGATAAGCATTTAAACAATCTTATCTTAAATAATGTTGAATTAAATTCTTTGATAAGATACTTAGCTGACAAGATTAGTTATGTCGTACAAATTGTTAGTGTTGACTTCTGTTCAGTTACTACAGATCTGAGCGATCATCTTTTTGAAATAAATAGACAATATTCGGATATTGTGTCTACTGTTTTCTTGTGTGTGGCGTTATTTTTTAACTTACTAGTGAATGGAGTTTTTCATCAGGTAGCAGTTGTTGAAGCCGTAAGTAGCTATGCAGATTATCTTATCAGTAAGTACTAAATGTCAATGTCAACTTCTCAATTCTGGAAACCTAGTTGAATTCATCGTTTAATGCTATCTTCTGGGATCCCATTGGGCCTTCGGCTGTAATGGTCCTAGTAAATATTATCTCTAACAATAATAATATATTTTCAAGTACTTATTACACTCTGTCGTTATAAAACACGGATGGTTTTCAACTCTGAATTCGATTACAATGTAAATTAATACAAAATCAACCCAGAACGGAAATTCTAAAACTTGAAAAGACAAATCTATCTGTACCTAATATTATATTTCATTTAAACCATATCACGGTACTTGTAGTGACTCCATAATTATCAAGTATGCCTTTAGCTAAGGGTTCGGTGAAAATTGCTCCATAGTACTTGATAGTACTGTCTTATTTCGAAAAATATGGAATGTTTGAGGGTGAAACAAAGAATTCAATGGCACAGTTCGGTTGTCTATTGGTAAGATTGCATATAACTAGGAGTAAATTTTTTTACATAGGTACTTACCTTCTCTATAAATATTACTAAATCATAATAAAGTTAAAAAAAATAATATGTGGTAATACTAATTCACAAGTATTTATTGGCCCCATACTGTTAGATTTTGTATATTTGTTTTTAATTCTCATTGATAATTTACTTTATGGATCAGAAAGAGTCTCTCTATTTTTGTAAACGGGTTCAAACTATCTATACCTACCATCACGACATCTGCCACAAATAGAGTAGTCAGTGGACTAAACTTAACGTAATGATCAAAAACTAGAAAAATCAGGATGATGGCATACCACGTTTTAGGTAAGATAATTTTTAGGGTTAATAGAATATTATTTATAACGATTACTTCAGTATTTCTAAGCATAGTCATAAGTATAATTTTCATACTAGTAATTTGCTTCATGGGTTAGATAGATAAATGCCAGCTACATTATTATTATAACACTGTTTTGAAACTTAAAATTTTCGTATGCACATATTATTCCTACGTCTTTTGTTTCTAGATTTCAAGTGTGTAGGTATTGTAGCTTTAAATTTTCTAGAATTATCGTCAGTGGATACTTCTATTGTGTTTATTACATAGGTATTTACGATAATGCTGAAGCCTAAAGCTGCTTACAGCTAATTACATTAATAACATCTTATCTTAGATACTATGTACATCGACTGTTTATTATTGTTGATTTTTTTTTCGTATAACAGTTTTTAAGATAATATGTATTATAATACTTATTCACTTTCTAACCAATGGCATGCCATAATGGTGCTTAATCACTAATAACAGTCGTTCTATAATAGTGTCTATGGAATAATATACCAGCAAATTCTGCCGCATCAATGTAGCAGCTGGATTCAAGTGTCAACATCTGATCTGCACTAAGTCAGGGTTGTGCCATCATTAGGGACTTATTTTATGTGTCAATTTCATACGGACATAAGTTGATGTATATTATTCTTCATAAAATAAAATAGTAGGTATCTATGCATAAAGTAATTCACAAAATTTAAATTAAACAAGCTATTTGCGCAATAATTAAATATTGAATTGAATTATTTGAGAAAGTCGTGGATTAGATATTTGTAACTTGTTTTATTCAACAAAGCTGTGTAAATATTTTTTGGAGAAAGCAAATTAGAATTGCCAATACTAACATATTATGTATCGGTTAGGCTATTCAGTGACGCATGGAAATATTTAATAATTATGTGATAGACAATCCATTGCATTGGGCGTTGTGAATCGCATAAAAATACAAAAGGTGTAAATATTAGTAATTCACGAAAAGTGATAACAAACCAGAGTTTGATACATTTTTATATTTATATTTCAAACTACATACCTCTTCTTTTTCTTCCTCTTTCAATAGATTTGTGGATCTGTTTCTATGGTGCCGAGGTCTCGTATCGTTATCTCTTTGTAGGTCTTCCATGTTGACGAGTTCCCGAGTTGAGGCATCTATGATGAGAACAAATTATATAATTCAGGATTGTGAGAATTTCATGATACCCCTTATCTAATCGGTATTTTAAGTAGGTACCTAGGCAAATATGTAAATGTAGTTGAATGTATTAGCTGCAAACACGCGTTATATAATGTAATGTTACGTATATTTGATAACTAGATAGAGTTCCTAATATACCTATAATTAAAAATGAGCCAAACTATACTATGTCATGATAAGTCATTTTTCACTATGGCCGTTCAAATTTTCCTATAAAGACAAATAAAATGTACTTAATTTTCAACTAAGTATGCAAAATTAATCTTTGTGTTGAGTTCTATAAAATTGTCATTCCAAAATAGTTCAGCGCTATGAAAATAATGAAGAAAATCAAGTACGGAAATCAGTCAAAATTTTAAAAGTTTTTGAACTCTACTGACATTTTACTACAAATGCATTTGCCCAGATTTGATAACAAACCACACGTTTGCCTCTTGTCAAAATGGTTATGATTTATTGATACTAGATATTGTTTTCACTTTTTTAAGCTTGAAAACTACATTTCTTTACACCATCGATAAAATAATGTCGTTGCTTTTACAAAATTTAACATAGATTTTTATATGGATATCACAAAAAGTAATGTCAATTTAATAATGTTAAATATCACAACAAAAATAAAATAACAAGGACTGCAAAATGTTCACTGTTATATCGAGTCACTTCGGTCAAAATTCGACATGGTGTGCTTTTGCTCTGACATTGCAGTATGCCTGATAATTTTCCCAAACAATGACGTCTGGTCGTCCGCTACAGCAGGGTTACTCTCGACAAAACTAAACACGATCTTAATCTAGTCTTGATCTTGATCATACGACGCAAGAAGGGACTATGGTCAAAAACACCGCACTACCGCTAACGCGCGATCGGTTTGTGTGTATTTTTGGCCAATAGTCACTTCGTGCGTCGTATGATCAAGATCAAGACTAGATTAAGATCGTGTTTAGTTTTTTCAAGAGTAGCCCTGCTGAAATGTGAAAACATAACTTCTTAACTGTGATATTTTCAAAATATTTAGAATGAAATCTTGCTGAAGAATATACCAATTAGATTTCTACTGAAGAGTAACATGCTTGCAATTTATTCCTTCTTCTTTTCCGTTGGTCCCTCGATTTAAAGAATCCTGACCACAATGTCCCATTGAATCCATTGTCCTACCGCCATGAAGTTTGATTCTCTAGCATGTACAGAGATAGGTGTTGTGTGTTCCGAGTGACAAAATATATAACTTACTACTACTACACCATCACGGGATATCCCACAAGTGGGGTAGCCAGCAGACCAGCTGTATGCAAAAAACATACAGGCCGTCTTCTCTGTGCCAATAAATAATTAAGACATTCAGGATGGGTGGGAAACTTCATCGCTGAATTTGAGATGTAAAATGTCTTTATTTTTTCGAACACCTCCCACCTCCTAAAACAGGACACTCGAAAACTTACGGAAAAGAGCGCGAGACCAATTCTTTACCGGGTGCTCCACGGCATATATTATATAACTTTTGTTGAATAATATAATATCAAAAGTACTGTTATATTTTCACTATATTTATTTAAAAGATAAAATTGTTATGTCCAACGACAATAGCTGATATACCTACCTAATAAATAAAGCTCGATACGATACTTGTGAGTTGTGTGTCAATACGATATGAAAAGTTTGTGAGCACCCTGTTAACAATGTGTAGTTATAAAGCTGGATAAATTAGAGTGAAACAATAGCTTAATGATAGAACGAGACAAACATATTCAATACTTTCGGTTTCCAGCAAGTTATTTACCATTCGGCAAATGCCAAATCTTCGGAAGGCAACATGTGATCAACAAAGAAATGGCTTAGAAAACTCTTTTTTCACACTCATTTTAACAAGAAAACAAAAATATTTTTCAAAACGAAACTATGACTATTAGTAAACAGGCTTATTTCTAGCAAGTGAATTTTGGATATAAAAATTAAATTGATATTTCACTAAAAATAATTTATTTCCACTCTAGAAATATTTTTTGTTTCATATTTTCCATAACTTTTCTTTGAAAGGAAAAATATGATTGAATAGATTGGATGGGCTTAAAAGAACGTATTTTTCTGAAGAATAATATCGGTAATGTGTAGTTTATTATTTACCGTTGTTGTTTTCGTTGAGCAAAATGTTGAATTTGGGTTGCTGATTGTGCTCGAAGGCTTTGACTTCAAGTAGGCATGTTTGTGTTTGCGTAAGAGTTGTTGGACCTTCCAACTTCTTCGGCAGTCAGTAACCGATCGAGAGCTACGGAGTGCCGGGCGCATGGTCGGCCGTCATTGTATACAACCATCACAACAAAACAGCTGGCCGCGTATGTGAGGAAATCAAACGTCATAAAAGTGCAACTTAAGAAAAAAACGAAGAAGAAATAAAAATTTATAAATCAAATTCAAAAATGTATTCGAACCACGATAAATTCTTTGTCAAATAAAGTTATTTTTTGCTTTCGTTTCAAGTTTGTACAATGAAAATCAAAATGCGATACAAAGTATTATAAAAGTTTTTTGAGATTATTATCAGTTTAGTTTTATAATTTAATTTTATGTTTATTTAATTTAATTAATTTGTATTTAATAATTTTGTGTTTTGTGATCGTGTGTGTATCAATCGGAATATCGAGTGAAAGTGGACGTTTTCTTTTTCTTCTCGAATACATAACTATTTTCTGTTGGATGTAAACATACGGCAACTGACGGATTCTGTGACGGAAAATCAATCATACCTCTATTTACGGTAAGAATGTAATTCACATGATTAATTTTGATTTACAAAAATATTATACGCTAAAAATAAATCGACATATGCTATACGCAGCCATATTAACAGCAATACCTATAATTAAACAAGGAAGTAGGTATGTTATCATACAAATAATGTTTCATTAAAAATATTTTCTAATATTCGAAATGTAATTTTATTACCATTTTTATTATTTTTAAAATTCAACCTATCTAGAGTGCATAAGTATGAAAACTATGATATCTATTTTTATTCTTCATAATGTCACAATCATATTCTTAAGATAAATAACAATTTGAACTAAGCTTATCTATGCTAGGTATTCGGAATTTATATAAGTCACTGTCTACTTAAACCCTTATCGTATTATTCAAGAGACAACAAACTGCATAATAAAAAAACCTGCATTTAAGAACTTTATAATACTTGTAATGCATAATTAATATTACAGTCATACACCTTCCTATATTTCTCATAATAAACATAAACGAGTATATTGTAAAATACAAGTTTACTTTTTGTTATGAAAAGTTGTTCACCTTAAACTATGTAATCGCTAATGACTTTTATTTTTAATACGAACCTATCCATATGATAATATTTGTCAATTTCTGCATTGATAGTCTGCGTGTCGTACACAAATGAATAGGCATGCAAATACTCGTATAACTAAGCAAAACTTATAAATAGCCACACAACAGTATAACCAATAAGATTACTAAAAAAGCTTGCTTTGGTATTTATTTTTTATTTATTTGTTTATATATATTTTCTATATTGTCAAACATATTTCCTATCTATCATTTGGTTTATTAGATATACTAACACGTATATACAAATTTATTTTACACATCAAATTAACCACCTTTAAATCATGTCAATCATGAGTCTGGTGTTGGTATTTTTCTTCTTCTTAATAACTCCGTTCTAAACCTAATCTTACTCTAGATGCACTCTGTTGACATTAATATGTCATGTCAACGGAAGTTATCTTTCCATCCTAATTATGCTTCTCTCACTTTCATATTGTTGTTCCATATTTAAACATAGTTATTACTTTATTTTGTATACAGATAAAAGTTTTTAAAACATTTCAAATCAATAGAAAATATTTTACTTTTATATTGATATGGTCCCATACGTAGGTGTAAAGTAGACAATTCAATCCCCATGTATGGAAACTATTGATTCTAAATACAGATTTACGGTCAATACTCCAAAGGCATAGTGGTATGTAAATATTTATTTCATTTTCCTTACATATGTAAACATAGCTCTTCCATTACAAACAACCGTTATGTAAACAGTAATGTATATATTTATGTACATTTGCAATAAATTTATGAATATAAATATTTATAAAATATGTACATAATGCAATAGTAACATACTAATTAATGATGTAGTTACAGGGTTTAATAGTTTAAATTCATTTTACTGCTATATGTTAGGTTTCGTACTTATTATCGTTGATGTCTTTATGTCGTAGTGATATGCGACACATGGCACTTCGGCAATGTAGGACGGTCATATTATTCTAGTTACTGAATTGGTTCTATAAGAGTTATAATGAAATAAAAGAATTGTTAACTTTATAGTGTTATTATTGCACAAATTAAAAAAAAGTATTGTTTGTGTGGTTCTCGTGGTTTATATCGCCTTTAATTTGGATAAAATAAATACAATATTGTAAGTTATATAAAAAAAATATCGACAGGGAAAAGGTAGTTTGAATGTTTAAATTAAATAAGTTAACTGTTTACCCCACTTGAGGGATACGCCGTGATGGTATAAAATTTATAGTGAATGGTAAAATAATAATTACATCGGTAGCCTGGAGGTAGAGTCTCGGCGTCGTAAACAGGGGGTCCGTGGTTCGATCCCAGGTGCCGGCAAAGTCCCCTTTCACGACAGAGCTTTTAGCTTACTGTGAAAAGTGTATAAGTTTGTATTTGGGTTTATAACAAACCCCAGATATATCTCTTTTTAAAAAAAATTAAATATATATATATATATTTTCCCACGGTAATAAAAAAAAATCTCCTTTATTTATTTATTTTTTATTTATTCATTCTTTTCTGTACATTGATAAAAAACAATTACATAAAAGGTATACATTCAAATTAAATACAATCAATATACAGAGGGCGAGTTTATCGCAAAGGCGCGATCATTTCCAACTAACCCAATTACTTTACATAAGTATTTACAGTATTTTGGAAATAAAAACAAGATCATGGGTAGTTAATTACAAAATAATTCTCATTTAGAAAGAGATCATCGATATAATTCATGGGAGCCATCATCTTTGAGAAACAATTGAGCAGAGGCGTGGTATTCGGTTTACTATAATGTTAACATCACATGATTTTCACACAAGAACTCTATTCATCTTTGATCACACAGCAATACGAGTATATAGCATTACTCTATGTAGTTATATGAAATAAGTAACTACGTATTACTAGGTATATACTTGTACATGTTATTTAGTTGGGTATATGTTCGACCCTCGTGTTTCATACTACTTTTCAGTTTGCAAGGGTGCAATACAATTTAGAATATTTGTACGAGTATGTTAAAAAAAAAAACAATTATTTGTTAGTGCACTAGAGTGCGGATTCTTTAGGTATCAAAATACCTAAACATGTTTATTTAATAGATACGCAACAAGTAAAAATATCAATATTTATAAAAAAAGTATTATATTGGGTTAGTTGGAAGAAATTACGCCTCTACAATAAACTCACCCTCTGTATATTGATTTTATGATTGAACATATTTGTATTAAATGCATTTTTGTGTAAGTTTGCTTATGCTCAATGGACAATTGTTATAAGTTATTTTTAAGGTATAATTATAACTTTATAAAATTAAATAAATAAATAAAATAAATAAATAAATTGTACAGTAAAGAGTAAGTAATTAAAATATATACCCACATAATTAAATTATTAAGTATTAAATTTTTATCAATATTTCGATACCAAAGGACTTTCCATTTTATATATATTTTTTTAGTTTTTTATTATAACTTATGATGGCTACCCTACATGCGGGATGTGCTGTGATGATACAAATAGATGAATAAAAATGTTAAAATATGTATCTTATTCTGCTGATAGTTACTGATAACATTTTAATTTATCGAATGTGCTTTGATTCATGCTGCGATTTTATAAATACTACGTATTAAGCGATATAATAGAGAATGATTTTATGCAGGAAAATAACTTTCGTCTTCATTCCACCTATTACAAAATAAGTAGATCTAGTTTGCATAGATCTAGATTATAAACTTATTGGCTCCTTCAAATAATATGTAAAACAGGCGAGACAATCACGAAAACTACATTACACTTACTTAATCGTGCACACTATCAAGGACATCGTGTTTGTTGTAGGCATGTGGAATGTTGTGCAGTTCAAGTATCTTAAAGCAATTATAAGGTAGTTAATTATTAGCTGTACAGAAAATTTAAATAAGGCAATTATTGCAAATATTATTTCTTTGCCTGCCATAGGCTTACATAATTTTGATACATATTATTTTTACATTATTGTGTCCATGCTTATTGAAGGAGAAAAAGTATAAGCACGCTTTTATTTAAACGAGTCTTAAAGGTATCTAAATATCTAAATAATACTTTCTTTCATCTCAATGCTCATATGCACAATGGAATAAATTAAATGTCCATTAGTCGGTAAATGCTGAATAGAATTATGTATAACAAAATGTACATACATTATCATTTATTCAAATTACATAACAACATACGCGTGTTAAAGTCTCATAAACAAATTATCACTTTCCCCTTTTATATATCACTCAAGGGCCTTACGATTACTTTCATTCATTTCATTTCAATTATAACAATATTAAAAAAAACATCTTATTCATATTGAATAATATGAGTAATTGCTTTATTATAATCGTTGGATTATTTGAGACTTCTAGATAAAAATCGTTGATATAAATTTAATAGAACGCGATATTATTGGACAATATAATATAATTTTAACACAAAAAAATAGTCGCTTTAATAATAATAATAATAATAACTAGACAATTTATAGTGCGCCGTTTTGTGGAATATATTCACTTCAAGGGCGCATAAGAAATAATTTGACAACATGATTAAAAAAATATTTTTCCTATTTTTGCTTTTGATCTATAATCATAGCTATGATTTTGATTGTTCGAGCTATTGCCATCAATAAATATACACACAATTTACAAAAAATTTAAAATCTTGTACCTACCTATGCGATAAATCTTGTGTGTAATATATTTGTTTGTCTTTATTCATCATCAACTTAAAGTTCCTTACGTAAATATGTAATTTATTACTAACGGAGCTTATTACATCATCTCGTCTATTAATATCATCTGTAATCAAAATGCCACATCGTTTTAAAGTGTAAACTTTTATTACGGAGAACATAAAACAATTTCCTAAATAATGTATACTTAAATGTTAAAAAAATCATTAAAATATTTAAATTGTTTTTTTTTTTATATTGGTGTAGTGATCTTTTTTATCTTTATTGAGGAGTTATTGTTTTACATTATTTGTTTTCCAAATGTTTTTTATGCAATAAACAAATAAAACTACGTCTGCCCAATAAAATATGTCAGACTGTGTGGTTAGAATTATGTATGGTGGAATCGTAATATAATTATTTTCGTATATTCATTTATTTATCTCTGATTTGTCGGATTATTTGGTAAAGTATAGCAATAAAGCACCTACGACGGATATAAATTATTGACTGATTTATGTCATTTTGAATAATAACAATATTACTTATTCATTCATACATAGGTCTATCACCTATCAAGATTTTGATACATCTGTTATGTGTTATAGATATAGCTAATTACTATTTTTTTGCTCATTTAGGTACTCTAGAGAAGTAAACCATTTAAAAACGTTCTCGATTATCAATGAATTTATTTCTCTGTGGAGTCTCTGGTAATTGATAGTTCTTAAACTCTTCAATAATTTTTAGAATTTATTGTAAAAGTCTGGTATTTGTAAAATATTTTGAATAAGCCATTGAACGTCTTCGACTCAGTCATGATTTATCCCATTCATCTTGAATGACTTCATTTTCGTTGACACAGAGAGGTTAACTTACATGTTAATTAGGAGTTCATAGAGGTAATCTAATGGATTCCCCATTTTTGAGACAAACCGTGATGGTAAAGATAAACATTATTACGGAAATTTAGAAAGAATCCCTTATTACTTTGTAGTAAGAAGAGCTTGCTTAAAAATGCACACTACGTCGTCTCGTACAGGAATAATTTTTTTTTCAAATTTATTTTTATTAACATCATGATATAGTTTGTCTCAAGACGTTTCCACCATGTTGAATACACCTTGCATTTATTCCTAAAATCTTATTAAGCCTACACAATATATATAAAGATATTATGAATAGTCTAGTTGATGATGTATAATATTATACATCAACTTGTATGTATAGTGTACACAATGAGTGCGATACGTTGATGTAATAATATTATTAGCGCGCTATGCACGATGACGTAATAATGATGATGATGATAATATAAATGCTACCTACTTACTTACTTCTTAATACGTATTCCTACATAGCTGTGGGTCATGGCTGAATGACTAGTAGAGATGAGGAGACAAAATAATATATAATATCAACGTAGATCCGGTACCTAAATTGTCTACCAATGTTACATTTCAACACCTCTAAAGGTAGGTACTACATGCTGTAATATTCCAGTAACGATTTAAGATTTTTGTTGTGAAATTTAAATAAATCTCCTTTTATGATTTTGATTTTATATTAATATGATAAAACAAAATGATAATTCATCTTCTAACTATAAGCTAACAAACGAATTTTAATAATAAAATTTAAAATTCACATGGTACCTACATGGTGGTATGCATAGAAAATGCATAACATATTTTAACTATTATCGCATTACGGCATACCCCGTGAATACAGTAGCCAATAATCCAGCTGCATGCAATAACTATGCAAGTTGTACTCTTATGCCATATAGTATAGACATTAAGGATGAGTGGTAAAGTCAATCGCTGAATTTAAGATGTAAAATGTCTTCCTATTTTCGAACACCTGCAGCATTTTACAGAACACTCGAAAACTGACGGGAAAGAGTGGGAGACCACTTCTTTACCGGGTGCTCCACGGAATAATAAATATTTAAACTATCTATTTTTAAATATTATTGGTATACAAAATAAATGTTTGTGAAATGAGATGATAATAAGAAATTTATTTCTTTTCATTTTATAGTACCTACATCTTTGATGGGCGATGGAGCAAATCATTTCATCTTCAGTAGAGATATTTATTTCGTTGAGAAAAAATAATAATAAAGCAATTCAGCCATATTGCTCGATACCACTAATAATAATATTCCGTGGGAATTGAGCAGACGTTCAACATTTTATATACACATTACGAGTACAATATTCACAATAATACAATATGGTACATATCGTAGTTCTCTGGTAGTAATCACAAGTTAGTACATAGTGTACCACGCAACGATATTGCCTCTCTGGTGAAATCAGTCTCTTGAGAAGTACAGCTACCTAATACCACAATCGTTCTACATTGAATCTAGAATTGAGAGATATTTCCATGTAATGCAATTAAATTACGTCGACATATTTTCGTGCTTACACAGATTGGAAATGTACCAAACGATTCAGCGTATGATTTCTAAATTATCATTGTTGACAAATACCTATTTGATAGAGTAACTAACTCGAATATTGGGTAGACTGTGTATGCATAATCTTTTGTATGCTTTATGTTTTATTAGGTTTGCTAGTTCTAATTGATGAAAATATCTTATTAGTAAAAATAAGTAATTTAATGTCAATATTTATTTATTTATTTCTATCATCAACGACATTTAGCCTTTTACATTAGTAAGGTTTAAATATATTTTACAATAATCAATCAATACATATAAAGCAAACAAAAAACAATAAAATAAAACCTTAATTAATCAATAAAACATTAAAAATATTGGCGCTTTCAAATATTTAACCAACATCAACTTTAAACAAACATATACAAGTGTATAGGCATTCATGGGGATAAATACTATGGTGCATAAACGTCACAAAAATATAAATTAATATCTAGGCATATATCATATTAATTTTAATAGTTTTCATTCAGTGTGCCATGAGAAAGTACAATTCATCAGAATCAAAAATGATAATTACTCAAGTTTATTCACAAATTGAATGAAAAATATTGGCAAAAAATATAATGTTTTAAGACTATGCATATTCATCTATCATTTACTTGTTGCAGGTGATTTAATATCTAAATATTAATGAGGATTGGTATTTGTGTATGTAGTACATAATATGCAAGATAATATAGGCACCTGTCAATGAATAAAACTAATGATTTAGCTGTACGCACGTACATAGATACCTACTCAATTATTACTAAATAATTGTGAAATTAGAGGTTTGAAAAATAAAAGAATTAATTTTCTTTTAAGGTCATATCACTGAAGAGACATTAATAGCGCAGTATTGCATAGTGTTGCCATTTCATAATAATGTTGCTGTAAGTAGGTTCGTGCAGACATTGCTTAGTGTAGTCTGTACCTAACTCTACCTACCTACCTATTTACCTGCTCAATATTCATGATTAAGTCAGTTTTTTTTATTACATAGATTTCATACATACATACATACTCAAGGTATTTCATTATTGAGTGATATCCATTTACTTTTGCAATCAATTAGTACTCGTATTGATGAACCAGTACATGATATCCTGTCCGGGTATTGCGCGAGCTTGCATCTATAGCGTACCCTTTACCCGGGTTTTTTCTTGAACCTTTTATTTCCGAGGTCGTAATATGAATTCTGATCCAATATTATCGAACTGAAATGAGTAATTATTATCCGTGTCAAATATGGAAGGCATTTAATATAATCAATATTTTTCCTATGAACTTTACCTGTAACTATTTGTATGAAATATAAATCACGTATAAAATTAAATTATAAATACTTATCTCCATATCATGAAAATACGACATATTCAGGATGGTTTACATGTTTCAACGTTGTGACCTAAGTGTATAAAAAAACACTTAAGAGGGCTCAACACCCGTTCTTTGTGATTTCATGCAAACGAATAAGCAAAATTACTACCATTTTATTTTAAGTATATTTTAAAATCTGGATAATATTTATGTTATTGTTTATATTTATATAATATTTTGAACATTCCTAAATGCGATATTAAAATTTTAGTTTTATTTTGCTGCGAGAAATATAGTGAAAATAATTTTTGAAAATTGCCGTCGCAATGATGATAGGTTGAGTGGTGCTATTTTAAACAAATTATCCTTAATAATACAAGAGTGTTAATAAAATTTTAAAACCAAGACTAATTTTAAAATATCGTGAATTTTATGATGCACCTTGATTTATTTATTTACAACCCTTGGATTTTCTTAATTATTATAACAAACTGCATACACATTAGAAAAAAATCATTATCAAAAAAATTATAGAAAATGTTAATAATTCAACCATTTGTTTTATTTATATAATAATATGGTATGTTGTTTACCATGCATACTGCATATATAACGTCATTATGTGCAATAATCAAGAATATAGCGAATCTCACAAATTTTTATATTCAGAAGGCATTCTCTGTGCCTAGTGAGAGCATGTGGGGGTATACTCGCTCTGTCTCTGAATTAGGAAATAAATAAATTTGATTTATAGAATAAATACAACTTTAATTTTATTTATATGTGACAACATACTATTTTTTTATGCTCATGAATATTTTTGCATATAAAGTTTTGGCTTATATTTATTAATAAAGCTATTTCATTTATTATTTAAATAATTTTCTCTGCGCCTACTAAAATTTTTTGCCTGAAACCACTAGAGCTAAATCTGATTTGTACCTTAGGTAAGAACGGCTGTTAAGTTATTTTATTATTACAGTATAATAGTCGTGCGCTCAAACATGTATTTAAAGTAAAGTTGTTTGAAGAAATTAATAAATTAATACTATATTTTTAATCTGTTTTTGATAAGATCATCAAACAGAAAAATTTATTATTTGATTATCAGCCGCTTGAGGATGGGGCGTTATTGTGCGGCGAGGTGTTTTTATTTACGGTAGAGCAGTTATATTGAATGCAATTTATTACGTATCACGTTGTGTGGTCATCATTGCTCTGTTCAATGGTGTCTGTCTAACTATAGGAAGGCACTTACTCGCTATTTACTCATCAGACAACATTCGTCTATTGATTATAGTTTTTATGTAGAGATAATTATAGCACTTGTTTCGTTACCAGTGCGTGGGTAGGTGGATATTTACCTTTTCGAAGTCAAAATCCAGAAAAAATATAATTTTTATATTGTTTTAAAAATAACTTGCTACACTCTAGATGTACACAAGAATATGCATTGTACCTTTTTGCGCTAACTGCCCATACACCTATTAAATTATCAATTTGTGAAGTATTGTCTGTGCTTTAAATTTTATTGAAATATGATAATAAATGAATCAGAAGATGACATTGTGATTGTGCTTTAACACTTAAACTCAAACTCGAGTGGATATTTTTTGCATGACTGAAAGATGTTAAAAATCTGAAGACAAAGGGTTAAGTGATTAGATAGAACATTTCTACCACTACTACTATACCATCACGGCATATTCCACAATTAGTGGAGCAGGAAAACTTACGGAAAAGAGTTGGAGACCAATTCTTTACAGGGTGCTCCACGAAACATTTAGGATACCTCAGAATTATTAAACCCAGACAACAATAATCCCTGAGATATGTAAGTACCTATTTGTAAAAAATCGTTGGTAAATGATTAATTATAGGTAGGTAGGTATATAATTATACACATTTCTCAATCCTATACCTATGTTAAATAACCTCGTCAAAATGAAGTATTTAACATCAATGATGATGTGCCATGACATTTCAATAAGGAAGATATAATATTTATTCAATATAATCCATGCACATCAAAGTAGGTGCTTACTAAGTACTACATACTCATTATTATATTTGATCCATAGACGAAAAAACAGTTATGTTATAATACAGCTTATGTTTTATGAATGATAATGATTTCCATTGGCGCGTCTTCAATACAAGCGCGAAAGCCGGTCTTCACCTGTATTTTGTTCAGCTTTATTTTTTTTAAATAGTATTCGCATCAACAATTCGATAATTAAAAATTAACTGCTCGTCACGATATTGTTTGAGTTCAGCTGCACCTAATCATAGGCAAGTCATAGCATTTTGTCTTGCTTGCACATATGGTTGTTTACATGGCTTTTGGTTATTTAAGTTGAATTTACTATCGTAATGTTAAGTATATACCAAAGTTTTTACATACGCATTACATTTTATCATACTTAATAATAAAGTTGTTTTCTTTTAACTTTATATTGAGGGTAAAGACATTTTACAATCTTAAATTCAGCGACGAGGTTTGCCATCCATTCTTGGTGTCTTGCATGTTTATTACATACAGCTGTTTGCTGGATACCTCACTTGTGGGATATGCCATGATGGTATAATGGTAGCAGTAGTAGTTACTGAGGGTGAACTTACCCAGTATGAAAACTATAGATACGCCACTGATGATTTCATTGTAAGCATACGACTATGTAGTACATTAACCTAAGGAGTAAGGGATCTATGGTATTGATTACAAGTGTACCTACATGTATGCATGTCAAAGGTATTGCGGTTGATATAGGTTCTAATGAAAGTAGAACAATGTTTCAATCGCTTTATTTAGATATATAAATAATCGTCTTCCGTAATAATCATACTCAATTTTTTATCTTCGATAGGAAATTTATAATTCTAGTAATTATAAGTATTGACGATTAATATTTCAATATTTTTAATTCAGCGATGAGATATGCTACTCATACTGAATGTGTTATTAGGGGAAACTTACAAGTTTGTTATATGCAACATGCAGTCATGAGTATTGCACTTGTGGGATATACTATGATGGTTAAGAAAATTTCTCCTCAAATTATTTTGTTTATCATTATTTAATTTGTAGGATTTTCTTTACCGAATAGTAAGTGATAGAAATCACTAATTTGATATACCTGACCATAAAAGAACCCTTACAATGAAAAAAACAACTGTATTTTTGGACGAACGCTTGCTTGAGTCTGATTAATATAAAATATTGTTTTGAACCGCAGATTTTATTGAACTTAGTAGCAATTTTTCGTTTAAGTCTTTAATAATATATACGATGCTAGGTAGAAATCACAATGCGCGATGTGGCACTAACATGAAAAGTATGTCGCATAGGTATATACCTACTAATGTTGCCTTGGAACTATCAATCTGTTTGACAACAGATTGTCAGTGTATCTACATATGCACAACTAATGCATGACGCATAAAACAAGATTGATTTTATATTTTGAATGGAATTGTTCATTACAAATTCCATACTCGCACATTCTTTACGATGAACAGAAATATTTACATGGTTGTCCCTGGAGAAAATTGTAACTTCATATCTGTGGTTGATAATGATTATTAATTACTATATTTCATTATACCACAACTCGCTACTTCTTCATTACTGAATGTAGTGTTCAAGTTCGAACCAACACGCACGCGTGTTGCGTATATTGCATTATTAATCCTGACAACACATCTCTTACTGCATTATGTTGATTGAATTGTTATTAAGATATTTTTCTTAATTATCTTTTGAAATGGCACAATATTCTTTCATCACTAATATACACGTAAAGTGTATTTCAGTGATGAAACAATGGAATCGCCTGTCTTTTTATGGCGTCGATCAAATCTTCTTTGATAACTGATGGCTGGCCTGATCACTGATCACCTTGGATAATTTCCCATCCGTTTTTTAAAGCTTTCACCTACTTACGCACTTCTCTATCATTCGAGAATGACCGCATTTGGGCCATATATCTAATATGACACCTCTGGATGGACGAATTTGCTAATGGGGTGTTCAAACGAGGCGAATATCACTAGGACACCAAAATATCGTCAGTTACGTTACAGTTACATTCATCTCACATTCGATGATTTACGGCAATTAGGACATTACTTTCCAAACAATCGTAATTTTGTAATCATAGTTTATAAATTGCTTTAATAACGAATTTGATTTAATGTACTAGTGATTTTTAAACCGGAAATTGGGCTTTTAAGTCCAAAACACAACTAGAATTATAAAATAATAGAAGCAAGTAGGTACAACATTTTTTTCATCATTTTAGCTTGTAAACTTATTCGAAATATGACATGTAATATAATGTCTTAATATCACCATAGTAAAGTCGATGTTATCTTATTCTGTCCATTGTTCAGATGTGTTGGTTTGTCCTCCTATAAAATTTCCACCTTCAAATATAGTAGGTAACTGCTCATATGCCTATCAACTACCTTACACATATACACTCTTTACAATCCATTGTTCCATATTATTGTTCTATCTCGCACGTCAATTGTTTTCTCACACAGTTTGAATGATATTCTATTCTAAGTTTAAATTTCACAATATGGTCCTTGGTTTGATATTAACATCGCCACATACTGTTGATCAGTGGCGTGTATAGAGTTACATAGAATATTGCTGTTAGCCGCGCTTTAGGAGTCCTTCATTTAGTGAAGACGATGCTATTCGTACTTACTACCTATAAATATTTATGTAGGTATGTTCATTATCCAATACCAGTATGGAATTTGGGAACCGCTACGAATTCCAATAGCAGAGCGATACAATATACAAAAATTACTCCAGCATTATTTGGCATTTGTTTCACTCGCTCATGCTATTCACGTGACGTTTGTGGTTCGCTGTACCTTTTTTTTTTTTTTAGTGGAGGGGAAATCCATCATGGACACGTAGTGCCGGACTTCTACTGGCTAAAACCCCTCCTCTTCCTTTGCAGCTTGGTTCCTACCTTTCGGTCTACCCAAGCTGCAAACTTTGACATTTTATCCCTCCATTTGCAGTCGCCTTTCATCCCTTTCTTTCTGGGCTATTATTTCTTCCATGTAACTGCCCACCCTACTCCATACATATGGGGATTTCAGCATCGCTGTACCTACCCTTGTATCAAGAGCTGCAAGTTTGTTCCCTGTGGTGATTTTAAAATCTTTTAAACCTCAGTTAAAGCTTAGCTTTTGGGATTTGTACAGAGTCCACGTCACTGCTGTTAATATTATTTAAAATATTTAATAACTACCTATTTTATATGTAAAACAGAACTTTAAAGTGTTTCTAGTTTCCACCATACATACTTTATAGTGATAACATGAATATTTTTATCTTTGTTGGAAATCTCTCACGTATACCTACCTACTCAAAATTCTAACTAGATTTTTTAAGCAAAAGTATTTTTATAGAAAATGTTTTACAAAAGATGTAGAGATCTACTCTCAAATGAGTTCAGTTTTTTTAAAAGATTTTCATTTTATAATTGGATATAACCGATATATTATTTTTAAACTAACTTATGGGTTGAATTGAATTAAATAGTAATTTAAGAAAAGAATTTCCACGTGATAATAAACTCTGCATATGCGGTTAATTGGGTAAATGCTAACGTTAGTTATTTATATATCTATTATACTTACTACAGGGTCAGTAAGTGCTTTATGTTAATTATAACGTGTAGATACTTAAATGTATTTATTGAATGGTATATATTAATTATTTCTTAGGTGCGTGTTTCTTTCATAATTTTATGATACAGACATTAAGTTTCCGCCGATACAAGCAGTCAATGATAAAACGGATTAACTGATAACCATTCTACATGCCATTATAATATGGGTACATAAATTGTTTTACATCACGGATAATATCTTAAGTATGGATATTATTATCATTTATACCATAACCATACGCCATAATTCACAATAGAATGTAAAACATACAAAGCACATAGGTAACCTAAATACATTAATTAGGTATGTTAGGAAACTCTTCTTATTGGAGGAAAATGTTAGGTTACTTGAGGATATGATTAGGGTACCAACAATTTTCTTTACAGTTTTACGAGTACTAATTGTGTCTTTAAAATAGGTTTAAATACACAAACTTTCTTCTTAGATTTCATTGTTATATTAAATAAACTGTGTTTTTTATTCTTATTCATTATAATATAGTGCATAGGAAAAAGAGAATAAAACATCCTATAAGTATTTTTCACTGAGTGATATAAATATTATTTAATAAAGCAATTAGAGAGTTCGTATTTTTCTTTCTCTCCCGCCAGTATGGAAGTGTTTTTTTACTAGCATTCTTGAAAGTATCTTATGCTGTACACGATATTTGGTATGATATAGAAATTTCTTTCAAATAAAGTGAAGAACCATGTTATTGTAGCGGTTGTAATTCACTGACTTGTACAATAATGTAAATAAACAAAATAAACATACTATTGTTGCAACATCGAGATTGAAATTTTGTATACAAACATTGCATCTCGGCACCTACATATATAGTGTTGTACACGTGGTTTGAGGTAATTAACCGGGGAAACATCGTAAGATGTACCGGCAAGCTTTTAGTATCATTGTATAAAGTTTTCCCGCGACAAATTCTACGTTATTGTTTTTCGTCTTCTGAATATTACGGCCTTTGATTAAATACTGAGTATATTTTTCTGTATTGTGCTATGCCCTTCCTTGTTGAGGTTTATATAATAATATTTACGTGATATAAACACAATGTTACTATTATTTTATTGAAACAATGGATAATTATAAGAATAACTAAGAGTAAGAATAATTAAACGTTTTTTATTTGTTTTCATGACTTGATAATGTTTTGGGAGATTTTTTTACGTTCTTCTTCGTATCCGCTTGTGTACCCTTGACCAAAGCTAATAGTGAGGACACCCCCGAAGTGGGTAGCTCAAAGAACACTTAAAACATATTTTAAAGTAAGCTTTTTAATAGATTAAATTTATGTGAATGCATGACGAGTATTCTGTTAGAGTATGTATGCATTTTATAAATATTACTTGTGCCATGTAACATTCATAACATTATTATCTTCCTTGTATTATACATTTCCTTTGACGTGAACAACTGATAAGACATGTAAACATAATTATAATAATTTATTTATAAAATGAACTTCTTATGTCGTGTAAACATAAGAGATAATAATATAATTCCGTAAAAGAAAATAAAAATAGTACTTCAACCAACATGCAAAATCTTTGTCCAGTACCTACCGATTAATATAGGTAGGTACCTACTATTTTATGTTAATTTCTTTCTGATGTTTTCATAAAATTATTACACTCGTAAAAACATGTTTGCAGCTGGTATTTGATATCATAGGTGCTTCATACAATATACATATTGGAGGTAGGTACTTACCTATATTTTATGTGCTATATCTATTATTTTTATTCTTGAATTAAATGTTGAATGTAATATTCATACCTCTATATATATTTATATTTTGTATAAGTATGATTTTATATAGTAAAAACCTTGATCTTTTAAGACAGCGTTGATATTTAAACATATTGTTTCACATTCTATCATGTTTATTTTAGTTGGCAAAAACTCACTCTAATACTAAGTAAGTATATCTCTAGGATCCAGTATCTTTTATATAGAATCGTGGTTACTCACTTCAATACAATATATTGGTTCAGTATAGTACTTCAAAAATATAAACAAATTATCATTGAGGAGAAGATCAAAGCCTTGAATATTAAGTGACTTTAGTTTAATTTATAGTTTATTTAATCAAATTAAAAAAATAATGATGAATTCGTTTCCTTTCCATTTGTTTTGATTTAAAAGCATCTGATTAAAGTACTTAGGATACAAAGATTATATAACATGATTATGTAATATTAATAATTATGTATCATTATTTAAAAAGCTATAAAAAAGTTTTACAATAATTATATAATTGTTTTTAAATTAAGCACTTAAATTTAATAATTTTATGTAAAGTGAATTACCACTGCATGCATACTTGACATTCTGTACCGTAAATTGAGGTTTATTAGAACAAAAATAATATAATAGAATAATATTCATACTCAGTTCTTTGTTAATTAGTGTTAATTTATTTAACAAAGTTGTTAATTAGCTCTAATTATATACTCACTCGAAAATGAATTAAATCAATATTTTATGTACCTACAAATGTTTTAATTTCAAATATTATATTTACTTATTTATTAAAATTTATATTATTATTTGAAGTAGACGAAAAAATCTTAAGATAACCAAGAATAGCTAGATGTGTTAAATAACCTGAGGCAAAATAGATAAAATAGTTTGAAGAAAATAATAAAAAAATAAGAGTGGTAATTCAAAAGGAAAGCTTATGTTCACCAATGGATTCAAAATTACTGCATGAACAAGACAATAAATTGTTAATATATTTAACTTTACTGGTGTCTTGAAATATGGTTTTGATAAATCATAATATATTATTTGGACTTCGTTTTATGTTTGAATATGAAGTAGCACAATATATTATTTGTATATTATCTACAGATATTTAGGAGTCGGAAACTTCTTAAAATACAATTTCAAATATTTTTCTATTTATTTTTATAGAAAGATTTACGCGGTAATAGTTTCTCCAAACGTTTCATTAAAAATTGACATTTGCTCTTTAAATAACAAAAAGATATATTAACTACCGTAGAACATTGGAAGATATCGCGCCTCTACGACAAACTCTTCTATTGTGCAAAAATATTTTTATATACCATGTTGTAAAACTACTGCTTATTATTTTAACTTTGATATTTTGTACAAAGAACTATATTATTAATATTATAATAAAATTACACAAAGTTAACGAAATATTTGATGTTACAATCATTAATAATAATTACGCATGCGAATTTTTATTAATATGTTCCAATAACTTTCTATGTTAACATGTAGGTATGTACGAAATTATAAGTTTTACTATTAGTTAGTATGTACACAACCGTAATATACTTTTTATAAATATTCTAGGTCACCTGTTGCTTTCGTTGCAATGCCGTACGCAATTATTTATAAACCACTAGTTGTTTCTCGTCAACATTGATGAAATCGATAGAGAATAGGATCTTTAAAAAAAATTCTAGTGAATCTATATAATATAATGCGTTACAATCCATTGGATTAGTCTGCAACGAGTTTAGATTTTCTTCTCCATTCCTCCCTATTTATTCTCAGCCAGTCTCTTCAGCTCTACGTATAAGCCACAGTTCGTGTCCCTCTTCAGTTGGTCCATATAAGGTATGGAAGAGCTTCTAAGTGAATCTATAGAAGAACAATTTATTGTGCCTTTTTTAATTTTATCTATGGGACATGGAAAACCCTAAATCGACTGAGATCTGGTGTAGGAAACTGCCGCGACAATAGAGAACGATGGGGCTTCCTACAGGACGAATCCGGAGCATGTGACTGTGGTGCAGCACAGACTATGCCACACTTGTTGGAATGTCCATTGTGCCCTGTCACTTGCACTATGGAGGATATTTTTGACGCATCTCCACCTGCTGTGCGTTTTGCGCAGTACTGGAGATCAGTTTGATGGGTTTTTTTCTCTGGGTTTCGACACGATAAATAAATAAATTTTATCTATTTATTTAACAATATAAGCCTTCAACAAAAGAATATAAAACACAACAAATAATATAGGTAAGTACACATAATAAAGTGAATAACATCGAATTAAGAAACTGAACCTTAACTCAAAGGAATTAAAAAAAAAATCCATGCATTTGAAACATAAATAATAATATGTATAAAAAAAGATTTGCAGATATTTGGTGTCAATTGTAATCTTTCAAATGGTATATTCCTGATGCTGATATACATAAGTATTATAGAAACGTTATTTTTGTTTATGTATGTTTATGTCTAATTGAAGCTGAAGATCCATTGGTCGGAACACGTCGAAAACGAAGAAGTATTAACCAAGGTAGGCGAAAAAAGGCAACTTCTTAAGAGAATCAGCCAACAACGAGCTAACTGGATTGGCCACAACATCAGGACTACTCATCGCCATTGCGGAGGGTAAGACCGAGGGGACAAATGGCAGAGACCGACCAAGAGATACGTATATAAACCAACTGAAGAGGGACATGAACTGTGGCTCATACGTAGAGCTGAAAAGACTGGCTGAGAATAGGGAGGAATGGAGAAGAAAGTCAAAACTCGTTGCAGACCAATCCAATGGATTGTAACTCATTATATATATGTCTAATTATATTGTAGGTAATTAAATCAATATCCCGTATAATACATTTAACATGTTTAATTTAGGAATGAGGCATGCCACCCATCCTGAATGTCTTTATCTTTTATTGGTGTAGTGGGCACGATTTACCATGAAATTAATCTGCTAGGTACCCCATTTACAGTTTCGACCTACTGAATAATGATTGCTTACGTTTAGAACTTATCGAATTTTATAATGACTTCCTATGTTAGTTATTTGTGAGAGAAAAATATGTAAACATAATATGTGTGTCGTTTTAGGTATGCGGTCACGCTTATCTTAAAGATTAAATTGATGTAAGTTCTTTCATCTCCTTAATCTAGATTGTGCTTCACATGATCTGAATAAAACGATGGTAGAATTTTCTATAATATAAATCGTTTACCTACATCCATTACATCGGCTTAGTTATGTTGGTTAGTGACCTACTTTCCCTGGTTCACAACTCACAGTATCTAGTAGTAGAAGAAGAAGACCGGTAGATTCCGCTATAGACCTTGCGAGATAACAAACACAACGCTCTTCACAATAACTAATCGCGTTACATCTATTCCAATTAACTACATCCTTGCGGAAACAGAATACAGACTATGAATATTATCATTGTAGTCAAGTTTAATGATCAATACCACACCATTCTATTAAATAATATTATTATCTTGAGTATATAACACACAGCAGATCTTGCGAGAGATTAACGATAATAATGAAATATCCAGTACTACTTAGCTAATGGGAAAACGTCTATCATTTAAATGAATTATACGGTACTTAATATACATAGTAAATCAGACATTAGCTATTTAGCAGCGTGTTTTTATTTGTTTTAACTATTCAATAAGGCAAGCGTAAATGATAAATAATAATTCAATTTCCCACCACGCACTCGGATTATTATATACATAGTTATTTGATGGAGAATATCACCAAAAAGTTGCATGATTAGGTATACTCGTTAGTCGTTCTATATTGAACTCTTGATATTGCTCAAAAATAGTAAATAAATAAAAGTTTTTAATAATTTCTTGAAAGTTCAATTTTATCGTACTAAAAATATTCATATTATTCCCTCACAGGTGGATCTAGTTAATGGTTGACATCATTATTTCCAGTTTTGATATTCCACTAGAAAGAAACAATATTTCAACCAAATCATCATCATCATCATCATCATCGCCCTCAACGCTCCTCTATACATATGCTAAAAACTGAGATTCTTTGATTACTTCATTTCCGTTAACGTTGATGGATTCAATCAAGATTCAACACCATACTTTTATTAGCAGCGTTTTTTCAATACTTTTATTATACCTATACAATGTGTTAATTTAACCAAATTTTTATTATTACCGTAAATGTAAAGTAGGATTGTAGGTTGTTGAGAAACTTTCGTTAAATTGCAGTATAATCCTATAATTTGGCGGAAAGTGTAACACTGTGTTTGATGGTTATTTTATTTATTGGTTATAATGTACCTAGTATTTTAAAGTTAAGATTTTTTCAATAACTAGAAAGTCTGTATACTTATGAAGAGTAAAAGTTCATATTTATTTCAATCACCTATTAATTAATAAAACAAATTAATAATAAAAAAAAAACAAATATAAAAAACAAAAACGTTCTGACATTTGAATAAAGTGAAGTGGAAGTAAAACAGTGTTCTGTAATACATTAATTTTATTATTTTATAAAATGACGTTCCACAAAGTTTCTCTCGCAAATTTCGAAAATTTATTAAAAACATGTGTTATATTTTGAAATTCAGCGATGTCGACTAGCCTGGCATACAGTGTACATTAAGAAGTATATTAATATTTTACTCCCACATCAACATCACGACATAAGCAATATGTTTTCTGTGAGTATCTTTGAGGTGTATGTAGGTTTTTTTTCGGTTCTACGTTAGTAAATTTTAAGTGATGAACACAGAAAATTTAACATATTTGAATAAAGAAAACATTTTTCTCTTGAAAACTTGACGAAAGTACTTGAGTAATTAAATCAACGGTGAATAATAAACAGTATTTTGTGTTAATATCAAATAATGTTAAAAATGTCTTTTCACAATGCGTATCAACAAACCTTAGATCATTTGAATACAAAATTAATTCATTCGTTTATCATTATTATTTAGTCGGAAAGTGCAAAATTTAATAGAAAATGATCTTGAGTCCTTTTTTATTACAGGAATCCATGTAGAAATATTTATTGTTGTGTAATTTATTATATTTGCTACGCCAAAACCTATGCTAGAACGATCTTATTGATGTACCTCATAGTGTTGAATAGTTTAGTTCGTATGGTTATCTAATAATTTTGAAGTTTGCAACGTAAATTGTTTTTGAATTGAAGTAGATATAGGTATAATCCAATCCAATCTTATCTCCTGGTCATTGTTTAACACAGTAAATGAGTATGCCTACCTAAGTAGAAATATATTATTATTAAATTCACGCTACAGCTTGATACGGATTAGATACCATTAGGCATGTTATTGAAGGTGCCTAATCAAAGATAAGGAATTGATGGAGAAGTGGAATTTAATTTAATTTGATATGTTACGGGAAATGATAATGTAAACAGACATTATCCATTGTTATCTAAGCTATTGTAATGACTTCTTAATATAAAGTATTCTAATAAAGTAGGTATAGTAGAAAATTGCACATTTTTATAGATTTTTTGATTGTTTTTAAAATTATGTAATATTTTATTACAATTCTATTCTATTTTCATAACACTTTAAGCACATCATGTTTAAATTTTGTTAGCTTACTAGGGTATTTTGTACAACTTTTTGTATGGCATCGGCATCTACTGTTTGTCTTCGATAGTTGCTGTGCTCAATTTCATCACATATTCTTGGTTCTCGCTTTGAAATTTGCTGCAATGCCTTCATAGTCGCATCATGGATTTCCGTCCTATCCCTTTCAAACCTTTTCGTCGAATATTCCTCTACCACACTGAGAAAAATACTCAAAACGAATCATTGGTACGGTACTATCAGATTAGGACCAGAGATCGTACAAACGATTCATTGGTATAAATCTATTATATTAACTCTTCGCAAACAAATCATTGGTAAATTTACCAACAACTTGTTTGCGAAGAGTTAATATTATAGATTCGTACTAATGAATCGTTTGTACGATCTCTGGTCCTAATCTGATAGTACGTACCTACCAATGATTCGTTGTGAAATTTCGTTAGTATTTTTCTCAGTGCAACTGTTCTACTACTACATTTTTTGGAGCTAATCAGAGGTCTTATGGCAGAGGCCGATCAAGAGACGCGTATATGGACCAACTGAAGAGGGATATGAACTGTGGCTCATACGTAGAGCTTAGAGGGTTTCCCGCCCGGGAATTCCCGGGAAAACCCTCTAATTTTCATTTCCCGTTTCCCGGGAAAAAAACGAATCCTTTCCCGGGAAAAAATACAAATTATTAGTCATGCAGATTGCCATACCGATACCGAAATCTTTGTTTAGTTAAATGTAATAGTCGTGATAAACTTGTAGAAGCTGACGAATATTTTGATATGAAAAATAATATTAATTACCAATATAAGTGTTATACTTTTAAAAAAAACTTAATTATAGCTTCAATGTATTCGTTTAAAGAAGCATAATATTATTCTAAATATAATTCGAAATCGGAGGTGTGTTTGGCCGACAATGTATAAGAATCCTACAATTTTTCATGTTTTTTTTAACATATTTCGAAAAGTTAGATAGTTCTTAAAAATATTAGTGCAGCCAACTGTCATTTTTTTTGTTTTATTCATGGATATTAACCGATATAAAAAATCTTTTTTTGTCGAAATTTCTCATTTTTAAAGTCAAAAATCTTTAAAAAGCTTTGCCAAAATCCATAACATTTTTTTGCTTGATAGGATGATAAAAAATTAAAAGTTTATATATTTTGTAAACAATTTTTATTTTGATATAACATAGAGTACCTAAATAAATCTCGTCAGTCAGCTATTTAGTTTTTTTAAAGCAAATTACTTATATTGGTAACAAAAATTTGTTTTTTTTTATCAAATCAAAATGTTTGCAAGGGTCAACAAGTTATGAGAGTTTTTATACCAAATTTGTTGAAAATTGAATATTTATAAATATAATAATGAATTTCCCGGGATTCCCGGGAATCCCGGGAAATTCATTTTAAAACTTCCCGTTTCCCGGGAACAAAAATAATCCGGGAAAAGATACCCTCTAGTAGAGCTGAAAAGACTGGCTGAGAATAGGAAGGAATGGAGAAGAAGGTCCAAACTCGTTGCAGATCAATCCAATGGATTGTAACTCATTATATATAGGTCATTGCACCAGTGTTTGACACTGAACCAGTGTTTGACATTTTGTCTTAAACTGACTCCAGATAGTCATACATGCACACATTTTTAGTGCTACTATGCTTTTTGTCATCCGTGTTTATTTTAGTATCCCCTGTGATGTCATTAGTGGTGGTTGTTATTACGCATGCTGCTGTAAAAAAATTATTCTAACACAAGGTATGTTTTTTCTAATTTCTTATGAATCAAGATAAGGACAAGGGTATTATAATATACATACATCTTTTTCAAGACATATTTTTTTTGGCTGATTAGTATTTATCATAGTCATTATTGCTTTGAATAATGTGTTGATTGCCATATTTCTTGAATTTAGTAATTCTGAGTACTTTATTACCAGTGTCAATCACTGGAGTCGTATATCATACTAATTCCCCGGTCTTTGACAAAGTGTCAATTACTGGGGTTTATAAGAAATCCAGTGTTTGCCACTACTACCAAATATTTTTATTTATTTATTTTTTCTATTAACATCATCAGTAAGGGAAGGCATTTGAAACCTAAGTTATGAAATTAAACATTTTGTGATAAATATTGGTAAATTTATTTGTGTTTGTGACAGATGACTCCAAACAAAAAACCCAAATTCCTTTGGGTTAAAGAGAAAACGAAGAGTGCAGTAGTTGCTGTCAAAAACGGCATGTCTCCAATGCAAGCATCTAAAAGATATGAAGTACCTAGAAGCTCATTAATTTATATTTGACTTTTGTCTTTTCAAATGAGATTTGACGATAATGACCGCTAAATTTTTTTATTTATTTTTATTTAAGTGTAGGTAGGCAGGTAGGTATATACTTTTCAATAATATTATAAAGTACCTAAATATGTTTGTTTTTATTTCTAATAAACATTTTAAAAAGTCTCAGTTTATTTATTTACTTAACTACTATGAAATATTATTTTTTCTATGTGTCAAACACTGGAGTTTTATGTGTCAATAACTGGTGAAATTGTGACAAACACTAGATATCACCAACTCAATTAATTAAAAAAATATTAAAAATGTGTAGTGATACATGTGATAAATATAGGTAGCTTATTATATTTATAGGATTACCAGCTACTGAAATTCAAGAAAAAACAACCATTTCTAAAAAAAACATAGGAAATATGAAACGAAATTGTGACAAATTTCTTATTGTGTACAAACACTGGTGCACTGACCCTACATATTTTCATGTGAACTGTAGTAGTATTTTACTTGTCTCTATAGATTAGCTAGTGACCCATGAAAAATATTAAAAAATATTTTGTCAATATTTAAAAATTCGAAAAATTTCAGTAAGCATGTACATATTATAAGTTACCAATTGATAAGACGTAATTATCTCAGATATAATAAAAAAAAACATTCTTATTAAAATGCGTAAATAATTTGTAGATGATTAATAAACCTGTATTAACACTATTATAAATTTTCTTATCAATACGTAGATATATAATAAATTCTTAAGAAATAATCTGTATTGATAAAATAGTGAACTCATTACGTTACAGAGATGACAGTTGTAGTTGTCAGTGATGTGATAGTTTTATTGTTTAGTGTAATGTTATAATACTCCTAGTTCTTTAGAACCAATGGTGAGAGTTTTAATTTTGTTTAAAATAAACAAAACTATTGATCAACATTTATCTAGGTACCTACTTATAATCAAATACTGTGTTTTCAAGTGCAACATATTATTTTAATTAAACATTACTATTTAATCCACTATTTACATATGTGGTTTATATTAAAAAGTTTCGGTTACAATCTTGTTATCATCAATAACAGTGTTATTATTATAGTTTTTGTTGTTTTTATCTTTATTTCTTGTTGTTTTTTTAACTTTATTTTATTACAGTTATTTTATAACTTTGATTATTGTTATTTTAAGTGATGTTGTTCTATTGAAAAACGTGAATAAAGATTGTTACAAATAGTGAATTTCTTCTATTTATTAATGTGTTTCATATAAACCAATATAATAAGTTTTCATTTTCAACATTTTGGTTGCGTTGGGAAATGCATATATTCACGTTAATACCGGTTTATCATATTATTTTATCCACTTTATTTGTATAAAATGAACACTAATTATGCGCGTAGCTATTTACTAATTGAATGTGTTAATTATTATCGCGAAATTAATAAATTTTAACAATAAATGTTATTAATACAATAAGTTATAGGTAATTATCATACTATTTGTTAAATGAGTATGCTACAAACAATATATTTTTCTCTTGTTTAATTTTCATAATTAAGATAGTCAAATAAAAAGTCTACTACTTTTTATAATAAAAAGCATAAAAGTACACATTTACATATACGTCAAATGTAATTACATTGTTTTCTCATCATGCCTTTAGTTTTACTCGCCTCTTTTTATTTATGAACGGTGTTTATATTAGGCATGCCCTAAAACAAAAGTTTTTATAATTATTTTATATACTTCGAAAAAAGCGTAACTAGCTTTTGCACGAATCTTTAAACCTATTGTAAGAGTGCGTTGATAAAATTCAAATACTTTAGCAATAAGAGGAGAGTTCACAGGCACGTTAATTAAGTATGGAAATAATATCTGTACCTGGGAGCCATTAGGACTCAAGTGCATTTTTGACAAAAATGCCAAAGTTTCAAAAAAGCGAAAATAACACAACAGTCGTGAGTCTTAAGTACAGAAATGCTTAGGGTCTTTTTTTATATACGGCTTGCGATTGATCAAAATATGATATTGTCTAAATACAAAATATAAAAATTGCAAAAAATTGCGTCTCCTTTGCACAAAGTCGTGAAGAGATAAATGGCTATTCCTTGTTTGTTCAAGGGAATGAATTATAATATGCTATAGGGTCTGTAATAAACTGTATATACCTACTATATACAGCTTATTACTAGTAAAATTTTGAGATTTTTTCACTTAAAAAATTGAATTTGAAAATGGCATTTTAGTACTTAAGACTAAATGGCTCTCAGGTACAGATATTATTCTCAGGTGCGTGTCTCGTCTGTACCTTTATCGACTAAGCACCTACCTACTACACCGCAATATGCATGTATGTATGTAAGTAGGCATAGTACCTACTTGAATAGCGGCTTGTATGCTATTATTATTATTGTCTATAAGTATGTAAGTATGTATAATATACATACATAGTGCTGGCTGACAGTGTATGAGTGTAGGTAGGTACTTCTTGTAGCGTATTCTATGCTGTGTTCGTAAGAAAAAGTGAAAGTGAACGGCTTTGCGCTAGAACTGGTTACGACGCCAGCCAGCGACGGAGTATCAAGGAAACCAACAAACTGTATCTATCTATCAATATATTACCTACCATAATAAAACCACTACTGTATAGCATATTATGGTGAATATCGCTGGTTTCCAAATTAAATCAAATTTAGGTATTGATTGGTGCTTTCCAGCGACACCGGTCTTCCGTAGCGCGACTAACAATATCCATATGATTGCTTCCTTTATTTTATTCTACGAGTGCTGTACTCCCCCAACGTTGGCGATCGTGAAAAAGGCCTCTCTGTCTTTCGCTACTCGGAACAAGTTGCGCAGCCATGATATCTACTTTCTGCCTAGTCTTTGTCTACTTTATAGTAGGTACCTATCTTTTGGCAAGTTTTGATAATGCCACGAATATACTCATGAAAAATTTGCTGACATTCCTAATCACAGCTGTTTGAAAATATTTTTCAATTGTATGTACTAATAATTATTGGGATTAATTGTTAATAATTGTACCTATAATGTATACATAATGTAAGGGTTTGATGTTTTCCTAATTTAAAATCATAATGGTCAATATTTTCAGCAATGAGGGATCGACATGAAAGTTTTTTTTTAATACAGTGTGTATAATAGATTATATTTCTCATCAATGTAATTAATATGTCGAAGTCAATACATTACAATTGAGAAACACTGTTATTTGAGAACCATGTTCTTATGTACGGTCAATAGACACGTTTTGATTAATTACATACTAGGTACCTACCATTCGAGAATAACATATAAATATATATTTGTGATACTTATACAACTTCCCACCCTATATCATGTACCTACCTTATATGCATGTTGTTTGCAAAAATCAACTTATAGAGACAATAAAAACTTGAAGTCCTCGCCTATTAATTAAGCTTATGATAAAAAATACAAAACCTAAAGTCAAATCTGTTTTGTTATAATATTATTGTACTATACGGGTTCGGCCGTATCTTAGATCTTGTCACTCCAAGTATGCAAAGACGGATATTACTTTGTTACTAACAATCCTCGGATCATATTCCTCCCAGGCAATCTGAATCATGCTATATTTTTGAGTATGCTACATAATAACCAGTTAGGACAAAATACTATAAGTCTAAATTGTTTCACTGCCATAATGTATTTTATTATGTCATATAAATTCATTTCCATTGAATTTTGTACAATTTTTGGAAGAATTAGATGCTATTGGAAACATAATAATTTTACATAGATAAAAAGAGATAATCGATGAAAGATAATTGCGATAAGAAGTGTTTTTTACGAAATCAAATTTGTTACTTCATTTATGTAACAGTGTTATTTCATTGGTAAATGAAGTAGGTGACTATCTTAGAAAATTCAATTTATACCGTCCTAATAATCTTTTACTGCTCATTAGATTGTGGTTCCTTGAATCCAATATTTATTATTTCTCTCATTGTCAAAAGAATTCTAAAAAGGCATATCAATAAAAAAACATGTATAAGTAACATACTAAACAATATTAATGCTCTTTTTTTTATCCATGAAATAAGAATATTTTCGTAGCTAAAAATTGAAACCTAAAATGTAGCATTAGAGCTTTTTTATGGAACCTTCGTTTGTTGTAAAATATCGAGCAAAAACTTCTGAACTGGTAATAACAAAATACATACATTATATTTAAAAGGACTAGGGTAGGGTAATGGAGGCCAACTGCTTTTAGAAATAACAAACTAGTTTGCGGTGACCGGCTCATGACTATTAAGTCTAATAATATATCTACATACAATACTAAATTAGTGCAAAACTTTGATCGAGTTAATTTTACATAAGTCACTTACAAAATACAAATATACCATCTACCAAATGTTGCATTAGATATCTACGTTTTAAATACGATTTCCTAGTCTTATATCACGACGGCATACTGAGTTAGGTTTGATATCTATATATGTATAGGTATCAACTACATATTTCATGCATAATAAAACACCAGTAATTTATTAAACTTTAATTGTAGATAGATTATTATTTACTATCAAAGTGTATTTTTATATTGATCCAAAATAAAATTTATGATACGGCCAACAATAATCCTTTCATATTGTTGTTATGAATCACCTAGGTCTGGCTCGGATAAAAATATAACTTGCAAAATTGGTGAACAGTTATAATTTTCGAAAGATATTATATTTCGACAGGTAGCTATACCTATCCCGTAGAGTACCTAGAAAAGAAAATATTTCTCACTCTTTCCTGTAAGTATTCGAATGCAGGCCCTGTTTAAGGCAAGTATTCGTAGAATATTCCGTTTAAGACATGTAACATCTTCAGTTCAGCGATGAGATATGTTACCCATTCTGAATGTCTTTACTTCTATTGGCATCAAGAGGATGACTTTCATATTTATTATCTGCGTTCAATTTACTACCTGCTTGGAGGAAATGCCATGGTGGTATGAATGAGTTAATATATTTCATTATTTTTACTGGCATACTAACTTGGTTTATTTGAATATATCAGAAAATGAGAAGAAATGTAAAATTAATTATTTTCTTTTATTGTTGATCAGGTTTCTAAAATTGATATTGAAATGTTCATTGATCCATGATCGTTTGGCATTCATTTAATCCCTTAAGACATAATATGATTTATCTAATCTCTTTGTTTAATGCTCAGCGTATGTACGTACACATAACATATTGCTACAAATTATATTATTGTCTTTTATATTTATTGACGAATGATTATATGAAATAGACATTCTCAGTTTTAAATATACCTATGATATTAAAACACGTGGATGAGAAATCAATTTATGACTTATTTCTTATGGCGTTAAGAGAATGTCCTATATGTTCATTAAAATATGTAGTTATTCCATTAATCGCATAAACTGTGATGTTAAAGATACATATATTATACAGTACCATCACGGCACATGGGATATCCACAAGTGGGATAACCAGCAGACAACCAAACTATGTTTTCATTACCTAAGTTTGGTTGGAAGAATTGATATCCCAACAATTAACCCACCTCCAAACCGTAATTTGTTTTCATATAATTTTGTAGAATCGTTCTAGTCTCAATTATTTATAAAATCCCCAACAGCTTTGATTGGACAAATGAAGGAAAAAAGATTCGTATATTTCATTATTTCATTTCAATCATTATGAAATGTCTTTCATTTAAGCAATAGGTAAATAAATAAAGAACTCGCACACCAATATATTTACTTTCAACACCAACTAAAATAATTATTGTTTCGCTCACCGTTATGGAGTACCTATAATAAAATTGATAGTAGATATAGAGTTAATGGTTAAATATTTCTATGTAGATCGCAATTCAATATTTACTATAGAAAATATTATTACAATATTTAGTATGGATACAATACTCGTATTACCAACTCGATTGAACTAATAATTGCATAATGTTTGATAAAGACTGTTATGAAATGTTATTATTGTAATGGTCAAAATTCATGCAAAATGAAACAACACTACGAAATAATAATATTAGCGCGGCATTAAAAGCATTACGTGGCTGCCGATACGGAAAATGTGAATAATATTTCTTATACAATAATAGCAAACATTGGAAGCAAAACAGATACCAGCAACCCACTCGTTCCTTAACTCCTACACACTGTTTTAAAATTAGGTATATTTTATTTACCGTTATCTGTAAAATAACTTTGTGATACAAATAGCATTTGTTTTTCCAGGATTAATGAAAAAAAACAATTTGAGTTTATTCGAAGAATTTGCGGATTTTAAATATTTGTACCTAATAATCAGGTTTTATCGTTGTAAGTGCGTTCGTATTTCGCATCAAAAACCTTACTTAATTTAATAAATAAATCATATATTAATGCGAGAGTAATGAGTTCAAAGGCAACCCCGTCGGCAAAAAATGAGGTTTGATGTATGAGTAGTTTAATGCGAATAATACGAACAAATTTTACTCAAAATAAAGCATTATCAAAAAAATTATGTACAAAAATTATTATCACCGTAATAAGACCTTCTAATTTAAATTATTATATTGTCTACAATTATTTCTTACATCACAATGAACAGTTAATTTTTACTAACGGTGATAATGATGGCACCATAAAAACTACAATTTATTTTATTTAATAAACAGTTTAAAAACTATTTGTCAATTCGGTTAATCACGTACAGTCAAGTGAGTTTATAACAATACAGTCATACGTGTTATGTAATAGCTAATATGATAGTAATGACTTTATAAAAAGGAATAAATTATATACAGTATTATTATTCTTGCTTAATACATTCAGTAATCCACGTTAACAAAATTGCCTTGAATGGATATTTCGTTGAAACGTTTGAACGTGTGTAGGTACAAGTAATTCATTGGAATTATAGCTTTGATGAAAATCTTTCCGGAAGAATAGTGAAATGTTTTGTAAATGAAATAAATTTGTAGGCCGTAAATAAATATATCATTGTAGAAATACTAAAATAATCATATATTTTTAATCCCATTGTTTTCGTATATTAATTGTCATAACTGGTGATAGATATGAACCTTAACAGAACGTACCTTTACATATTATGTACCTAGACACATATTTTTTTAATGTTGCTAATTATGTATACTTTTAAGTAACATTAATAATTGAGAAATCAATATACTCTATTCGACTTCCGTCACGAGGTCTTCCACACAGGACATGTTGCATAATTATATTAGAATCATAATTTTCCTAGAAATAAAAAAAAACTGTGCATTTTATGCTACATATTATTATGTGTGTGTGTGTGACTAAATTTTAATCCGGCATCTTTTACGATACTTACATACATTACGATATTCTCCACAAGTAGAATAGCTAGCGGATTGATTGCGTGTAATAAACATGCATGTTATCCTCTTCACGCCAATAGAATTACGAAATTCAGATTGGGTAACACAACCTAGGGCTTAACTGAAGATGTTGAATGTCTTAAACTATTTATATTAATATTAATCAAAACTATATTTTAACCTAACCTACGTTGTGTACTAACGCGTAGATATTGAGATACCCTGTTAGATCCAAATTCATACATTTTCAAGGAATGTCATTACATAATCTGTAATATTTCTTATGCACAGTAATTTTATAATTTGTGAATATGCTCAATGAATAAAAGTATGCATAAATCGAGTTCTGCGATTTTTCTATTACTTGTCTGGTAAATGTGACTAAAGCGAATGTATGAACAAATATAATGTTCTTAGAAATGAATTCAAATATTTATGCGGGAATTATTGAGTGTACTTCTATCAGACCTATTGACATAAACAATAACGGAGTGCTTTGCAAAATGCAACATTTGTTCCCTCCTCTTTGTTGTACCTATACCGCACACACTCTCAGCTAACAAGGCCGACAGTTATGGTGGGGGATAGATCAATTCACTTTTTTGCATCAAACAACATTCAACGTGAAATACTACTAGAGCCAATCTGTTATGAATCGAGATATACTATTAAAGGTATTATGTCTTAGACACAATATTACTGATATGTACATGCAGTAGGTACTGAGTATATTGATTATTCGCTTAGGTATACTGGCCTTCGTTAATTTCATTTTAATACAAAAGGTCGCATTAGGTGATATTTTTATATCCCAATTCCACGTACCATAATTCCACCTAAAATAAGTAATTTATGTTTTTACCATTAGTTTACATAATTATGTAATACAAAATCCATCAACGTTGTAGGTATATAGGTATTAATTAACGGAAATCCTATCTATAAGGATACGCATTCTAAATTAATTAGATGAAGTACAAATTTAAAATGTCGCATTATGTATTATTATATGTTGAAATATTTTTAATTTAAAATGTATAGAAAATGTGATATTCTTGACTTCTAATTATGTACACATTTTAATACCAGTACTGATTTTCCAAAACCGTTGTTTTCCTGCAAAAACGTTTTTCTTTCGCATTGACGTATCACTTGATTGATTTTGTGTAAATTGAGTTGATTCTTCCACGACATTTCTAATGTTCTGATATTAATGTCACAATATGAACAATTTGTTTAGAAAGAAGGTCTCCTAAGTCATTGGAAGCCTTGAGCAAAACGAAACAGAGCTAAATGAGATGATTGAGCAAAATATATCCTTACTATTGTCATATAAAAAGTCCTTTATGAGTCATAAGAGAAAAGTTGTCTTCCTAAGGTTAAGTATGTATTAGAATATAAAAAGATTGAAGGTTGTTTGGTTTATTTTTTTTCTTAATGAATGTGGGTGGCGGAACTTGCTTCAGATTTAGTACTGCGGGCGTTTGCTTTTATGAAAACTAGATTAATAGATTAAATACTCGTACCTAGTGTGTTGCATTCACGTATTCATATTCTAACATTATGTCAACTTCCGTAAGGTTTACAAGGTCTACAACCTTTATAATGATAAACGAGAAATATATACATACGATAAATTACATTAATTATATCAAATATAATCCAACTAAAGAACCGTTCTAGAATAATGGATATAGGAACATTTGTATCGTTTTAGAAAAGACATTTATTTTAATATCTCCGATTCAGCAATAACAAATCCCATTCTAAATATCTTACTTTTTACCATGACGGTACAGGTAGATAACATGGATATCTAACACATTTTTTAAACAATCGGAAAAAAGTTTTTCTGTACTAGTCGTACCTACATATATATTATCTCAAATGCATATTGACATAGTTCGTCGGTAGCCTGGAGGTAGAGTCTCGGCCTCGTGAACAAGGGGTCCGTGGTTCGATACCAGGTACCGGCAAACTCCCCTTTCACGACACAAGCTTTTAGTAGCTTACTGTGAAAGGTGTATAAGGTTGTATTTGGGTTTATAATAAACAAAACCCAGATATATCTTTTTTTTTAAAAAAAAAACATAGGTATAATAATTATAATGCAATTGTTTTTTCTTACCAATTCCACATCAAATACTTTCAATAATTACTGCATAAGGAGGCATTTAAAAAAATATATCAAATAAACTGCTAATGCCTTCTACAAACAATATTACAAAGTACGACAAAAAAATATTCATTCCATATCTTAAAATTAACGCAATAACTTAATAACGAAAGTTTTTCATTTTACCATCTTAAACAGTGGATATAATTCTATCAATAATAACAATAGTATGGTGGCTTGCTGGTAAAATAAACGTTGCAATACATTTTGCGTTTATAAAAAAAAAAAAAAAATACTTTAAAATGTTGATCATTCATTCAATACTGATATTAAAGTCTCTCGATATTACTAAACTTTATCCTTATTGCACATTTAAAACTTGATTCATACGATAGATTATTTAGAAAATGTTAACATGAGGTAGGTAGTATTATTATACACGAAATATCTTACGACAGAAATACCACAATCCTTTTGTCATAAAGTGCAAGAACGTGTTCTCAGTTATATCTTATGTATACCTACGCTTATACCTAATGCAATTATCGCTAAATCTGATCATAATGTTAGCATTTAAGATTTCAATGGAAGAAATGTGAAATACAATTCGCTACCATGCTCTTAATAAAATTACTTGAATATCTCAATTCTGCTTTCAGCTATGAGAATGAAACTATATATGTTTTAATTAAAACCCTCAACATGGATTAGATACATCGCAATATTATTATTACTTGTTTATCTCCATTCTGCTTTCAGTTATGAGAATGAAACTATATAATTTATTATGTTTTAATTAAAACCCTCAACATGGATTAGATACATCGCAATATTATTATTACTTGTTTATCTCCATTCTGCTTTCAGTTATGAGAATGAAACTATATAATTTATTATGTTTTAATTAAAACCCTCAACATGGATTAGATACATCGCAATATTATTATTTTTTTTTGTCAGAATATCGATGCTTTTAAAAAGCTTCCCTGTACCGAGTGAATTCTTCGGAATGAAAAATATTACTAAGAATTTAGTTTTTTTAAATTTGTTGTACATAACAAAACATGTATACGAATATAAAATAGGTACATATAATCTTCTTCTTTAAGTGCCTTGTCGGGTCCCCCCAACGTTGGCGATCACCTCGGCGAACTTGTCCCTGTCCTGCGCTGCTCGGAACAGCTCTTCCACACTTCGGATGCCGGTCCACTTCCTTATGTTTCGCAGCCAGGACATCTGTCTCGTACCGGGACCTCGACGTCTCAATTTTCCCCTTCAATATCAGTTGGAGAAGGTGGTATTTTTCTCCACGCAGAGCATGACCCAGATGTGAAACCTTGCGAACCTTGATGATTGATAACAATTCCCTGTCAACTCTAGCTCGCCTCAGGACTTCGGTATTGGTAACCATGTCGGTCCAGGGAGCTCTGAGCATACGGCGATGGAGCCACATTTCAAATGCTTCCAGTCTGTTCATTGCATTGACTTTTAAGGTCCATGTTTCACATCCATACAATAAAACAGACCATACATAGCACTTAATCATTCATTGGCGGAGCTTCAAATTTATGCTGTCATTGCAGAAGAGTGGTTTCATTTTGTTAAATGCAGCTCTTGCTGCCTCAATTCTGCATTTTATCTCTACATCTGGGTCAAGAGATTGTGTTAGTATGCTGCCGAGGTATTTAAATTTCTCCACCCTTTCAACGCCACGGCCGTTCAAATGCAATACTGACCCACTGTAATCAAGTCGTCCGAAAGTCATCCATTTGGTTTTGCCGATATTTATAGTTAGCCCCAGTCTTTCACCGGACTCTTCAACAATATTAAGGAGGTCTTGAAGGTCATTGACACTTTCAGCCAGTAAAACAGTGTCGTCGGCATATCTAATATTGTTTATCACAACGCCATTGACTTTCAGTCTCTTGTCTGTGTTGGTGAGGGCTCTTTTAAAGACATAGTCGGAGTAGAGATTAAACAATAACGGAGAAAAGATACAACCCTGTCTCACGCCACGCTGGATGGAAATTGCGTTTGATTTCTCATATCCATGTCTTATTTCGGCTGTTTGGAGCCAATACAGATTTTTAATAAAATTTAAATCCTTGGTATCAATATTGCATTCGACAAGCATTTTTATTAAGTCAGTACATGTTTTACCCTGTCAAATGCCTTTTCGTAGTCAATAAAGCATGCAACTACCTCTTTTCTTTGGTCCCGGCACTAAAATGAGCATCCGAAAATTTATCACTGATTTGTTTTATTTATCCAACTAAATTAACTAGTACTCTTAGCTTTTATAAAAATCACGATTAATTTGTCGATTTATGGATGTATTTTTAAACATGCATGTATTTTTATTTCAGAAAAATAATTCAACATGACGACCAACCGGCACCGTGACGATGTCAGTGAGAACTCAGACGACGAAAATGCGCCCTTTGGACAGGAAATATATGGCGGAAGGTAAGAAAACACTTTAACGTATAAAATACTTCCGAATTCTTATACAGCTGATTACGGTATCCATTGAGTACACAGTATAACATTGATCTTAGATTTGTCAAGATTTTGAAATAACACGTAATATTCCAATATAATTTTAAGAATACATTATGTTTTATCAATTCTTGTAATACCGGCAGCGTGATGAGTAAGAGAAATCGGAGGCGTGCATGTCTGAGAAACTGGATGAATGAAGTGGAAGTGAAAGAAATATGTAAGGATCTATAAAGTGTTCCGTTCTCTCTGTCTACCTCACCTGGGATACTGCGTGAGGGTATGGATAGGTAGATAGATAGATAATAATACCAATCAATATCTCGAACTCATATATATGCTAGGTGTCACTTCCACTTTTTCCGAAAGTTTTTTTACAAAAGATTTACAATCATTTTGAAAAATAAAAATATAATAAACATGCAAGTTCGTCGGTAGCCTGGGGGTAGAGTCGAGGCCTTGTGAACAAGGGGTTCGGGGTTCGATCCCAGGTGCCGGCAAACTCCCCTTTCACGACACAAGCTTTTAGCTTACTGTGTATATATCTTTTTTAAAAAAAAAAGTTGACTTTAGTTACGTGAGAGGTGATATTATTTTCGGGTATGTTTCAATAATAATGTGTTTTCTTGGGAATACGTATAGTAGTAATATTAATCTCGTTTATTTTTATTATGATAAGAATCAATTTTCTACTGTTCATGTCTTTTAGCGCTATCTATAAATAGTTTGAAGTTATCTAGTACTATGTTCATAGCTGTAATGTGTGGTATTAAAAAACTGAAAATATAGAAGTCATAAGATATCCTAAAAGACGTTAAGACTCGCAGGTACCCAGTACAAGGGAACAACTTTATTCAAAGGAAAAAGTAGTGAGGAAGGGGAGGGGAGACGAGTTTATTGTGGTCATTTTGTTTAATACTTAAGCTCGTGATTTTTAATCAACATATCGTTTATTGCTCTGTGTCCTTCCTTTCTGTCTTAAGAACTTGTATTGCAAAGTGCAAGTAATAGTATGAGTACCTACATTATTAAATTTACTCTTTGGTGTATTCAACTATAAATTGACGGAACTAGTCTACTTTATTCGCTCCATTTACCACATTTAAATCCTTATTATTCATTGGTCTTTTACCTTTCGAGGTCCCTGATGTTATTTACCTAATATATGTAGATATAACACATAAATTTATATCGCAATAAAAATCTTATAAGGATAATATGTAAATTTTATAAAATGTGTCGATAAATCTAATTTGAATACATGACTCTGATAATAAAAACTGTAATATTTAACTGTGTTGTATGTAGATATAGCAAATTCAACTAGCGTGTAGCACTTGAGAATATTTTTAGCATACCTTTTTAATAATTTGTAATTTAAAATATCAATATTGTGGTTAAACCAGATGCAAGACCTTTTGCATCTGATGTTGCATATACAAATATTTATTCTTACCATATTATTGGTTCTAGAAGTTAAGTATATTTGTATCGGGTATAGTTGCGGGTTATGCGATAGGCAGTAAATTATGTACAACAGACTAGACAATATATTTTATATATCTTTAGTGTCGGCTCTCCGGGAGTGAACGGATTGTTGCTATTGGTCAAATGGAATAATCTTATAAGCAAACTTTATATATAGAGAGAGGAGAGTGTGGGTGTTTAAGTATTATTAACAAACTAAGAATTGTGCCTATTTATGTAAGTTAAAGCTGTACTTATGCTAAGAGGATAAACAGGAATGATATACGAGCTTGGTGTCAAACAATTTTATTATGTTTCGATGCTTTTATTGATAACCATGTCGAACTGGTGAAATAAAACAAATAGATACCTATGATACATTTTATTATGTTGCTGTTCAAGTTTCGCGAATGCATTAATATAAGTTACATACACGCTTTTATTTCATATAAGCAACGTACAGCAACGTTGGTATTTGCAAGTTCCTTAATGTTTCAACATATTACCTCACCGAATGAATTTAGCGATGAAAATGAACCATTCAATTACTATTAAATGTGCATTGTTAACATTTGTTTGGTAGATATACCATTTGTGAAACTATAAAACGATTATGTTTCTTTTTTATGTAATATAATAAAACTTGCAAACATAATATTAAAAATAATTATTACTTATTATTTTATTATTCACCCTATTCGACATGACTTATGTTACATTTTATTGTGGTGAATATTCTGTTACTGCGAATGCCAAGGTTGTCTAGTACAAATACCTATGTAACTATTCATATCTAATATATAAAAGGAAGTCGTGTGTGTTACAACACTTATAACTCAAGAATGGCTGTACCGATTTGAATGATCTCTGATTTGTTGTATTCTTCTCCGCCCGGAATAAACTATAGGCTATTAAAACATCTTACAAATTCACGGGAAGAAAGAATATGAAGAAAATTATTTACGCCATACATTTTTAATTTCAAAAATAAAAACAATATGGAGAGTTATTGCGCTGTTAGCGCCCCCACGTCGCCTGTTGCATTGTGCTAAAATAATCCGTAGGTTCTGCTATATTAGGAACCAAATTACTATAACTAATATGAACGAAATGTGTACTAATATTTGTTTACTATAATTCGGTTGTTACATGGCAATAGGTTGTATCTCACTAAAACATAATTTTACAGGAGAGCAAAAACAAAGTTTGCAAAAGAGATATTTCAACCAAATTTCGAGCATTATATATCAAAATGAAGGTAATTATTATTTCTACAAGATAGATGTAACATTCTCTTAATAATTTCTTCTACAAGATGTATGTAACATTCACTAAATAATTTCTTGCAGTTTAAAAATATTTGAGTTTTTTTGCCATGTTGATGAAAACAATCTTTCTACATGTCAATAAGTTACGTCTTTTCTCTCTTTATTCTGACTATAATGAGACATATCCTTTTGCCACATCAAATATTACACTATTTTGAGCATTTTATGGACAACACACAACAACAACATTAACAAACTTGAAAACGCAAAAAATGCGAGATACAACCTATTGCCATGTAACTACCGAATTATTCGACTAATATTTATGTATCGATAGGTCTTCTGTCACATAAATGTGGACGTGCACAGATTATATTTGAAATTGTATTTTATTTTTGCAGATGGAAAATTATTATTGAACCAAAAATTGTGCTATTAAAGATGAAAATAAGAATGTGTTCATGTAGGTAGTTCTGATGCAAGATTGTGTAGTGAAATTTGCAGACAGAGAAGAAAAATTACGAAGAAAATTATTTACGCCATACATTTTTAATTTCAATAAAAAATGCAATATGGAGAATTATACAAAATCAACAATGAAGTTTTTTTATAGATTAGCCTATTTATATGATAATTTTTCTATACATTCTCAAATTAGAATCGTTATCCATACAATTTAACATCTGTAGTTCTGATATTTCAATTTTTAAAAAATCATGGAAAGAATTTTTATTAATTTTAAATGAATAGGTAAAATCTACCTGAAAAAAAAATTAGTACCTACATAATTATATTACGTACTGCAGATAATTTATAAACAAATCTGAGTTAATTTAATTGTTCAACATAAATTGTTCATGTCGGCCGGTGTGGCGCGGAGCTCTTTCCTTTGAGTCACGAGGTCCCGGGTTCGATTCCCGGACAGGGCAAAGTGAAGAATGACCTTTTTCAAATTGTCCTGGGTCTGGGTGTTACATATATATATATATATATATATATATATATGTATATAGTGCATTGTATATGTGCGTATCGTCGCGTTAGTACCCATAATCAAGATTCATCTAAGTTTGGGACTAGCTCGATGTATGTGAATTGTCTATGTAAAAAAAAAATTAATGTAACTTTCGCAGCTTAGCGGCCTCACCCGATGTCGAGTACTTTTTTTCGATAGAAAAGGTAATATTTTTGAAACTTGAGGAAGTTGTTGCCATATGTAGAATTATTTTAATTTGCCGGCAAAAAAAATCCACTTCGAAAATTTATTTCCTAAAATTCCGTACATATTACTCGACAACGGGTGGGCCCGCTCAAGTTTCATAGTTGCGTATTTTTGTCCTATAAAAGAATTTTCCAAAAATTTGGTGACCAAAAAATAATTCACCATATGGCAACAATTTCCTCAAGTTTCGAAAATATTACTTTTACATGGAAAAAAGTACTCGACAACGGGTGGGGCCGCTAAACTGCGAAAGTTCCAAATGAATTATATTTTTTTACACTATACCTTCGATGACACACTTTGACAATTACGGGAGTTTGTAAAGAGATTAATAATATTAATGATTCATAAAGTCAGTGGGAGAGATGAAATGAAATGGAGATCTGTTTCTGGTGTACTGTGTGACAAGAAAATGCCAATAAAAATCAAGGGTCAGGTGTACAAAACTGTGGTCAGACCAACCATGACTTATTCTTCTGAATGTTGGGCCCTAAAACATAATCACGTCCAGACACTACACACCAATGAAATGAAAATGCTCAGATGGGCTGGTGGTGTAACAAGGATGGATAGGGTGAGAAATGTCCATATCCGTGGTAGTTTCAAAGTCGCTCCCATCGGTGAAAAAATAACCGAAAACCGATTAAGATGGTACGGGCACATCTTGAGACTACCACAGGATAATATAATTAAAAAGACGATGGACGTGGAAGTAGGACCCAGAAGACCAGGCAGACCAGTGACCACCTGGATGTCCACAATTGCCAGGGATATGAAGGAGGCAAAGTTGCGCGCGGAGGATGCAGGGGACCGCAAAACTTGGAAGATGAGGACTAGGAGAGCCGACCCCAAGTAAATGGGATAAAGGCGAGGGCGAAGAAGAAGAAGAAAGTCAGTGGGAGAGAGCAGAAGATAGGGCAGGTGTCGAACATGTGTTGAAAGGCTTGGATTGGAGTGGCCAGAGGTCCTGGAAGCAGCGGTGGATAGTTATCTCTGGAGGAGATACTTAGGGGCAATGGGCCCCCGACTGAACTAGGACAAGGGGAATAAGATGTATGTATGAAATCGTTCATTGATTCTTAGGCGGTACGAAGTTCGCCGGGCCAGCTAGTAATATAATATAAGTATAGATATCTTTAGAGCACCATACATAACTTTGCATTTTCATGTAGTTACTTATTGTTGGAATGATTATTTTTATTTTATTGTTCCAAGCTACATGACATTTCAACTCCATTATATCGATATCCGGCTCTGACAATAATATTAATGAGAATCTACTATAAAATGAGAAATAAAACCTGAAGTCTTGTGCTCACGACACAAACATAAGATTTATTAAGGGTAATGCGAGTTTATTGACTGAATTTGAATATTTCGAAATTCACGAAATTATCTGAATGACAAATGTTTATAAGTTCTATCTTTCGTTGAATGAATTGAAAAGGATGCTACACACACATTAAGGGTTGCACCCTCCCTCACCCATGGATGTTGCAGGAATGTCAATTCCCATGTCATCCATACTCTTCATGCAAATTCTTCTCAAGGAAGGGCTCAAGGTTCGCCTGAAGGGCTATCCCCGACAAAATCCTCCCCAAAATTAAATACAACCGTTAATGTCCACCGACTTCATTCTTTACAAAAGAACTTAAAATTAACTTACAGTTACGTATTTACTACGTACTAGTTGTTAGCCTAAATTATACAAAATATCTTAAGACTAGATTGAAATTCTTAAAACTAGTTGCATTTCATAGCCACAATCAATTACACAAGCAGTTTCTTCTAAGCGTAGTGTATAATATTTTTAGTATATCTGTAATCATAAAAGAAATTGATCATTACATGCAAAACACACACAACAAATGAAAGTGGTAGGAAAATCACAAGTTAGGGTCCAATCATTCTCTCTTTCTGTGTTTGGAAGCCGGTTGCATTAAGCGATTGATCCTGAAAAAAAGAGGAAAAAAGGAATACCTCCCTTTATTGGAGGAAAGGACGTCACAAACAAAGTGAGTTCGGTAAGGTCAAAAGGTCTCTGTAATCATACTGGAAAAACGGACTAAAAAGCATCAGCGGGAGCGGACCCAGGTCGTCTAAGGAGTTCCCACCTGTCCCTCCAGGACTCGGCGAACTTTCGAAAACTCTTGAAATTATCTGGATTCAATGTGAGCTCACCAAACCAGACTGGTCTTGGGGTGTCTGGAGTCATACTATCAATCATTTCTCTTCTCGCCTCGTCCATAATTGTGCATTCCCAAAGGATATGCTCTGCATACTGGGCACCACCACCACAGGGACACCATGGTTCTTCTACAAGGTTCAGCTCAAAGAGTGGATGCTACACAATTAGAAAATAAATAATATAAAGATCTAGGTGTGAGATAAAATGTATTAAAATGTCATTCCTCGAAGCTAGTGATAAGTATGAAAGCCAAGTGTGAGTTATTTAAATATGTTAAACAATAAGATAGCATTAACCTTCTTTTCTTGAAACAATTGTTAATGTTGGCAATGAAATAATTTCTCGTTGCTATATCCTTGCTTTAGATAAGTTGTATTCCAACACCTCCGGCATGAAATGCCAACCGACTTGACTATATAGTGAGATCAGACACCCACTTTCCTTCGCCATATTTTTCTACACTCAAGAGAAGGGTTCAAGGCTGAAGTAATAATACAATTTTTAAAGTTTGATCTGTAACACGTTATATTTCACTATGCATTATAATATTTTGAATAAAGACAAATATTTTGCAAAATATTTACTAGCTATTAAATAATATCTAATTACTTTTAAACTCTCAGTTTTGCGTGAAGTCATTTTATCTAAACATTTTAGTTAGCCTTACTCAGAGAGTAATGATCATAGCCAACATTATTTTTTTTAATTTTAAATTAAAGAAAGCAAACTCATGACCATTCCAAGAGCTGGGGGAATGTAGGGGGAAAAGTATTACATTTGTTTGGAGAATGCTTTCACATTATCTGTAATATGTTTACTCATAAAAGAGACACGTGTGGGATATTATATTATAATTTAGAAAGACGCTCAATGGATGGAAGCTTACAAAGAAGACACTAGTTTATCTTTTACTCGTGTGGTAGACAAATGTGTTTATAACCAATTTTCAAACATAACTATATACCTACATTAATACACTGAATCTAACAAAATTATTGTAGACGCATTATTCCACTTTCATTTACTAGTTCTCAAATTATTCACAACTACTTTCCATTATACTTCCCTCCAAAACTTTCTCTGACTCCAGTCCACCTTTTTTTATACATTGTCCAGCTAATTCAGTCGAAGAACTTGAGTCTCAGTTCAGGGATAATTGTAGAGTTCTTAGTTTGGTTTCATAGATCAAAAGAAAACAGAAGTTAAGTTAAATAACAAAACATTTATTCATGGTTCAAATTATTACTGTCCGGTTCAACACAAACAGACACACAGTTACATTTTACACAAGCACTTAATATTATACAACAAATTCTAAGTTAAAATTAATCAAGTCACTTATCACTATGTACAGTTTATTTTGATACAGGTTTCAATTATTGTTTAGCACTTTTAACACAAGTTATTTCTTTTCGGTTCAGCCACCGCCCAACGCAAAAGCGTCGGCCGGTGCTACCGAGGCCAGGAGCAGGGGACAAGTGAAGTTAGTTACAGGATGTTCAACATAGAGAAATTTAACGGAAGTCAAAATAGAGTTTTATTTAATATTTGCGGGATTCTTTCCTTCAAAAAAAAGTCAAATGGTAACTAAGTAAATTTTAATATGGAATACTCTAATAATTATCTATTGTTATTTTTAACTACGACATTCCATCTCAAGTCATTTCACAAAGAAAAAAAATTAAAAAAAAAAGAAAAGTCTCATTGTTACGTTACAAAGTGGAAATTACAGTTACAGAGACTATCAACACATCAATGGAAAATTACAGTTGCACAGTGACATTACAGGAATTAATGATGATCAATCATGAGTTACATATATCAATACTTTTTTTTTTTACAAAGTTTTTGTACTTAATTTCACCTTCTATTACAATCCTCATCAGGAATGTACACGTCATGAGCCAATAATGGGACCAAGAAGATGTACCGACAGGGCAGGTCGCAGATACGGAAATCGTAGACAATACCCTCGACATTCCTCCAAGCACACCATTACGAACTCAAGACAACAATTACAATATTACACATTATTTTCACAATTTCAACAATATAACCCTCAAACAACAACCCAACACCCAAGTAATTTCAGAATACATAGTTTGACAATAAAATAAAGGGGGGTAGTCAATCCGACCTTCAATCTTGCAACAATTATACCTGAATTACCAATCTCATTACCATTATACCTGATCTACCTCTATTCTAAGGGCGGCAATCTATACCCTATTGAATTAAACATGTTATTTCCATGGGGTGTTCGACCCATCTTGCACAGGCTTGACGACATATATCAGGTGTCCAACCTTTCGCGCGGAGCTTTTCCAAGCGAACCTGTACGTAACATTTGAGCGTCCTCAATCTCTTACAATGACAATGGCTTGTCGGGCTAGCTTCGACTGGCGACCACAGGAGGTTCCAGACGAGCAAATACAAAATTAAAAAAAAAAACTTAACTAAATTCGAGTTATGCTTGACTTTCTATAGGGTGAGACGATTAGTCACACCTCTAAATCAGCATAACTCCGGAGATGAACAGGGAAGAGTGCGAATCATCCAACTGACTCCGTAACATTCATTCTTGACATTTGAACATTACTGATAGGGTACGCATGCCTATACAGTAATAATGTCGAAATGACCAACAGGTTCACATACCAAGTGAGAACCTTGTCATTAAAATTTTGGTGAACCAGACAATTTGAAACAATCTAAACATTACAAAATTTTCCCTTTACCGATGCAACCTTGACCCTTTAATACAATTGTTACAATTATTATCTACTATCCCAATTAGTGACAACCTTTCACACACTTTTATACTTCAACATTTATGGCTCAATCTGACATACTTCATACTTTTATACCTTCCATCCTTCATCTATCATAAGACGTACAACAGTTACCACATAAGTAGGAGATTGGTAAGAGACCAATTACAAAAGAAAACGACTAAATATTATACTTTCGTATAAGGAAGGGTCGAAATTGCATCCGGTTTTTCTTAACATCCTAACTTAAAATTAAACAAGTATTGTCCCTTGCCTGAGCCAGTGGGGGAGTTCAGATCTTAATGAATAAGTTGCATGTTGAAATGGCTAGCTTAAGAGATGGAAAGGCAACCTCATTCACCCAAAGGCACAAACAAGAGAGAAATTCACAATACAAAAGGTTGAGCGCCACGAAATTCATATTTTAAAATTTTTTTTTACAAAATTCCTTCAGAGTCTGAATTGCGAAGATCCTCTGAGGCATACTTAAAATTAACAAGTTTACACGTACCTGAGCTGTAGTGATTACATACATTATTCTGATATGGTAACAAGATTCATTATATACTATTACAGGTTTTCCAATTTCTAAGTTATTTTACTTTTTCTATTTATCAAAACAATGGAATTTCAATACGTCCTTTGACAGTGACGTCATTACAGTACATACATTTTCATGGCATGGCGACAAGACAAGTTATATATTATTACAAGTTTTCAAATTTTCTAAGTTTTTAATCAACACAAACAATGAAAATTCAATACGTCATTTGACAGTGACGTCATTACAGTACATACATTTTCATGGCATGGCGACAAGACAAGTTATATATTATTACAAGTTTTCAAATTTTCTAAGTTTTTAATCAACACAAACAATGAAATTTCAATACGTCATTTGACAGTGACGTCATTACAGTACATACAGCTCAAGCAGGGTCAGTGTGATTTAAAACTTCTTAACCTAATACATCAATTGTAAATTATAAAAAAAAAACAACTCTTTCGAACTTGTTGCATAGTCAAGTGCAATGTAGAGAAAAATTTGAAGCTATACTTTAATAATGTCTTTAACATGGTAATGAAAAGTTTACATTCACTGGAGCATAAGTAGATCAAGCTCGAGGTGTTACATGAGGATGAGCAACGGAACGGTCGCAACTGGGGACACTTTCCTCAGCAGCGATAGCACAACTAGAATTGGTAACATGCAGCAAGGTAGTATTTTCTGAAAGTTGAGGAACATTTGAAATTTTGTTATTAAATACCTTACATTGTTCACGTAGATCATTAAGTGACTGCGCAGGTTCTACACCTCTTTGGGATAAAGCATGCTTCAATGTTTTTGTGTTTGATTTTTCCACCCGAGGGATGGGCGTATTTAAGTATTCAGACATTTTGAAATTAAAAAAAAATCAGTTGAATTTCAATTACTTGACTTCAAAAAATTGAACTGCGGTTCGCAGAGGGTTAACAATTTCAATCGTGTTCACTAAGAGTTAAACCAACAAGTTCAAAATTCAATTGCTACAAAACAAAAATTTACATTTATTTTCAATTGTTACTTAACGTCCACAAAGGGTTAAGTGTACTTACACTTTCAAATTCGTAAAAGGTTGTGAAAGGTTAACATTATTTTATTTCAACTTAGTTCAAAAAATTATTTCCACAAAAAAAATTAATTATTAATTTAACTCTTTGTCCCAGCACTATATAAGTATTAATAATTTTATCCCAGCACTAGTTCACTATGCATTAAACCATAGATGATATTGCATTCAAAAGTTCTCTATAGAATCAACATTACAACTCTAATTGTTTCAAAATTCTTTTAACGAATTTAATATTCACAACCAAGGACACAAATCTACCTTTAAGATAAAATCAAAACAAAAATTTATCATCAAAATGAAATTCCCCATCAGAAGCTACCACACATACAAACTTATTATTATGTATAGCTAGGTAGGCACAACAACATTGGTACAATTTTGAGACATTTCAACAATCAATTACTGCTTTGCAATACTGCCAATTGCACACTGGATCTTGATGAGAAAAGAAAAGAACTATAACAATACATTACGATTCTCCAGGCGCAATAGATGTTTCCTTCCTTGGTACCTAGCCTTCAATGACGTAACCAAAAAGAACGTTGAACAATTATCGGAATATTAATTTGTTGTATTCACATCTGTAGTGGAACTGCTCTACGGTCATCAAAAACGCTGGAACATGGCCTCATCATTCATTCATCTCTTGAAAATATCCACCGCTTGGCTCTGTATCAGGGTATCCTCACAGGCAGAACAACTGGAGAAACGCTTCTTGGACATTTGGTCTGAATTATGTTTCATTCAGACATTGAAGTCATTGTTCGAAGGAACTTGAAATCATCTAGCACTGTTTAATATTGTTTTACTTGAGTACCAAACGTACAATTGTACTTATTTATTTGCAAAAAACTGTATTTAATTATTTTATTATTATTATAAAACGTTTAAAACTAGAATTGATATTTATCTTTCACTTATTCTTCGTAACCGTTGTTATTTTTAAACTTTTGTTGGAGAGACGAAACATGACGTTGCGTGTTCTGTGTTGACCGTGTGAGTTGAGTCGTTTTAGAATTGAGCCGTGTCTTCGGGCGTGGCTCGAGAAGATACGTTGCAAAACGCAATTGCGTTGGCCATCTTGAATGTTCTAATGCGTCGAAATTTTAATTAGGTTATCACATAACAAAACTAATTGTATCTATTTTTACACTGAATTTATCACTATGAAACCAAATCTGGCCACACGTTGCAGGCGTCATTTATGTAGACGCATTATTCCACTTTCATTTACTAGTTCTCAAATTATTCACAACTACTTTCCATTATACTTCCCTCCAAAACTTTCTCTGACTCCAGTCCACCTTTTTTTATACATTGTCCAGCTAATTCAGTCGAAGAACTTGAGTCTCAGTTCAGGGATAATTGTAGAGTTCTTAGTTTGGTTTCATAGATCAAAAGAAAACAGAAGTTAAGTTAAATAACAAAACATTTATTCATGGTTCAAATTATTACTGTCCGGTTCAACACAAACAGACACACAGTTACATTTTACACAAGCACTTAATATTATACAACAAATTCTAAGTTAAAATTAATCAAGTCACTTATCACTATGTACAGTTTATTTTGATACAGGTTTCAATTATTGTTTAGCACTTTTAACACAAGTTATTTCTTTTCGGTTCAGCCACCGCCCAACGCAAAAGCGTCGGCCGGTGCTACCGAGGCCAGGAGCAGGGGACAAGTGAAGTTAGTTACAGGATGTTCAACATAGAGAAATTTAACGGAAGTCAAAATAGAGTTTTATTTAATATTTGCGGGATTCTTTCCTTCAAAAAAAAGTCAAATGGTAACTAAGTAAATTTTAATATGGAATACTCTAATAATTATCTATTGTTATTTTTAACTACGACATTATCTATGCAAGGAATAAAAGACAATTGAGTATCGCGTTTCATTTCTAAAATATATCGACATATCGTACATAATTCATAATAATATGTAATAAAGCTTTGACTTTTATGACTATACGATTAAAACATGAATTGACATCCCACGTATATACGAAAAATGTTGAGCACTTCTATTTTGATAAAACGTTCCGTGCGTCGTGTATGTAACAAAAGAAACATTCAAATAAATTGTCAATTGTTTGTAAATTTCCAAATGATCTTGTCAGCTAATAAATTTGCAATCAACAGTAACAACTATAATAATAATGTATCTCGATATTGATTAGACCACTTTATTAAACTGCCTTGAGCATAATTTAGTCTATTTTAGGCAATTTATGTACCAGTAATTAAGTTTAGTGCTAATATGAACGTATGATTAGTGTTCTTAACAATGTCGTAACTTGACTATTCATTATAATGACGAAATTTTATGACGTTCGTTAGTATGAATGTATTATCACTCAACACGCCATTTAATGCGATCATTAAATTTGGTAGCTTTTGTTAATTTATGCTGTAAATCTTGATTATCACAATATAAATACTAAAATAAGTTTAATTAATCTGCTGATTCAACAGATCGATGTAAGAATAATGAGTTTCAGGTATTAACTTTGATTGAAGTTGAATCTACAAAGTTTATCATTCCTTTATGCGGTATTATTATATTTCATAATTTAAACTAGATTAGTGATAAATAATATAATTATTTCGTCTTTTTTAAATAAAATGTTTTTAATATGCAGGTTAGTAAATGCTTATAGTAAATATACCTATGTACTGAAAAATAATGCAAATTTACAATTACCTATCTCGATAAAGAAGATAGATATCTCGATAAAACATAATAGTTATATTCAAAAACGTATTTTTACTCAAAGACGTACCATAATTTCGCTAAATTGCATTACGAATTATTTTAAGTATGCATAAAATTTGGAGACTTTTGGTTACGGAACTTTTCATAGTATTTTATATTTCGCTGTAATATTGTAATTTGTAATTACCTAATGGTGTTACAGATCGATTACATATTATATCAAAATGACTCTAGGCTACAACAATAGTGTAGATTGTAGACTATAAGAATCTTGTCGACCTTCGTTCAACACATAGGTACCAGTCAGTATAGGTATACTTATCACGTTCAACACATAGGTACCAGTCAGTATAGGTATACTTATCACGTTCACGTCACTCTAATATCGACTTTCAATTTTTGTATACATACCTACTTATTACCGAATCGAAATAGGAATTGATTTTTGTTAATTGGCAATTCATATTTGACATTGTACACAATATAAAACACGAGTAAATCAATGAAAATATTACAAGTGTTGACAAAATGTGATTTCGTTACATTCTATGAAAATCAAAATATTAATATTTTATCATAATATGAATGAATGGTGGTTATATACTGTACATCAGGGGTGCTCAAACAGTCGATCGCGATCGACTGGTCGATCGCGAGAGGTTTTTAAGTCGATCGCGAGCATATTTCAAAAGGTTTTCTCAATATATATTTTTTACAATTATTATTGTAACTTAATAGGTATTTATTAATTTAGTAACGAACATTTAATGTTCAATTATCTGATAGAATAATCGATGTTAATTTAAGATTTAACATATATTATTTGGAATTCGAGGGAGATTCTATTTAATTCCAAATAACAAACGCGTTTCAACCTGCGCGCCTGGGTCAACTTATTTGTGTGAGTCTGCGTTTTCCGAAATGAAAATAATTAAATCTAAATATCGTAATCGGCTCAGTGACGAACATCTTAATTCATGCTTGCGTTTGGCACTTAGTAATTATGTGCCATCCTATGAAAAATGTGCAGATAACATGCAGTGCCATTCGTCAACATCTAAATAACATTAACAACTTCGCTGCCTCCCAAGCATAGTAGTATCTTGAGGAAATCCGCTCCCGGTTTTTCGTATTATTCTATATAAAAAATATTCTTTTTTGGAAATTATTTGTCATTTTTACTTTTTTTGTTTTTTATGATTGGAAAAAAATAAATAAAACAAAAACGCATATGTGCGGAGCTGGCACTGACAATGAAAATTTCTACCTCAGTGCCGATCACGCACATGTGCGGAAATCATGTTGTTTACAAAAAGTTACTTTATTAACGAAAATATAAACCTAAATAAAATAATTCTATGAAAAATTCACTGTGCCTATACCTAAACATTATTTCTCCGAATATTCTAATTGAAAACAATCTTCTAGTCTTCCAATAATCTTGTATACGACTAAGATACTAGTACGACTAAGCTGTATAGTCCCCATATGAATAAGTAATCCCAAAAAAAACTGGAATGATTAGATCCTTCCATTTAGTGATTCTGGATTGTTCTGTAACTCCAGATATTTGAAATAATATCAATACTTGGGTATTTGTCTCTAAACGTAACCATCACTAAAACTTTTCATCAAAAAAAATAATCAAAAAATCAATCGGAGTTGTTCCTGGATTGCTGAAAAATTAATTCTGCTTAGTAAATAGTATGTTATTTACCATATAAGAACTTCGAGAGAAGGTTCCACGGTTTCAGGACGATCAGTAGATGGAGGAACATTTATTGCCACTTGATTGAAGGTTAGTTGTTCATGACCTTGGTATTCGTCATCATCATCTGAAGACATCTCATTGTCGATATCATAATCTTTATCAGTGTCATCTGAACATAGTTCTACTTCAATATCACTGTCAGTTAATTGATAAATCATTCATAATCTCACTCTTTTATGTCTTGACAAATTTTCTTCATCATCCATATTCGCAAGCGATTTCAGGCGGTATGAAATTCGCAAAGTAAAATCCAAACACCGTAATAATATTTTAGATGTGTCGTGAGCAGTGCCACACTACAAAAAACATATCATTACGAATGCCGACTTTATACTGAATCATTCAAAGACCATGATTCGATCACGCACAAGTGCGGTGTCGGCTATAGGATTGAAAATCGTACTCCGCACATGTGCGGAGAAGGCAGCGAAGTTGTTAATAACAAAATTAATAATATTATGACAGCTTGTATAGCGCCGTTCAGTGCAGTGCACTTCAAGGGCTCAGTACATACAATATTAAAATATCACCGAGTATAGGTTCGTCATAAAATATAAAAATTAATCAATGTCAATCCGTTTTCCAGTTCGTCAATAAAATTTAAAAAATAACAATAGTAACAGTTGCGTCAAAGTCGTCCCTGTCGTGATCCTACGTCGATGATGTATATATTTGTAATTACCTAATAAGATATAAATAATTTATAAATTTTGTCTTTTATTTTTACCTAGTCGATCGCTTGCCACCTAATAATTTTATGGTCGATCGTCGATGGTTCAAGTCTGAGCACCCCTGCTGTACATTGTGCTGTAATATAAGTTAACCCCTAGGTTTAAAATAGCTAAATCTAATGAAACTTGTTTATTTTTTTTTTATTTAAACCTTTACATAATGATGACGATTTGGTGTAGATTGAAATTCTTTTTTCATTACAATCGTGATGTTTAGGAAACGTTTGACCCTGTGAACGAAATGTAGGCACAAACATTAAATTTGATTCAATCAGAGCCACCCATGGACAGAGATTTTATCAATACAAATTATAAATAAATCTAGGTATGTATATACATTTGATTTGTTCACGTATATGTAGAACTGTCATTTTCATTGTCGTGCTGATCACGATTATAATGAAAAATGTTATTAATTTTTTTTAAGTAATAGGTAATAACGATTTCATGGTATAACTTCTGTGGACATGTCCATTCGATAACACGAAAGTAAATATAATATCACGAATTAATTTGAAATTTGTAATGGTTTATAAAATATATAAATACAAATTTATCCGGCAATTCGCATCTTAATACCACTCTTAAAAACGCATAGTAAAAAACGAGACTTTTTCATGCTGAACGATTCTGCACCAAATTGAATATTTTTTTAAAACCCAAATACAACCATATATACCTCTCACAGTCGGCTTTTTTACTCACGATATTTCTAATGCTTGAATATTATTACCATTGTCCAGGAACGGTGTACTGTAAAAAAGGTTATTGTGGACGGGAGTATCGAGTGTTGATAATCAGAACCACAAGCAAAATTAATTTTTCTTACTACGATTTTGTTTTTGCTAAAAATGATATCTAGCATTGGTAATATTTTGAAATACTCGTGTTACAGTATTTAAAAAAAAAGTTAAAATTGATAATAAATATTAACTGAAATAATAATAAGATATTATAAAAAATGCATTTATAATATTAAAGTATCTACATTCTATATTGTGATATTCCCTGAGCATAACATTTAATAATGATCAAAGGTTATATTATTACAATAAAGATTTTTTTTTGAAGTCTGCAAAATTTTCATTAATAGGTATACATTTTAAAAACTAAAATTTAAAAAGGCTTTTATGTTATAATTTCTAAAATGACGCACCAATGCCTAAATAAAAATCCATTCAACAACGCTTTACATTAATCCTTACAGGTTGTGTAATGACAAATTTATTTCTTTTATTTCAGAATGCAAGGATACATAGACTATCAGAAAGCGTGAAAAGAATTTCAGTTGTTTTATTTTAGATTCAAAAGTCATTTCCATATTTATTTATGATTAAAAGTATAAATATTTTTTACTAAGGAGGAGGGTGGAAGGGCGATTGACTTCAGTTTTACTATCATTGGGGTGTGTTTGATGGAATTATGAAACCACGTTTGTCATACAATTCACATGGATAATTGCATATCTATGTTTTGAGTGCCTGCCATACTTACAAAAAATACTACCTAGCCAAAGTTGTTCTAGCAAATATTTTAACGCAATAAAATTTGTATTTTATTAATAAAGATACTGTCATATTTGTAACGTATGTAATTATACTTTTATTTTGTCTATGAACAGGTTTATAACTTAATTAATAATCTTGATTGACCACAGCACCAGGAAATGAATAAGTACATAGACATTATTGTAAAGACAAAGCGTTACCATCAATGCTATAATATCAATCGTACACAATGTCAGTATTGCATTCAAACCATACAAATAATTAAATACTATTTAATTTTATTTACATTCTCTTACTTAATCAAAAAAAAAGGGGGCTGAAGATGCACCTTTTTGCTGGGAGTTTCGGATGATGGATACGATATACGGCGGCCTTGAGGTCATGTTATGAGTAAACGGTGCTTTACAAATTGTCCATATTTTTTGATTTACATTTGTGAGACCGCGATATTTATTTTCTATCTTAACAATAGTTTTTTACAGGCTTGTTCAATTCAACCATGAATTATGGAAAATTAAAAATAAATAATTCATTATCTAAATGAGAGATACAGGTCTTAACCTTAAATACGTCTTTTATTTTTATAGATATTATAATTATAAAGGTTCAAATATACGAAAATAGTAATTCCACTGATTTTTGTGATTATAATGGAACGTGACTTTTGGTCTTTATTGGACCTAAAATAATAATACATCCACCAGTTGCTAGTTGATCCATATTATTTTATGTATATTAACAACCTTGGAATTAAATTTTTGATTAATTCATACAGGTAAATAGTTAAATATATAGTTGTCGTAGAAGACATAATAGCCGCTTATTATTAACGAAACGGGTTAGTCTGTATCATATATTAGAAATAAATATGCAAAAATAAATATTTCATTATTTTTTGTTTCATTTCTGAATTACATATTACCAGTACCAATAAATTTGTGAAGTTTTTAATATGCAAATTAAAAAATTGTAAAGTAGATATAACTATGATTAAATTTACGATGATGGTAAATTGTTTTGTGCGCATATCTTTTTAATGTCGTTAGGAAGAGACCGCGTGAGCAAAAACTATTATTTATTTCCTTATGTTTCGTTTTCTTTTTATTAAAATTTATTCAGAAAGCTTGGTGCCTGCATATGTTGAAAAATAATCGTGATGGAATGTTCATCAATTGTTACAATACACAAATTTTCAGGTAATGTCCAATACTCATGTCAACGTTCGCACTCCTAAAGTTCTGAGAAATATTTATACAGGAAAATTATATGATGAAATATCGAACGAACCATAAAAAAATCATCATCATCATCATCATAATCGCCCTCAACGCTCCTCTCGGGAGCACAGGGCAGAAACCAGCCTCCTCCATTCAGAGCGCCTCTGTGCCAATTGCGTCACCTCTTCCCACGACATTCCTTGCGCTCTAATATCGTTGCCATAGGAACGGTGTATTGTGAAAGAGGAACGCCCGGGCCTACGGAACCCCTGCGGACGGAAGAACAGTGCTCTTTTTGGCCAACAACAACAACAACAACATGAACAAAGTTTGGAAGGCGTCTGGACTCAGCATCAGGACAAAATGTCGCTTGTTCAATGCGTGCATCATCCCAATCCTTCTATATGGCTGCGAGTCTTGGCACTTAACCAAGGCTCAAGAGCGGAAGATACTAAGCTTTGAAAACAAGTGTCTTAGAAGGATTTTGGATGTCAGATGGTATGAACATGTTACAAATGATGCTGTGCGCCGGCGCACCCAGCAGAGACCTGTAATCTCCGTAATACAAGAGAGACGACGGTCCTGGCTGGGACATGTTTTGAGAATGCCCAATGATAATTGGCCAAAAAGAGCACTGTTCTTCCGTATAAAAAAATACCAACATGAAATTAAACAATTAGTTCCTACAAATTAATTTAATTGAAACTGTTGATAAATGTCTTTTTTTAGAAGCAGTCCCATACGTTTACAATCGCAAATATCTACCGCGTGACTTATTGAATAATATTAATTTACTTTTTGGATATGTATATGAAAATATAAACGCGATTGGATAATAAGGATGGATGGATGATATGTAAACATTACATTTGCCTGATGATGTGAGTGGAAGCTATTGAAAGTCTGCTTGCAAATATAATAATGTGAAGTGGAATCAAGTGTTTTTGTTTAATTTTTTAAGAAGCGTTATGTTTTAATCATACGGGCCAAATTCATATCATAATATCAATCTTTATAAGGTAATCGACTCGTTGACGAGCGATAAATGTATACAATATGATCTATTATGTTTCTAACATGTTGTTAGATAGTGTGATCACGTAAGCTAACGGGTCCTGGGCCATTGTGAAGAGTGTAAGCTGTGTGGTACTTATTTATATACATACGTCCACTGATTGTTGTGCCTGTGTCGTACTGGCAAGTTGTACTCGTATGTATATAGACAGTGAGGGACACAAAGGTACCTCGCACACCACACGATCTGAGTGTGTAATATTTAGTTTGTCGACCTCGCTAATACTTTCGTACTGTTAGTGAAGTAGGTAACGAAGAAATGGAATCAATCATGTATTTTATTTTATTTTTATTTTTACAATATCTAGAATCAAACAGTCGTTACATAATATGTTGACAATTAATACATTTAACATGTAGACCAGCGAAGATTCCACTCTTACCAGAAATGTCTCAGTCTTGAGGAAATGTAAATGTAAAGTTAATAATTTCCGCACTTTTACTGATTATTATATAATATCATTATAACATAGTAAACCAAATCGATACCTAGTCTTAAACAAGACGAACGTAATTTTCTGTTTTTTGACTGCATTATTTTTTCAATTGCATATTACATATAGTACATATTTGTATGATAAAACTTGTCAAATATGTAACTGAACAATTTTAATGAGATATGTTTACTTGTCCAAAAGGTTTCCGATGACCAAAATGAGACTTTTTCACGATACACCATTAAATTTTCACGATACACCATGAGTTCGTCGGTAGCCTGGAGGTAGAATCTCGGCCTTCTGAACAAGGGGTCCGGGGTTCGATCCCAGGTGCCGGCAAACTCCCCTTTCACGACACAAGCTTTTAGCTTACTGTGAAAGGTGTATAAGGTTGTATTTGGGTTTATAACAAAAACCCAGATATATCTTTCTAAAAAAAAAAGATCATTATGAATATTGTAAGAATATGTGAACCCATTAGCATAGAATTGTTCTCAATGAAGAACATCGTTGATGGGCAAATTGAATGGAAAAGGAATATAGCATTCAAATAATTTGATTTGGCTAGATAAGGAAAAAAAGCTGCTGGTGTGGCGCAGAGGTAACACTCTTGCCTTTGAGTCACGAGGTTCTGGGGTCGATTTACGGGTAGGGCAAATTAAAAAATGATCTTTTCCAATTTGTTCTGGGTCTGGGTGTTACTCGTATATGTGTTTGGTGCATTGTATAAATATGTGTATCATCGCGTTAGTAATAAAAACAAGAGGTTACCACTTGTGTAACACAATAGTTAAAATAATTTATTTTACATGACGTGTTATTGTTACACTTGTTAGCACACAATACCCGTAAATTGATCCAATATCCGTTAATTAATTATTAATGTATGCAGTCACCTACATAACAATTGTTTTATATTTTGATTCGAACTTAGCGCAGTGTAGGACACGAATTCGTAGAAATAAACACCAGTGACGTGTCGTGCGGAGGCAGGACATAGAACATAGCAAGGAACAACATACATAGAGTTAAATTATCATGATACAAAAAGCAAGCCTACAATTGTACAAATAGTTGTATTGATTATCGTACCATTATGAGTTTACTACATGAAAAAGTAACTAATGTAAATTAGTTATATCAAACATGATGTCTAACAATTTTTATGTTCTATTTTCATTGACATTGTAGGTGATTGACTAGAATCTAAAGAAATAGTATTCATCAAAACGTATTTTGATAAACATTTTTTTCAAAAAACATGTAAATATTAATGAGAAGGAATTAAACAAAAAAAACTTTGGTTTTAATGCACTACCATTAAAAATCAAAATTGATTTGAATTCTGATGGATATAAAATGATTAAAATCTTGAGATGTTGATTGAAAATTCCATTAGTTGGAAAAGAGGTGAAGTTCAACGTACATATTTTTTTTTTGTATAAAATATGTGATGACAAATTATAAACCCATAGATTCTTCTTCTTCGCCCTCGCCTTTGTCTCATTTACTTGGGGTCGGCTCTCCTAGTCCTCATCTTCCAAGTTTTCCGGTCCCCTGCATCCTCCGCACGCAACTTTGCCTCCTTCATAAACCCATAGATTAATAAATAAATAATAAAATATTTATTGTGACACTTAGCTCGATAAATTTAACAAAGAAAATCGATTCTGTCTAAAAATGGTCAATGTTTTTAATCGAAAAACGAAAAAAATAGTGGCAGGTGTGTACAATAAAAACAAGAAGATTCTTTGAACACGATACATAAATAACAAATAACATTTTCCATTTAACTTCCTCAAGCATATGATGTATAATTGGATAATAATACATATTATACCTAAATATCAAGTAGGATCTTTATTCTGTATACAAAATAAACAGGTAACCAACCATTCGGTGTACTTTCCAAGGGTTTATTCACCCGGCAAGGTTACACAAATACCAAGGACACTGCAAATGAACACCGACAATATAATACAGGATAGTTATATACTTATTATGTACTGGTTTTATTTTGTGACCGATCTCATTTAATACATCCTGTTCAGCAAGTTAGTTTTTTTTACAACTTTATAAAAGTTCTGTAACTAGACCAGAACAAAGGATAAAAATCACGATTCCATTACCTATATTTTTGTAAAATATTTTTCAACTCTTTTTATTACATATTGATATGATTTTAGATTCACTATGTATCAATTATTATATTAAATGAGCTTTTTTCGCTACCGCCGTTTCGGTGGAGCGTCCACCATTAACTAGCGTTTAGCTAAAACTTTTATTACTTTTGATGAAAGACGTAATAATATATATTTTATAGCCATGCCCAGTCAAAAATGTATTTCTATATTGCTTTTTATTTTAATTAGTTGTTGAAAAATTAATACATTAAATTTTATTTATTTCCATCTTGCTGATGAATACATAAAACGTTTGTGTACAAAGTAATTTTACATTGAATAGGAAAGCGTCTTTGTATACAGATTTTTATCAGCAACACATTAATTTGTTTTAGAACACATAACTTAATATAAATGTTTATTGGCATATTTTTATGTTATATACAGATAAAAAAGTATAAAATTGCGGGTATACATAGTATAACTACATATCTCATTTATTTCCAAAAGTATTACATATAACGTGAAAATATTTCTAAGAAATGTGTTTTTTTCGTCTCAAAACACCCCCGTATAAACAGGTTTTATACAAGCAGGTGCCGTATAAGCTCGTAATCAAATATTGAGTGGTTTCTAATAGACGATTCGCCACCGTATAAGACATGAATAAAAAAAATGTTGTTGGAGCAATGTTTGGAGAAAAAAGCTAAAAAGCGGGTCCCAAGATTGGAAATTTTTCCTAGATGGGTCGGAGCCCAGTAAACTTTAGGAACCACTGGATTAGGATATTTGTTGGATTTATTTAAAATGATGACAAAGAATAATATACTAGGGGTCCGTGGTTCGATACCAAGTGCCGGCAAACTCCCCTTTCACGACACAAGCTTTTAGTAGCTTACTGTGAAAGGTGTATAAGGTTGTATTTGGGTTTATAACAAAACCCAGATATATATTTTTTTAAAAACAAAACTAGTCTACCACTAATACTTCCTGATCAAAATAATTTTAAAAGGTGATGAAATAATAATTATTAAAGTACAAGATATCATCATCATCACCATCATCGCCCTCAACGCTCCTCTCGGGAGCACAGAGCAGAAACCAGCCTCCTCCATTCAGAGCGTCTCTGTGCCAATTGCGTCACCTCTTTCCACGACATTCCTTGCGCTCTGATATCGTTGTCATAGGAACGGTAAAGATATACCTACATGTATACGTATGGAAGTATAATAATTGTGCATTCTAGCGAAATCGTAAAATGAAAATGCTATCTTTACACCTACAGATAAAATAAGGTTAATATGAATCATAATGTAATCGAGTAATATATTATTACGTTACAACATTTTCTTAGATACATAAATACCTTATGAACAATACTCGTACAAACATTCCAAGCATTTGTGTATTATCTATAAAAGGACTTTACTGAGACACTATGTTATGGTATGTTCAATTGTTAATGTAAAGTCGTGTAATATAAACATACCTACCTATACAAGGGTAGTCATCGAAATAACTTCCGAAGCAAAAAAATCCCACGCTACAGAAATACTTATTGTTGTAAATGCTATTTTGTACTTCATGGTTGCTGTAAATAACATTTCTCATCTGAAACATGAGACTGTTTTCCCAAGAGACCGAATTAGTATAATATTTTTGCATATAAAATTTCTCAAATTTACCAAAACACGTAATTCTTGCAATTCTTGCATTATTATGTAAAAGTCTTGATTGTTATGTGCATACTATCCAAAACATTTTTTTTTTGTATTACGAATAATGATACATTGAGAATGGTTGGCACGCCACTTAATACATACCTTATGATAAATGGCATGTTAGTTAAGTTTTAAATCTGCCCCTTTATACGACACTCGAAAACGTTTTAAGAAAAGAATTTACTCTAGAAACTCTACACGAGCTACAAAATATCCTTTTCCTCATATGAGTGTAAACATAAAAATAATTATAACGAATACAAAGGAATGCAATCAGCAGGGTATTGTATAAAATGGTTAAAATGCTCTTGACACCTTATTTTATGCAATCACTACAACAATTATTTTGTTCTCCCACAATATGCCGTCATATACCTACGTACTGTACTGTATTATTATTGCAATACAATCAAAAGTCTTTATGCAACTAATACGAACGGAATTTTATGGTTCATAATGTATGATGAATCATTTCTATATAATTTTACGTAGTATGGAATCATAGCAACGTTATCTATCGAACGCTAGTGTAAACAATATCAGATAATCAAAGTGAATGTGTTAATAATTACGTAACAGTGTAGGTACATACGTGACGTAGTAGTACTAATGCATGCTCTCTTATTGTGTGCAATGTTTATTTATGATTCACGTGAATCATCCAATGCGATGGCACGTGAATATATCAAATTGTTTGATAACTTCTTCTGCAGATGGCGTGCTTGTGTAGTTATACTTAATAATTTTAAAACTCTAGGTAGATAGAATTGCTTGAACATCGGGATATTTCTATTTGTCATTTTTTTTGTATTTTATTGACTTATCTATATCTTACATATTTTTTTATAGACATTCATTCTTGACTTTTACTTAAAGTTTTTATTATTGTTAGATCCCATCACGTCATCTCTAATAAATGGGATGGCCAGTGGACTAGACTAATGACATGTAACAAACAAACAGTTTGTTTTTGTCGTACTAAATTAAATTAAGACATTCAGAATGGATGTTATACCTCATCGATGAATTGAAAATGTTGTGTCACATTTTTTTAAATTTATTTGTTGCGATCAGGTAAATATCTTTTTTAATCTAACTATTCTTTTTTTTGTAAATTTCTAAATATTATATTTTTTTTTAGTTATACAGCTACATTGTAGTTTAATAAAAATAAAACAAAATTAAATGTCCATTTTTTTCGGTAAATAATATGAATTATAGTATCGTTACGTGGGTATGTAATATTGTCTTGTTGTACTACATTCTCAGTAGATTAATAATATTATTGTGACTTGACCAATACACCTAGAAGTATAGTAGTAGTACCTACCTAGATACTTAGTTAGTGTGACTTGAGCAACTGAACTTTCACACGTAGTGAAACCCTGCTGATCATAATATTAATATTATTATTTGTCCGATATTATTAAACAACACATATTATAAACTATTGCTAACAATATTGTGTTTACGAAATATTTTTTGCTCAATTTATTATTTACTATTCAAACATTCACTTGTACGTTTAGCCTTACAAAGAGGACGGTAATGGCTTTAGATACAAAGGCACATAGATCCTAAAATATTGAAAGAGAAATAATAACACATGGAATCTTTGAGATAAGGTTTTAAAATTGTTTTTTTTTTCTGTGTTTATATTTATTTATAACATCATTATAATGCCCTTTTTAACTAAAAAAGCTAAGTATATTTAAAAAACAAATAAACTTTGCATCGAAGCGTTTTTGCATCTTAACAGTGTGGATCGAAGTACATTTGCATTTCACTTAAATCAAATGACAGTTGGTCATAAACAATGAGTTGAAATCGCTAACTTATTATGCAATTCACTTTATTGGAAATGAATTGAAGTGTTTTAAATACCAAATCAGTTTTTTTGAAACCGATTTTTCCGAAAATAGTGGTGAGTTTTCAATATATTAATTAGGTACACTACATTGCACCCAGCAAAAATATTAGTATTTCGGCATTCATAGTTGATATTTGTGAAAAATTATCAATGCGCCTTTGCATATAAAGCCCTCAATTGCGCATAACTGCTATCATTATTCATAACAATTTTTGTGTATTGTCTAACCATTCAATATAATAATATGTAATATGGTAAATTTGATAAATAAAATACCGCAAATTCACTTGCCTTAAAAAATATGACACTAAGAGGATGACTTGATGGTTCATGGGTTGATTGGAAGATATCGCGCTTCTGCTATAAACTCGTCCATTGTCCATTGTACAATATTATTTGTTCAGCAATAATGTTGTTTTGTTTTCTTTATCTACTGTTAATTTATTTTGTGCAATAAAGATTTTAATTATTATTATCATTACATTAGGTACGTGCAATTAGTTTTCTTGCAATTTTAGCAAGAGGTTCCGTGAACCATGTACACTCGGTATTTAAATACAAAAACAAATGTGGACCTAAATGCCTTCCGAATATAACTCATTTAAATGTAGTTTTATTACTTGTAAAATACTATGATAATTACCGCTATAAGAGTTTGTTAAGCTTAATGTGCAATAAATGCTATCAAAGATTCACAAAAAGTTAATGATCTATACAACTCATCAATCTGCATTATATTGTAATATGAACACATCCAAAACAATGTGATGTATGCAACATTGTATATTATTGAGTATGGAACGGTAAATGATTAGACATGAAGCCGGTAACATAATTACAACTTAATTTCACTTTGTTTACACATTTTAAAATTTAAATTATGTACCGTATTTTTGGTCATATATTCATTCGGATAAGATGTTTTGCATCAAGATTCTAGCTATGTCATTCAGTATTTACATTTCTTACCATCGAATTTTATTGTAAATAAAAAAGTGAATGATTTTACAGTCTTTTAATTAATATTAACTGCATATGTACTTAATTGATATTTAAATTTGTAATGAATGAGGAAATAAACAAATAGTTTCATTTGAAGATCTATCGATGTAAGAATGAAAGAAATCAATATCGTTACTTTGTGTTGTATAGTTATAAAAAGCTAAACCATCAATAGTAAAAATAAAACAATATATTGTTAGGAAGTTTTTTAATAAATATAATATCATTTTTTTTAATTATATCTGTATCAACATAATATATGTTTTTGTATTTCCCAAAAAAATAGTTTCTCGTCCAAATTTTTTGTTAATAATTCATTAATGTATAAAAGGATAATCCACTGTTTACAAAATCAAGTTAGTTCAATAACTACATAGGTACCTGCCTAAAAATACATTCATAGAAGGGCCCACCGACAACCCCGATAGTGCAGAAGGCCGGGGACTTACATTTATCCGATTTTAAGTTCGACATTATATAAATTTGTACAGAGATTTTCAATTTCCTAAGAATGGAAATTGACATGCTCTTACTGAAGGATAAAAATATATTGGCATTGATTTAGTTTTTCAGAATGTTTCACGCCGTACATAATCTAAAGAGATCCGGGTTAGTTGGAAGACATCGCATTTTAGCGATTAACTCGCCCTCTGTACATTGAATTGTATAAATGATATTTTCTATGTAAATTTGTATTATTGTAAACAATGTACAGTGAAGAATAAAATAAATAAATAAATTAGTTTCAAATCAACGGCTCAAGAGACATCGAACTCGATTGATACGTAATCAAAGGAATATGATGATTCTTATAACTCTACTTCTACGAGTATATATAAGTCTACTCGTATTTAACGTTTGGAGAAATTTCTTTATCTAGTGACTGTTTGCCAGCAATGAACGCTTCGTAGTTTTTTTCCGCTCGATGAAGCGCAAATAGATAGATTTATGTAGCCTACGTTATGATTTATTGTTTATATATTATGCACGTCACTGCCGGTCATTAAATTAGGAAATATAGACATTAAAAGATGAATGGCACTTTTTTGTCTTTTTATACAAAATACAAATGAATTATAAGAAGAATTTATTTTAAGTTCGCGCTTCAGTTTTTAACATTGAAAAAATACCCGAATAAGAAACACATTGCTCTTTGCTACACGTTCAAGATTTGATTTTGATTTCATAAATTATGATGGCATTTGAACTGAATGAGAAAATTATTACAAAAGTATGTCTACTGTAGTATTTTACATACCTATGTGCATTTACGTCGTCTCTCTTTCAGGATAAACAGAGGGACTCAAATGTAATTTTAAATTAATTAATACGCGTATTTTTTAAATTAAATTTGACAATATTTACAATTTACAATAATCCCACATTTCATTCAATAAAATCTAAATAATCTATAATAAGTCGATAAGTTATTCTCTTCAATTTTGTATTGCTAGTAGTATATTAGAATGAACAAAATTTGTTGAAGAATAATTTATATGCGTACCAGTTATGACTTTTCCAACGGCGTTGGACCTTAAAGTACGAAGAGTTTATTAACACTTTGAAGATTGCATGTTAACATGCATATCAGAACAACTTACATACTCATTACAACTATCTACCAATTGTAACTTCTTCTGATACACAGCAGTGTTGTGGAACAGGAAGACAGACAATGCAAATTGTATTGATAATTTTATGTTATAGATATTACAATATTCCTTTGTGTAATATATGTATTTAAATTACTATAATTATGATGCTAGCCTTCTTCTCTCCATTGCTGAATATTGGCCTCTTCTAAACTTTTCGATCTCGAGCAACACGATACAATCTGGACAATATCGTCAACCCATCTTTTTTGTTGTCTTTCTACACTTTTTTTGTCCTCCTAGGCCTTTAATCAAAATCCCTCCTACTAAATACATTTTACACCTTATATTCAGCGACGAAGTTTGCCACCCATCTTGCTACTACTATACCATTATGGCATACTCCACAGCAGGGATAGCTAGCATACCAGCTGTATGTAATAAACATGCAAACCATCCTCTCCACGCCAATAAAAAATTAAGACAGTCAGGGTGGGTGGCAAACATGGGAGACTTATCCTTTGCCGGATGCTCCATGAAACAAATTAAATACATACACTACGAAAAATTATTGTAGTTACCAATCAGAAGTCGAGTGAGCTGGAAGTACGGGTTTAAGGCCATAAGAAGAAGAAGAAGACTTACATATTATTCTAAAAAAACTCGAAAAATGTGCAGTAGTTAAAGATTAGTAATGTCTTATCATACATTTAGTATTTTTTATGTTATATCTACTTATAAGACTTTTCTATAAGGTAAGCAGACAAGTGAAGATAAATATTCATATTGCGAAATCATAAAATGCGCGGAAATAAAAATATCTTAAAGACAGTGTATAAATACTAACTTCAAATTTAGACAAGGCCCATAAATGCTCTTAAATAATATTGTTTGGGTTCTATGTACAATATTTGGACCGCGCTTATGATTATTTTTCGTGGGCATCTCGACCTTTACAGCGATGATCCGCCTCTGCGTAGCATCATTATGGATTCAGTTTCTTTGGTATTGTTTCAAAGATAGACACAAATACAATAAACGCACTCATACAATGTTGTCATTAGGTATCTACATGACTTCGCGTACATACGTGTTTGTTGTTAAAAATATACAGAAATCATAATATAAATTAATTAGTATGAAATTAAGACATCCCCGTACGAGTGATGTAGGCCGGTGAAATTTATTGTCAAGTATAACTTGACGAATGTTAACAATTAAGTGTCATCACATTTTTCACTTTATTAAAAAGAAAAAGTAAATGATCCAATATTTTTTATCAATTCCTTACTAGGAAGTACTAATAATCGAGTTTTTTTTTTTAATTCCTAATAAAAGAAATAACAAAAAACTGGAAAAATTGTTTAAAAAAAATAGATGAGATAATAAGATGTGGTTTTAATTAGTTCAGAAAACTCATAGGAAGTAAAAAGTGTTGTTTTTTAAAGTGGTTTTATATACCAAATTATATATGTAGGTATATAATACTTACCGTATTGATATAGTTTAGGTAGTGCTATTTGTGTTTGTGGAAAATTAAATAAAAATTATGAGTTTAAGTGATTGTGACAAGTTAAAATAACACCGCACAAATGCTTATCGATACTAATACATTGGGACCGGAGGAGAAAGCAGATTCTAAAATGGTTGAATTTTTGACAGGATCAACAAGGAGTCATGAAGATGACTATTATGTCAAAAATACAAACTCCATATACAGCATCGGTACACAACAATATTGCAGTATTTACAGGTTATTTAATTTCCGAATATTTTTGAAGTCTATGCAAAAAAAAATTATAATTATTTTCATATTTAAAAACCTTCATTAATTAGATGGTCATCGATTGTATTCCATATTTTATCTATATGTCTTTACGTTTGAAAGACAATATTTTGTTTACAAAACAACCCTTTTCTTGAAACATAAGAAAGGAAGTACCATTAATCTTATTAAATAGGTATTATAAATAATTCGTTTACTACATTCATTTGATTAAAGAATGCTAATTGATAATGAAATATGCAATAGATTCTATTTTTTACTTTAGTAAAAATAACGATGTCTTTGTACCATATATTATATTGGGTTAGTTGGAAGATATCGCGCTTCTGCGATAAACTCGCCCATTGCACAAATTTATTTGTCTGGTTCTACAATATTTTTATTTTAATAATGTTTGTTTTTTTGTGTAATGAAGATTTTTATTATTATTATATTCTGTGTAACAAATCTAACTACAAAATTTTGAATAAAAATCATATAAGATTATCAATTTCAATGATGATTAGTCATGGTATTGGTCAAGATATTTTATCAAGTACAATCACTTGTTGGATACGCCATGTTATTCTGCAATGTATTCATGTAATAATTATTATATTTGGCGATACGAGAATGTAAGTTCGTAAACAATATAACAAATATGTAATTATTATGTAGGTATGTACATCGAGTTACTGCGCCAGTATTGCAATTGAAGTGGGCAGCTACCTACAACAATATATGTATGTAATAATGTAACACAATATAATTTTTGGTATAGCCTTCCGCTTGCGAGTAATTAATCACAGTATGGCTACATTGGGCAGCCTATAGACCAACCTTATGAAAGTGAAACGAACAAAACTCTATTGCAAAATTATATTTCTGTTGTTACCTACCATCACTGTGAAATATTATTTTGCTAATTACGTATCTATCTACGTTAAAAAAAGAGAGAGGGTTCTAAAGATTTTTGACAAGTATAGGGGTATCTCCACTTTTTAGGATTCATATAAAAATGAATATTGTAAGAAAAATATTTTATTTTGTTAAACAAATTTCTCGAATCAATATGTTACTACATATATTGTTGAAAGAATTCAATTACTGTATGATTTTCTTAACCAAAAAAATATTTTTGTGTTGTAGAAAGTTAATCAATATTTTTTCAAAAGACATATTCATTCAGGCAATAATAAAAGCAACAATATTAAATATCCGTGAAATTAATGTTTTATTTCCAAGTGCTTTCTAGATGCCAATCTATTCTATGCGATTATAAGGCTATTATTACAATGATAACCCAACCGTGAGATATGCAACAATGACACATCTCCACGTAGAAAAGTTTGTTTCAATAAGATGGAAAATATGCAATTAAATACGTGTTGTACTATATTATATTCTATTAAGGGCAATATTTAAATGTGGTTTTATATCGTTTTACAAATTTAAGTCTCTATAAAATGTAATAAATAACAAATAAATTTCAAAAATACCGATTCATGGATATAAACTCGTTCCTATACGCATAGGTATATAATATTAAAATTTATAGGCATATGGATCTAACGCGTTTTTCAACAGTACACGCTAGATATAATAATGGAAAAGTATGAACGGCATAAAGTTTTGAATCGTCAAAAAACACGCATGAACGTAAATATTCTTTCCGAGATTGTGTGTATCTATAATAAAAACATAAATAATAAATTATTACATAATTACAATTGTTAAATTTTCAATTAGTTTAGTTAGATGTAATAAGCATTCCGAATTTCTCTTCATTCAAGGTTAAGTGATACAAAAATTAAAGGAAATTAATAAAATCTATAATTAAACATATACTTGGATATAAATACCTTAAGATTTTAAATCTAAATTATGAGGTAGTAAATATTTACTACGCATACGCTCTGGCACCTTGCATAGCTTCCCGGAAGTTAATACATATATTATGATATATTTAAAATTAATATAATATTATGTATGTATCTTACTTTCAAAACAATGCAATTAAATGGTTTCATAGCGTCGTTATAACTTTTATAATATTGGGATGGCCAGTAAACCAATTGCATATATTAAACATACAGGTCGTCCTCTCATAAGCTGTAGCAAAAAGGAGACATTTAGGATAGATAGCATTGTTTAAATATATTATATAACATAGGTATACGTAGATGTGTATTTTAACATAATGTGGTATTTGTTTAGAGTATTGTCAAATCAGTTACAGGTCTATATTAATACATACGGTTTTATGCATTAGCCCGGAATAACTGGTAATTTTTAATAAGGGTTTAGTAATAGAATACTTATGTAACGCAGAATACTATCAAAAATTAATTAGGTCCACCACAGAATGTTTTGGTTGGATCAAGAATAATGCTAGTAAAGTTCGTCGGTAGCCTGGAGGTAGAGTCTCGGCTTCGTGAACATGGGGTCCGTGGTTCGACACTAGGTGCCGGCAAATTCCCCTTTCACGACACAAGCTTTTAGTAGCTTACTGTGAAAGGTGAATAAGGTTGTATTTGGGTTTATAACAAAAAACTCAGATATATCTTAAAAAAAACTACGAAAATAAAAAAAAAATGTTTGGCCTACAGAATTTTCTTAAAATCTTAAAGCTGAATGTTCACTTCAAAAAATTTAACAACACAAAATTTAATATCTATCCAAATTCATGATTATGTATTATCCCCTTCCATGTTGTCAATAACCGTGAGAAACAATCATTATTAAGTATTTAGGTACCTCCATAGAATAATTGTAATGTAAAACATAATGCAAGCTGCTACTTGAAATATTAAATGATGTCTATTATGATTTCTTTTCTAAATTATCTACTATTATTGTAATGTCTCTTTGGAAATCTTAAAGTGGGCCAACCACTAACTCCATGCATAAAACAAAAACATATATTAATAATAATATGCATGTAATACATACTCGTACCTGCATATTTGTTTAAAGTAATGACTTTGGTATTTGAATAAATGATATATTATTCTGTATGAAAAATAATTATGTATCTACTCAATTGTACTTTTTACAAGAATTAAATAACTTAATAATACTTAAGAAATATATTCTTTTACTTTTGTCACTAAAAACACACAGATTTCACCATCATTTACACCGATTCAAATTGATCACGGACTTTTTTATTTTTTAAACTAATCATCATCATCATCATCGCCCTCAACGCTCTTCACAGGGCAGAAACCAGCCTCTTCCATTCAAAGCGTCTCTGTGCCAATCACGTCATCTCTTCCCATGATATTCCCTGTGCTCTGATATCGTTGTCATAGGAACGGTGTATTGTAAAAGAGGGACGCCCGAGCCGACGGAACCCTTGCGGACAGAAGAACAGTGCCCCTTTTGGCCAACTATCGTTGGACATTCTCAGAACATGACCTAGCCAGGACCATCGTCTCTCCTGTATCACGGAGATTACATCACAGATCTCTGCCGGGTGCGTCGGCGCACAGCACCGTTCTAAACTAATAAGTACTCAAAAACATAATTATGAAAGAAAACTAATATTTCAAACATCTGCTTAGTGAAATAACTCGAACCCAAATGCTCTGTAATGAAATATGTATAGCTTTTCATAATAAATTTATCTATAATTGTTCGGAACCATTAGAATAATCCTGTGAATAATAAGTATTTTTTCCTAAATGGATCATTGCTGCAGTCTATTTTTATCAGTTTTATAGTTTCGAAAACAAATGAGAGAGAAAACAACACAGATAAATATAATTAGATTTTCTAAACAATTTATGTTTCACATATTTTTATTAGTAAGAAGAATTTAGCACGATTCCAACAGCAAGAAACATAAATTTAATATTCTGGCACATAATATTCGTAGGTAAGTAGAAACTGTACTGAGGAACTTTCGAGGCTAAATAGATACACTAAATTATAATATCGTCGGTCTAACTTGTAAACCACGTAAATCCCGATTTGGCCAAAAGTGACTTTTTGATACCAATCAAATGTACAGTTTATTCCTCACCACTGTGTGAAACTCTTATTTTCAAATTATTGAAATTGTTTCAAAAAATGGTCATCAAAAAAACACGCAAATCCAGTCCATAGAACAATATAATTTGCAAACCTCTCAAATCCCAATTTACGCGCCTTTTGTACGACAGATATTGGTTGAGTGTTGCCGCCTGGTATAAATTTCTTTGCATTGTGATTCGACCATATTCAGAAGTTTCGGTGTTGTTTTTTTTAGAGAGAGTTGAATGAGAATAATCAGTATTTTGAAAAAAAAATACCAGGAAATAAGAGATTAATTAAAAATAGATGCAAATATCAATTAACAAAGAAAGGATGAGCGGAGAAGTTTGCAGATTTTTGGTCAACTAACTGGGGCCAAAAGAAGACTTTTATAAACATGATGGTTAAGTCAGTAAAATCGGGTTAGTTGGAAGACATCGCATTTTAGTGATAAACTCGCCCTCTGTACATTGAATTGTATAAATGATATTTTCTATGTTAATTTGTATTATTGTAAACAATGTATAGTGAAGAATAAAATAAATAAAACAGATAATATTCGCAAGAGAATTCACATAGATATAATATTATGTGCATTTTTTAATTATCTTCCTAAAAATGAAGACAACATTATATTATGTAGTGTGCAAAATAATGTATTGAACACACTCGGAATAGGGGAATGATCGGTCAAAAATCGGAAAGATAATTTTAGGAATTTTGAAATTTCCAAAATTTCTCAACATTAATTTGTGGAGAAAAATTATTAACTTATGAATGTTATTAATCAATTGTTTTCACTGTAATTCCATTATGTAGAGCTACTTTATCAGAACCTTATCTCTTTCCTGAATGGCGTTCTAAGTCACATTAAGGTATTATTTTTTAATAAAAAAAATGGTTCAGCTATTTCAATTTAAGTTTTACAAAGTCTTGAGAAAAGGAAAACATATCTTTTTTCAAACTAAAAAAGGACAAATGTTAGACATGTGTCCATATTTGCGAGCAGTGTTATTATTTCGAGATTCAGCTCAAAATTAAATTTCTCAAACCTATACCTACTACAAAGGCAATTATTTTTGTTTTGACGATTTGACCATTTCACAAAATATGGTTTTCCAGGGACATAAATGTGCTAGCAGAATTTATAAATATGTGCAAGTTTGAATGTAAAAATTTGAGACGTCCAGTGTAGAATTTTTGAGTTTTGACAAATTTTAAATAATCGACAGTGCTCATTTCTCGAAAACTTTATACCTGGGGAGAAAAGTTGAGGATTCAGTAATTTGAATGGTATAATAAAATACAAATTATGATTCCTGATACCTGAGACACCCTACCACAAATGTTGTATCATAGCCTCATTAATGTCGGAGAAAGTATGACGAGTTGAAAAGGATATTACCGAAGGATTTTTGAACTTACTATAACAATTTATCACATTAAAATAGATTATAGGCTGGTAGGATGTTCATGTGTTGAGCACATTGAACAGGAGAGTATGCATGAGGAATTGTATGACAGTGACGGAAGCGAAAGATGTATGCAAGGATAGAAGGAAGTGGCGTTCGATCCTTTCTGCCTACCCCGCGAGGGAAGCGGTGTGATGGTATGCATGTATGTATATATATAAATAAATAATATTTGTCATCTTAAAATTATAAATTAAGTTCTTGTTTCACTTTGATGCTCTTGTTTTCCCATACTAATACTCTTTGTAAAACTAATAAATCCCGTTCCAGTACTAGAGAGTTAAGAGTGAAAAACTCTTAAATCCAAATTATTGAAAAAAAAGTATGGACGCATTTATATTTTTGATTATTTTTAATACAAATCATACGCAATGGAAAATAATTATTAAATGTAATTGTTAAAATTTTAAAATTACTCCCCATTTTAATAATAAATAGTTTTAACCTTCTCCTGTAAAAAATGTAAATTTGAATATATGAGGTTTACAAGTTAGACCGACGATATGTATGTGTCTTTACCCTCGTGATATACCCCAAGCAGGGTAGAGAGAGAATGAAACACCATATAGGGTTGTCCTTAGATACTAAATCTTCATTCCTTCATCTAAATTCATACAATTTCTCACACATGTACGTCGATTTCTATTACCTACTCAACACGCAGCCGTCCTTGAGAATTTTATCCACATGATATATTTAGGTGTACATTTATTTTTATTATAGTTAGGTAAACTTAATATATGTTGATGTATTACGCATATTAAATTAGTTACACGTTATGGCATTGTTGAGGCGTGGATTTGATGTTGTACCATTCAAATGCAATGAAAGTAATATTATTATAATAATATTTTTTTCTTTTCAGCCAAAGAACTGTACAAGAGACAAAAGGATGGGACGTGTTCAGATATTTACCAGCCAAGGCGGACAGTGGGTCCATGGCAAACCAGAGATGTTTGGAAATCACAGTGAAGATTTGCAAAGTGCTTGCATATGTCTTAACCTTTATCATAGTCTTAGGATCCGGAGTCATAGCCAAGGGAACTATTCTCTTTATGACTTCACAAATACAAAAGGATAAAACCATCACATATTGCAATAGACAATTAGGTAAGATATTATAATAGTTTCAGTTTTCTTAAAACAATTTATCTGAATATCACAAAGTCTCTAATCGAATGCATAATTGAGAGTTATCAATCAATCACATATTTTTTCCCGGAATATTGCGATCTGGTAAGCGCGAAACCTACATGCAGTTAATTCATATCGCGTAGAGCACATATCATTATAAATAATTATAATATTATACCTACCTACCTACATACTCAGGTAGCTTGTAATTAGTTCGAACGACATATTTCAGCCATTAGAGACATCAACTATAAAGTTTTGAGCTTTATTAACTTATACCACTATGTTCCTGTCCACTGTTGAACACAGGTCTCCTTATGTCTCCAGGCATCTTCATCCTGAACTTTTTGCAATCGGTCACCATCGATTCTTTGGATGTCATTAGACCATCATGTAGAAGGTCTACTTCTACTTCTTTTGTCTTTACGTGGTCTCCACTCCACTAAACTTTTTGTCCACTTTTGATCTTTAAGTCTGGCAAAATACCTCACCCATGACCATTATTTTAACTTTGCCACTCTATCGACTACGTCTGTAACCCCCGATACCTATGTGATAGACCATTACCAATTTCCTCTTTTTTTCAGGGAGAGATAAGCAATTTATAGCAACATTACCAGACACAGAGCGGATAGCATGGATGTGGTGTATCGCCTTTGCATTTATGGTCCCAGAATTTGGAGCACTGATCAGATCAATAAGAATATGTTTTTTCAAGAGTTGGAAGAAGCCGACTTCTGGACAGTTCCTTTTGGTAGGTTCAAACAAAGTTCTTCTATTTGATGATATAAAACCATACTACCGATATTTTAAACTTTATTTTTTGTAATATTTTCAACGTAATTACTAAAATATTATTTATTTCTTTGCCATTATTCGTCAAGTTATATCTGTATCGTCTATTTGAAAAAAATGCGTACTATTCTACAAGTATTCAGAATTGCAACCTTCAGTAGAGTGATGTAGTTACGTTGTTTATGGTAGTGCCAATGTATTTAAACTATTGAGAAGATGCGGTATATCCTCGTAGGATGCTATGCCATAAATGAAGGAAAAAAAAAAAAAAAAAAAAAAAGATGCGGTATGATGCCTGTACTAGATAAACTATTGGTACCTACTATATTGTAACATGTTTATATTTTCTCTTCTTCTTCTTCAAATTCCTTCTTTTTTATTTTGATTACTTTAATTTCAGGTGTTTTTGCTGGAAACTTTACATACAATTGGAATGGCATTACTTGTGTTTGTCATATTACCAGATTTAGATGTCGTAAAAGGTGCTATGTTAACTAATTGTATGTGCGTCGTTCCTGGAATATTAGGACTACTGTCCAGAAGTCAGAAGGAATCCAAGAGGTTTATAAAAGTAATTGTCGACCTTGCAGCCATTGCTGCTCAAGTTACTGGCTTCGTAGTTTGGCCTTTACTGGACAATAAAACTTCACTATGGCTCATTCCACTTGCATCAGTCTTCATCTCTCTTGGATGGTGGGAAAACTATGTATCCAGATCAAGTCCTTTCGGTAACTATTAATAAATATTTGGAGTTACTAGCTACAGCAATCGAACGTAATGTAATTTAAAGAATGCGAAATTAATTTGATTCTTTTTCCAGCGTTTATGAAAGCTCTTAGTAGAGTCAAGGAGGAACTGAAATATACGAGATACTTTACATACATGTTCGTTTCCGTTTGGAAAGTTGCCGTATTTTTGTGCACAGTTCTATTGATTCTCTGGATTCAAGGGGAGAGCGTGTCAGACTTCTTTGGACTTTTCTCTGAAAGTTTTGGTCCTCATCAAATTGTTATCGAAGAGGTCAGTATATATTGTATGATATTTACCAACATATAATTACTTTTTCATGTTGGAATGAAAATATCATAACATACCTCTATATTTTATTTTAGGTGAAGGCTGTCTTAGGTGGTGCTGTACTGCCAGATCTCTCAGAAGTAACAAAGACTGGAGACACAATCGACATAGTATCATCTTACAATACTCCTATGTACGTGCTTTTCATCCAAATTGGATCAGCTTACCTGTGTTACGTCTTTGGAAAGTTTGCTTGCAAAATTCTCATCCAAGGTTTCAGTTATGCCTTCCCTGTAAATCTAACAATTCCAGTTGCGATTTCTTTACTTATTGCTGCTTGTGGAATCAGAAATGGAGACCCTTGCTTCTTCCATGGAACTATACCTGACTATCTCTTCTTTGAAAGTCCACCAGGTATCAAAAATTTAATTTGTTATTTGACATAATCATATAAATATATAAAAAAATTAAATTTAAGTATTTAATCGAATTTCAATTCTATTTCAGTTTACTTCCTTAACGAATTCCTATCAAGACAAATGGCTTGGGTATGGTTGTTATGGCTACTCTCTCAAACATGGATCACTCTCCACATTTGGACCCCAAAATGCGAACGTCTGGCCTCTACAGAGAAGCTCTTTGTAGTACCCATGTACAATGCCATTCTCATTGATCAGTCTTTAGGCCTTAACAGAAGATGCGATGATCAAACAGATGTCAAAACTGAGGTAAATCTATTTGCCATCTATTATACAATGACTTACTCTAAAATATGTGTCTTATATGTATACCGTATTTATCCGCGAGATATGAATTTATATTATTGAAATTATTTGATCGCAGGAACTCGCAGAAATGGAGAAAGAGAAGGGAGATGAATATTATGAAACTATTTCCGTTCATACAGATGGCTCAGCTTCTACACCAAAAACAGTGAAATCTTCAGATCATATCACAAGGTATCAAGATATAATATGGCGAACCGATCAACCAAATAAACGTACAAACTAGGAATTTAAGTAATCTGACTATTTTAACGTTCTAGGATCTATGCATGCGCTACTATGTGGCACGAAACCAAAGATGAAATGATAGAGTTTTTAAAGTCTATCTTCAGGTTGGATGAAGATCAATGTGCTCGTAGAGTGGCTCAAAAATATTTGAGAGTTGTTGATCCTGATTACTACGAATTTGAAAGTAAGTCATAATATGTATTTATGGTTGTTTCGTCAATATTGTTTAATTATATCGAAGAAGGCAGCCTGAAATATTTTATCCAACATCAATTGTTGAATATTTCCAGCTCACATATTCTTGGATGATGGCTTTGAAATATCTGACCACAGTGATGATGACCAACAAGTTAACATTTTCGTGAAACGTCTTGTTCATACAATTGATGAAGCTGCTTCAGAAGTCCATCAAACCAATATCAGAATAAGACCACCAAAGAAATATCCCACACCATACGGAGGACGGTTGGAGTGGACACTGCCAGGAAAAACTAAAATGATTTGTCATCTTAAGGACAAGGATAAGATTCGTCACAGAAAACGTTGGTCACAGGTATGGTCATATTTAAAAATAATTAATTGGTTACTTTCTAAGACTAGGTGTATAAATAATATAAATTGTAACTAAAATATTTTCTACCTTTATTAGGTAATGTATATGTACTACTTGCTGGGTCATCGTCTTATGGAGTTGCCTATTTCTGTTGATCGTAAAGAAGTGATGGCTGAAAACACATACTTGCTAACTCTGGATGGAGACATTGATTTCCAACCTCATGCTGTACAACTGCTGGTGGATCTAATGAAGAAGAACAAAAACCTTGGTGCTGCTTGTGGTCGTATTCATCCTATTGGTTCAGGTATGTTTTGGCATTACTTTGGTTGGAGTTTTCTATTAATAACAGCATAATATTACTATTCCATCCCATCATGGTATATTCCACAATTGATGTAGCCAGCAGACCAGCCACATGTAAGCTATCCTGCCAACAAAAAATTAAGACATTCAAATTATAATTGGGTTAGTTGGAAGATATCCCGTCCCTGCGATCAGCTCGCCCATTGTTCAAAATTATTTGTTTATACCATGTTGTAACCTTATTATTTTTTTGTACAATAAAGTTTATTATTATTTTATACTTAATCAAAATATTGTTGAATTTAATATACACTTTTTTTAGGTCCTATGGTGTGGTATCAGATGTTTGAGTATGCTATTGGTCATTGGCTGCAAAAGGCAACGGAACATATGATTGGATGTGTACTCTGTAGTCCAGGATGCTTCTCTCTCTTCCGTGCTAAAGCTTTGATGGATGACAATGTTATGAGAAAATATACAACTAAATCTGACGAGGCTAGACATTATGTACAATACGATCAGGGTATGTTTGAACAGAATGCTTTTACTGATTGAAGTCATTCAATATCATGTATACTTGATAAACTTTGATTACATATATGTAAACCAATAATTGATTGTTGTAGGAGAGGATCGTTGGTTGTGTACACTGATCTTGCAAAGAGGTTATCGTGTAGAATACTCAGCTGCCTCCGATGCTTACACCCACTGTCCTGAAGGTTTCAACGAGTTCTATAACCAGAGACGTAGATGGGTCCCATCCACCATGGCTAACATCTTTGATCTTCTCATGGATTACAAAAAGACTGTTAAAATCAACGACAACATTTCTATGCCTTATATATCATACTTGGTGAGTCCCAACAAAAGCTTTAGAATTGACATGTGATTTATAAAATGTCAAATTACTAATAATTATATACTTATCATTGAATAATGTGAATTACAGATGATGTTGATGGGAGGTACTATCCTTGGTCCCGGAACTATATTCCTTATGTTGGTGGGTGCCTTCGTAGCTGCCTTTAGAATTGATAACTGGACTTCCTTTACATATAACATCATTCCAATTTTATTCTTCATGGTTATTTGTTTTACTTGTAAATCTGATATTCAGGTAAGAATTATTTATGAGTATGTATAACTCAACAATTAGTTATACATTAAAAAAATATTTATTAACAATTTATTATGTGTTTGTGTAAATCATTGTGTTTGTTTGTTTAGTATTTCAATGTATTTGCATTGTGTTTGTCTAATTGTGATGTTATTGTTGTATTGTTTTTAGCTTCTTATAGCTCAGATACTCTCAACTGGATATGCTATGATAATGATGGCTGTAATAGTTGGTACAGCATTGCAGTTAGGTGAGGACGGTATAGGATCTCCATCAGCCATTTTCCTTATAGCGTTATCGGGTTCGTTCTTTATAGCGGCGTGTTTACATCCACAAGAGTTTTGGTGTATTGTTCCTGGTATCATTTATTTGTTGTCCATTCCATCTATGTACTTGCTGTTGATTCTGTATTCTATCATCAACTTGAATGTAGTATCATGGGGAACCAGAGAAGTACAGGCCAAGAAAACTAAGAAGGTTGGTTTATTTGTGGTTGGTGATGGTTGACGGTCCATATTGGTGTTAGTAATTTCTGCTATAGTACATATCACACTATATGGTGAAGGTATTTATTATTCAGTAATGCCATTTCACTCAGTACAAGTGTTACGTAATGGTGACGGTATTTAACATTCTATTTAGTGCTGAAGATTATTAACTTTATTATAGATTTACCAAATATTATTTTCAGAACTTAAATATAATTGTATATTATAAGTATATTGTAATTAACACAACTAACACTTGATTCTTAATTAATTTATTGACAACAGCTCTTCTTTGCTGGATTAATATCTGCTGGATACGCAATGGTCATGGTCGCTGTGGTAGTGGGACTTGGAATACAGATTGGGGAAGATGGTTGGCTGTCACCTTCTAGTATTTTCCTTATTATAATGGTGGGTGAACTGGTCATAGCTGCAGTATTGCACCCGCAAGAGATATCTTGTTTCCCTGCCATTATAGTTTACTACATCACTGTTCCTAGCATGTACCTTCTCTTAATAATATTCTCACTCTGTAACATGAATAATGTATCATGGGGCACCAGGGAGACTCCAGAGAAAGTCAAAGCCAAAAGTGCAGAAGTAAGTATTAGCACTGAAGTGTACCTATAAAACTAACATTAATTATATACGAGGGGTGAATGATACATAATGCACAAAAGCTTCAAGAACATGAACAAAAAGAAATAACGAGATAAGATTTTTTTTTTATTTAAGCACAATTCTTAAGTTTTGAAACCATATATTTATTTATCAACAAAGCTTAAACAAATTTCATTCGATCACTGAAAGATTCTTTGGATTTCTCTCAAATGTAGAACTTGACACTTATTTTCACCCCGCCATTTGAGAAGTAATGATTGTTTTTGAGATATCTTTAGAGTAGAGACAAACAATAAAATCGCAAAGAGCAAGCATTTGTGCAAGAATTATCAATCAGCCCTCATAATTACACTGTATGACATTATAATAATTTCAGGTGAAAGGGACCTAACTATAAATTTTAGTTTTATCGCACTTGTGGTATAAACATTGTTAAAACTATGTTTTTATCTTGCAACATGAAATTAATATAATCTATGATTGACATTTTCTTAGGAATTAGAGAACGAAAAGAAAGAAGCAGAGGAAGCAAAAAAACAAGTGAAAAATAAATCTCTACTTGGATTCTTGTCGGGAGGAAAGGGAGAAAATAAAGAGAAGGGATCCATTGAGTTTTCATTTGCTGGATTATGCAAAGTTATGTTCTGTACCCATCAGGAAGGTGGAGAGGAAAAGGCACATCTTCTACACATTTCAGAATCTTTAACTCAGATCAATAAGAGATTAGAGGGTGTTGAGAGGTTAGCATATAATTATAACAAATTTAAATAGAATAGTGAGTTAAAAGAATGATGGCAAAATGTCTTATAAACATATTTGCTTAAATTTATGACTCATACAAATATTACTGTGGATTAAAAAGTAATTGTGGGTGAGTGCAATTCAAAAAGTATTACTTTTTTCCAGAACCATTGATCCAAATGCCGCTCCACCCTCAACAAATAGACGCAGATCTACAATAGGAAGTTCCATGCACCACAATGGCCTTGGAGCCCTTCATGAAGATCCAGAAGACGATATGGAAGATGGATCTGACAATGAAACACTGTCCACCGTACCGAAGGTAGAATTGCCATTTTTAATTTTTTATTGATGTGCCTGCGTGGAATAAAAGACATAAATGAAATTTATTTTGAAATTACAGGAAGAGAGAGATGATTTATCAAATCCATATTGGATCGATGATCCTGAGCTTGGTAAAGGAGAAGTAGACTTTTTGTCTGATGCTGAATTACAGTTCTGGACTGATCTTCTAGCACGTTATCTGTATCCTATTGATGATAATAAAGAAGAACAGGTAAATATCTTTCAGTTTTGCATATTCTTTATATTTTAATATCATTTTTTTAGCTGTGATGCTCCATGGACATATTTGAAGAAACTCTACTTATGAGAAGTATTAATAATTGATATATTAAAATAATTTGTTTGGGTAATTTACAAACATAATTGAAACAATTAATTGTGGATTGAAAAAACAGAATGCAAACAAATTTATATAAAAATAGATTTGTAGTTACATTTTTTTACATAGAACATTATGTACTTAGAGCCGTGTTTCCCAAACTATGGGTCGCCACTCACCAGTGGGTCGTGAGCGAATATTGGGTTGGCCCTAATGGACGATTCGCCATCGTATAAAACATAAATAAAAAAATGTTGTTGGAGCAATGTTTGGAGAAAAAAAGCTAAAAGGCGGGTGCCAAGATTGGAATATATGATGATTTATATGAAAATATGGCAATAACATCCAACGGGATGACCCGCCATAAAAAAAAAGATTGGAATTTTTTCCTAGATGGGTCAGAGTCCAGTCAACTTTGGGAACCACTGACTTAAGAGGATTATTTATTTTTACATAATTATTTGTATTGTATTAATAATAAATGTGATGTACCTTCCTTTTCAGCATTGTGTTGTTATCACCCATGTTTAACTTCACTCATGTTTCATTGTTTGTTTACCATTTTCCATTTTGACCTTTTTACTAAAGTTTTGGCTTGCTAATGATTTTAGGCACGTATTGCCAAAGATTTGAAAGACTTGCGCGACAGATCTGTGTTTGCATTCTTTATGCTGAATGCACTGTTTGTGCTCATCGTGTTCCTTCTGCAGTTGCACAAAGACCAACTGCACATCAAATGGCCATTTGGGGTTAAGACTAATATTACTTATGATGAGAGCACTCAAGAGGTAAAATTTTAAGCCAAAATGTGAAAAGGTCATAATTCAAAAAGGACGGGACAGCAATACTTTGAAAAGAAATCTTACTCGAAATCATTGATGATGGAACCTACACGTGATACAATCCTTATTATAAAAGTCCTCGTCATTCTTGGATAGTGACCTTTGAGCTTGTTTTTAATGCTTTTTGTTTTGTTTTGTGCCGTTCTTACAGGCTCGCATTGCCGCAGACTTGATAGAACTAAGGAATAAATCAGTTTTTGCCTTCGTCATGTTCAATGCTTTATTTATTTTGATTGTATTTTTACTGCAACTGAACAAAGACCAACTCCACGTGGATTGGCCACTGGGGATTAAGACAAATATCACATACATCGAGGAAACAGGAGAGGTAGAGCTGCATGCAGCTGCCTGAATATATATATTACCTATCTTTAATTTGACTGTGTACCTACCTACTCTATACTTCTATTTCTCATCTAACGTTCTCTATGTGGTGCTCCTCACTCAAACACTCACTTACTTTACACCCCACTCACCCCAGGGGTTGTTTTTCTTATGTTATTATATTAGTCAGTCATTATCACAATGAAAATATAATTTACATGCATACCTATTCAGACAGGAATCATTTATATATTACACTCACACTTCAATGATGTAATTTCCAATAATGAAATTATACCAAAAAATATTATAAATATGACAAAGGTTTTATCAATTTCGCAACACTTAATCTTTGATATAACAAAATTAATTTAATTCAATAACATCACAATATTTATCTATTCAGATTTAAGATGTCACAAGAAATCGGCGGTATATAAATATACGCTGCTGAATTCAATTTAATTTCTTTTATATGAATAAAGGAATAAATGGCAAAAAATTATAATTAATAACAAAAGCTGAAATAAGTATGATTATAATACATATAACAGATTGACCAGAGAGATATAATTTAGGTATGTATAGTGAGGAGTACTACACTAATAAGTCTCTGAAGACATATTGATTGATTGATTGACAATATAATATTGCATCCTGGAAGCACTCAGTAGCATGACATTATGCAATAAAATGTTAATACATTTTATAACAATATGTTGGGTATGGTTATATATGTTAATATTATTCATGTGCATTTTGACTAATGGGAGAGGGTCTATACATAATATGTATTATACCAATCCCGAAACAACACACACACACACACACTTACATACACCCCAATCACACAACATACATACCTACACCTATCTATTCATCAAGAGTGATTCTTGCAAGAACTTCAAATGTTTAAGAAGTATTTATCTATCTAAAATATACCATAGAGAGATCTGATTTCAGACTTACATGCAAGAGATTTATGTTAAATTCTGCTGTTAAGAGGTATTCGGATGTTATTAGCTATTTGTAAATCTCAATTTGAAATAGGTTATTTTTTTAAAAGGTCTATTGCTATAGTATTGAATATTGATTATAGTGTTAAATACATTTTGAATCAATAAATCTTTTATACAATTTATTTCAGTAGCTGTAACACATACCCCAGTTAAAAACATGTAACTTCCAGTTAGTATTGGATCATTTTTGTAAAAAAATCTATTGCTATTTCATGACAAATATCAATAGTCATCACAATAGTGATCTATCTTTTTTATAAAAATTACCAGTTATCACCTAAAAAATGTTATTAACTCAGATAAGAAATCTGCTACAAAGCGTGTGATTAATGATTTATGAAAGATAAAGGTATATTTTTACATCTTAACAATGATATACATAAACAACAAAATCCTTTCTTTCCCATCCCAAACACAAAAAACACTGGATAATTTGAATGAACACTGATAGACGAAAAGTATGTATGAAAACATTGGCGATTGATATACAACTGTTTTATAATCATTCACTATAAAATAAATTATTAATACAAAAAGTGAACATAAATATGACTGAAAAAAAATTACTGGACTGACTCTATTTGGCAAATAATAAAAGAAAATATGACATATTAAGTGATAGAACTTCTTTTTAACATAAATGTTTGTGTTAACTTTCTCTTTTCATGTTGAAATAATATTTTATAAAAGTAAGTATGTATTTCTATGGAGATGGCAAAAAACAGATTTTTATTCTTCACAATTTGCTCATGCTTTTAAAATATTTAAATCTTTGATTTTGATGACACAGCTTTAATCTCACACCTAATTAATATGGAAAAAATAAACATTATTTTTACTTTGATTTAAAATTAGTTTTTCAATGTGAAAAAAATTTGTGTCATAAGTGAAAAAAAAATAAAATAAAAGCAAATAGAAAAAATATCTACGGTCATGAAGATGTTCCTTATTTGCATGACCCCATATTTCAATATATTTTATGTATTGGTGGAGAGATATTACATTTATTTATTATTAAAAGTGGAAATCCGATTTGTATTTATGGAATAACATGAGCATCCAGTGTAGGGTGTCGGAAAAAATTATATAAAGAAATTATTTAGAAACAAAAATAATTTTGTATTATACACAATGATGTTTTGTGGTAGAGAATTAAATTATTTGTTAGTTTTTAGTACTTATTTTTTTGTAAACTAAGAGGTAGTTTTTGATTTTTTTAATGTTGTATTTTTTAAATAGAAATTTTGATGTTGGATTTCTGTTTTTAAATATTTCCACTCTTTTTCTTTTTATATAAAATCTTATTATATTACAATGCAATTTATGTACCTACTATTAACTCCACAGCATCTATACAATAATATAAAATTGAATCATTTAAGAATTAAATATATTTTATTTACATTTTTCAATAATTAAACCATACACAACATCATTTTAATATTCTGATCCACAGAAAATATGAACGATGTAACTATAAAATAATTTTGAATGTGCTTTTAGGTTCACATTTCTAAAGAATATTTGCAATTGGAGCCTATCGGTTTAGTATTTGTGGTGTTCTTCGCTCTTATTTTGATTATTCAGTTTACTGCTATGTTGTTCCATCGTTTTGGAACTCTCTCACATATACTGGCATCAACTGAACTTAACTGGTATTGCTCAAAGAAGGTAACAATAATAATTTAGTTTTAATATACATACTCTACATTTCAAATAACTTATCAGAGAATTTAATGAATCTATAATGAATGAAAACATCACATAAACATTACAACTTTCAGGCTGAAGATATGTCTCAGGATGCATTGTTAGACAAAAATGCGGTGGCTATTGTCAAGAATCTGCAGAAACTTAACGGACTAGATGATGACTACGAGAATGAATCTGGTTCTGGACCAGACAGAGTAGGACGCAGGAGAACTGTTCATAATATTGAGAATGCAAGGAAGAAAAAGAGAAACATTAGAACTCTGGATGTTGCTTTCGAGAAGAGGTTTTTCAAACTCAATGCAAATGATGGTCCAGGTACAAAAAATATTTTTTTTAAATAAATTTTTTCCGAAAAATAAAAAGACCGTAACATCTTACAATTGAATTGTGTTTATAGGAACACCTGTACTAAATCGCAAGTTGACCATGGGCAGAGAGACGATCAAAGCTCTGGAAACTAGAAGAAACTCTCTCATGGCTGAGAAGAGAAAATCTCAAATGCAGACCCTTGGCGCTAACAATGAATACGGGGTTACGGGGGTAAGAAAAGATTAACTTTAACAAAACTTTTACATCATTGTAGATTCTATGTTTGTGAAATAAACAATTTACTATAATGATTGTATAGTACTTCAAATAATTTTCTGATAGCTTATTTAAAAAAAAATGAAAATAGATTTGAAATAAAACATTGCATTACTATCACTACAAACAATATTTAACTCAAGAGAACTTTCAGATAGACACCATTAAGATGGGAGATCGCGATCCATTTGAGATCTGAAAAATGAGATCCCAAAAAGATGGTTGCTTCTAAGATTTGCATAAAACGTCTCTCGATTGGTGGACCTTACATCGTGACAGTGAGAATGGTGGAATTGGTGAACGTTGTCCATGGACACCGAAAGTGTGTGTAATCACTTAAGCCACCCTAGAGCCAATTCGTAAGCATTGGGACACCTTTCTCACTTCTTCCGATTAGATTCTACACAATGTTGCATTGTGTAGACATGGTTCTCCAATCGAGGTTTCTGATTGGTTTTGTCATCATCCTTGAGTTTCTAATAAAAACTCACTAATGATGAGTGTCTAACCGTAAGGTTCCGAGTCAAATTTTGCTCATAGTTAAAGTAATACAGGTTTAATGTTCAATCTATTTTGATTCTATTAACATTATTTTAATCTTTTAGCTAAACAACAATATGGGAGCTCCAGTAAGAAGTATGAGACCTTCCACCGCTGGAATATCTGTCAAAGAGATATTCCCTGATCCCAATGCTGGGCAAGTTAATAGAGGCTATGAAGCTGCGTTAGACGAGGATGACAATAACTCATTAAGATTGCAACCAAGGCAGAGTGTGTCCTTCCAAAATAGATATCAGTGAGGAGAGAATGAAACTGAATTTAAAGACAATAAACATACATTGTTGCCTTCTCCCACCAAAATTACTCGATAACCAATTATAAGTAGCAAATTGTGAAAATTTCCCCCACATTTGCATGATTAATCTATGACAATATCTTAGAATCTTCAGGTAGAAAACTAGAATATATTTATATAACTTGTCATAGAGGTTAAGACTTGAATTTACTTACACTTGGTATAATTGGTTTGCAACAATTTAATTAATCCTATTGAGTATTATTCATAAATGGTGGGAGAAATTCTACAATTATAAAATTAAATTGATTATATCAATAAACAGGTGCAATGTCATGCATAATTTATTTATAAACATAGGTAATACTAAATATTATAGTAATGTAGTGATTGTAATAAGGATTTATTTAATTTGTTACTTGCTCATGACAATGAAACATGTACATTCTAATAGACTAACTACTAAATGAATATAAATGATAATAGCACAATCACCTGAAAAATCGTACGAGGATTATTTTGACACCTATATAAAATTAGTCTAAAATACAAATGATCATCATATTACAACTGTATGATGGGATGCTATTCAATCCACATAACTTTCTAGAATTGGATCCTTAAACTAAAATCATTGCAATGAACAAGTATTAAATAAAATTAATCAATGTATGAGTAGGTATGAAAAATAGTTGAAAGAAGAGGCTTGAAAGATAGAAAGATGCAGAAGGGAATAATACCACTGAAGAGATGTGTAAATAAAAGTCAGGAGAATGAAAACCATGAAGATTATAATAAATTTGTATGAGATTATAAAAAAAATAATGAAGATTAATGTACTTTTAGTATTGTAAGTTCCACAAGATAATAAATTTGTAAATACATTCAATAAAGTACTGATTTTAAAAACTGCCAATTTTACGTAATTTTATTATTGTGATATTTTAATATTCAGCCATTTTTGACTGCATTGTGAACCCTTCATCAAAATAAAAAAGATTTAACTGAATAAATAAATTTACACAGAAATACATTTAATATTCCAGAGTTAGATACGTAAAACAAAACTGTGTTCAAATCACAATGCAGTCAATAAAATACTTAAACTTTCCACAATTCTTCCTTTTTTTTATAATTTTATATTATTTGTATGTATTATGTATTATGTTTATGTCTTATTTTACTCTATTTTATCATTTTATATATAACCTGTCAAATACAATTCCTAGAATAATAAATCAATATCAAAATGTCACTGTAGTTTCATTTGAAATGTCAAGGAAGGAGGCAAAATATATATCTGTATCATAATCTTATCCAAAACCCTCACATCAATTCTTTAATGAATCGGACTACATAAGGTAAAACAAATTTAATATCTGTTTCACATACTTCCCTTCAAAATTAATCAAATCCCATGTAATTATCAAAACGTGAGCACACCCAGAGGGGGCAACTACCCCCAATATAATATGGATAAAATAATATCTTAGAATTCTATGAAAAAAAGCTGAGTATGTCTTTGTATCACACCATAAAATATGTGGAATATGAGAAAGAATGAACAATATTTATCCAATTATTTGTGGAGTCGTCCAACGTTGATGAAAATGTAAATTGATTGTCGGAGGTAAAGTCATTTTGTGTTATCTTGACACTACCATTTTGTTAAGATCAGTACCTACCTGTAATATATTTTATAAATATATGGGGTAAAAAATGATTCATATTGTATACAGCAGTACAGTTTGCTTTTGAAAGAGCCTTAACCACTTAGCTACGGATTACATGCATGAATGTAATGTCAAAATTTTGCGCATCGTACGGATTACACGTATGCATGTAATCGTACTTTATGGCTAAAATAATTGTTTCTATGACAAACACCATAGAAAATAAAAAGAACGCATATAAGTTTGCTTACACAACATACATACAATTTATAGGTATTGATATGTTTGTAGACTACTTCTTGCACGAATCGGCCGCCATATTGGTACTTTAGTATAAAAACAAAGGTATATCATGAAATTTCTTGTTTGTTCATTATTTATAAACTTATGTAGTTGTTGTCAGAGTATCTTTTGAAGCTAAAAATTGATTTTGATAGGCTGTGGTAAGAAAAAAAAAAACAAACAATTACAATAATTAGTGAATTTACATGAACTTTTAGTTTCGTGGAAATTAATTCAGCACTGGGTGGATGTCACTTGTGCATAAAATCTAGCAGCTAAGTGGTTAAGTAAAGAGTAAATGGTTAATTTTATAGAAAAAAAATGTTTTCTGTGAGCCTTATTCTGAGTCACTCTGTGTATAAACATAATAAGAAAGATAATATTGAGTAATTAAGGTTTTAATTTTCTAAAAATGATACAAATTCTGTAAGCTTATAAAGTTGATCTTCACTGGATGTCTGAGGTGTTGGAGGTGGCTGTGGTTTAGTAGGATGAATCATCTTCCCTCCGTCCTGAACTCCCCATCCGCGTTCCTTGCAGGTTTGCTGTACTTGATCAATGGTAAGACCTGTCATTGATGCCATGGTATCTACAGAGAGCGAACTGTAGGCTTGTGAAATAAGGGAAATGGCTCTTTCTCGAACTTTTTCTGAAAACAGGTTATTACATAATTATTAAATGGAAATTAGGGAAAATATTTACAGAATAGGTAAATCCCGAATTGGCAAATATTTTGAAGATAGCACATTACTATCATTATGTACAATACATAGATTTTTTTTTTTTATTTATTTATTTATTGTACAATAAACCTCAAAACAGCAATCTGGATTGCTGGCATCAGAGGTAAAAACCATTTACAGACATCAAGCAAACAAAACAAAATATAAACATAAGTAATACATTTGACATTTAAAAATAAATAATATATACACATATATATATGAATATAAGCATGCACATGACACAACACTACACCACTTCAAACTTTCTGGACATTAACACCGTTTTCTTTCACTAGCTTACTAATTTTGTTTTTAAAAGTTTTTACATTGCTACATTCTTTTACATTGTTAAGTAAACTATTATAGGCTTTAATTGCAGAGTACAGGAAACCATCACGAACTCTATTTGTTCTTGGTGTATCATTTCTAATATAGAAAAATGAGAACACATAAACTGCAGGACATTGCTCGGTACATTAACAATACAAATATCGGAACTACGTACAATAAGCATACCGTAGTCACATAACATCGCTGAACTTTGTAATTAATATTTACGTGATTATAACATCACCTGGGAAATGATGGACTATCTAAATATGGTCGATTTTATGAAATATAATTTTATTAATTTTTTGTACAGTATAAATGACACCAAAGCTGATCTGCAACCAGTCAAATGTAAAAGTAATTGCCAAAAAGGTGCTGCAACACAAAATAACACCAGACCAACCCTAACCTAACCTGCAAATCAGTCAAACGTAAAAATGTAAGCACACTTGCGATACATCAAACACATAACAAAAATGGAAATCCTAGGCGCCAGAAAACTCCCCTTTCATATAAATTTGTATAAAGTTATATTTGGGTAAAAAACCCAGATATACATTTTTTTGAAAATTATAATTTTGTGCTCAAAAAATCAACATAGCTACTTCGAGAGTGTTATTCCTCAGGTGAAATACTAAATATCTACATAAAAATGATAACATAAGAATTACATGAACCTCTGATATATAAATTCCCAAATATCTTATGTTTATGCTAGAAATTATTGCATATAATATATGATACCTTCTAGTGATTTCATAATTTCCGCAACAGTTTCAGACCATTGTGTAGCTGCTAGTGTTTGATATGTCCCTGGGAGATCTCTCTTCCACATTTTCTGTCCAACGGACCAGATTGTATACAGTTCAGGAGTACTGTCTTCCACACTTTGAGGTATGCGTTTCCATAAATATTTGGCATTGCATCTAAAATTGTTATGTGATTAATGTTTAACTACTCAATTGTTGGCACACATATTATATTGAACATCATACTTATTTAGGAATATGACACAACAAAACATTTAAAACACTCAAATTTTTGCAGGTTAATGAAATGTCACTTGTAAAAATACTACTTACAAATCGTTTTCATGCAAATAAATAGCTAATAGTTGTTGATAAACTTGTGCTGAAGCTATTCCATTCGGAGCCTAAAAAAAGGAGAAAATACAATGAAATGTGAGAATGATAAATGAGAGTCAACAGCTATGAAAACAAAAATTACCCACCTCAAGTTCTTGTTTTTCTAAATCGTTTGCAAGTTTGGAAAGATTTGTCATAATCATTTTTACAACGTTTTGTACAAATGCTATTAAATAACTACAGAATAGTAGTTTACAAATACGTAAACAACGCTAAAATCGCAAACTTTGTGAAAAAACTTCCTTTTTATTGTTGACAGAAGTGACAGGCCGGAATTTATAGTTTATGGACGGGATAGACAGAGTCTATGGTCACTAGTGATGTCAATCCGGAACCTATCCGTTTAGTTAGTAAATACCAAGTAAATACCCGCAACTTTGTGGGAAAATAACCGAGGAAATTGTGAAATATAAAATTAACATGCCATCTTGAAATTCGGCAACGGTGGTGGGGGGGGGGAGAAAATTTAAGCGCAAGCAGGATTACTAAATTTGACACCGTTATTCAGTAAAGTGCAATTACTGAATAACGGTGATGGTCTTTAACTAGGATGATCTTTCGGTACTCAGTATGAAAAACCAACCGGTATTGTCATCACTAACGGTTACCAGTCCATAAACAAAAATCAAACAGATAAAAGAAGTTAGGCCCGATATTGTTTTATGAAATAGGTCATAGATGGCGATGTATTAATGATTTAGGCTTACGATCACATCGCTTTTTAGCATCTTTCATTGTTTTTATTAGGGACCGAAAAAACAAAAAATAAGTATGAATCCGTTTCTAAACAACCAGAGAATGGAAAAATGGTTGCTCGATGTTTTTGATTTTTTTTTTTTACTTTGCCTGTTAATTGCCTGATATGTTGATACTTTGAAACATGTAGGTATTATTTTTTACTTTCGACTTTTTTGGCGGGCATTTTACTATCGTGTCGTGGGTGATTTTTAATGAAAATAGATAATCATTAGAAAAATTATTGTATGTAAGTAGGTATCTTTTTTTATTTATTAACATACCGAGACAATTTGAAAAAATATATTTTTAGTAAGTAGGTATATTTTTTTACTTTATAAAATATTTTTGATCATCGATATCTATCGAAAAAATAACTAAATTTTGCTTCAAATTTACAATTCTAAAATTGTTATTTTCTCATTTTCGCATCATTATTTCAAAAACGAAAACTGCAAATATCACAATTGATATTTTTTTATTTACATTTTTTAGATATTATCTACTTAAGATTGGTGTTGAGTATCATGTACGATTTCCTCAATTTTATACAACAGTTTTGGAACCACCATTTTTAGCATTCTAGGGTGAGGGCAGTTTCCCACTTCATTGCCAATGTTCAATACTTTTTTTATTAATTTTGTATGCCCATGGAATGAATTAAACACTCCAGATTGAGGTACATTTATTTTATACATTGTGGCATTTATTTAAATAATTATAGCTATAAGGTAATTGATTCGTTATATCCAGAAACAATACGGAATAGTTGTTAATATATTCAACCAATAATGAACTACTTACCGAGTCTAATGAACACCTATCAAATACATTAGGTATCTACCTACTTGCTTAACACCTATGACTTTACGTTATGGGAAACAATGAATGTTAATATGATGGTATTAAGAACAAAATGAAATGATTGGACCTTTTATTACGGTTCGCGGGATGGAACTTGCAATACGTTTGATGATAAATCTTGAAAAATTGCGGAAAAGTCTAAGAATGCAGCATTGTATCTACAAGGATATGCCCCATAACATCATTATTTTAATGACAATGCATTTCACGATAAATATATATGAGGTTTAACTTTACTTTTTAAAATTCAGGTTTACTGAAGAACTCAAATTCATCCCCAAATAGCTCACAGTTCGCAATATTGTGAAGGGCAAATTGGCAGATTCGATTTTAGGATATTCCCATTAAAGATTACAGACTACCTGTTTTCTTTTTCACCATAAGTGCATGTGAGGATAATTGGGATTGAGTTTAGATTTATTACAAATCCTGATTAAAAGTCGTGGAATGCATATTTTTTATTTAAGAACAAATGATTTTCTACCTATGTATCATAGGGCATTTGATGTTGGGTGCAAGTAAAGAAAGTTCATGCAAGTAAAGAAAGAAGAAAATCTTGTATTTCGATTGTATATTTTTTTTTACAATAATAGCAATTCGTGTAAGCGTTAAACTTATTTCTGATACGATGAATCGAATTTGAAAGCCAATCTAATATTTACCTGACACCCTTTCTACCATGCACCCACAACTTGTGAATTTTCTCTCTCTTCATATGCATGGTTCAGCAGTTTGGTTACTCCTTCAATTTCCTGACCTCTCAACTCCAAGCGTGTGCAATAAATCTTCTCTGTATTAATGTAATAATGTTTACCTGTCTGCCACTTGATACAGTATCATTATCGTCATATTTGCAGACATTTATTACCTAACTTGCCATACTTACCATATAAGACAGCAAAGTGCATATGCTGCAATAAAAATTATCTCTTCAGCAGTGTGGTCTAATTTACAAAATAATATCTACTATACACTGAGAAAAATACTAACGAAATTTCACAACGAATCATTGGTACGTACTATCAGATTAGGACCAGAGATAGTATAAACGATTTATTAGTACGAATCTATAATATTAACTTTTTGCAAACAAATCGTTGGTAATTTTACCAACGAATCGTTTGTACTATCTCTGGTCCTTATCTGATAGTACATAGGTACCAATGATTCGTTGTGAAATTTCGTTAGTATTTTTCTCAGTGTAGGTAGAATTAGGTAAGGTACACGAATAATCACTATATATATATAACAAACCCTGTATAGGTACGTGAGTATAAATACTACCTATAAATGTCTTAATAATAAATTTATATTTTAGTTTATAGCATTGATATGAAGGTATATATTGTTGTAACAAAAGGATTATCCTAGAACAGGTTAACCTAGTTGGATAATCCTATTTCTTAATTTTATCTATTGTATGATTATATTTGTCGAATAAATAAATAAAAAATTGTATTAATGACTCGGGAAACTTCAATATAATTTTGGGTTAGTTGGAAGAGATCGCGCCTTTGCGATAAACTCGCCCTATGTATATTCGTTGTATTTAATTTGCATGTATACCTTCAGTGAAATTATATGTAATCAATGTACAGTAAAGAATGAATAAATAAATATATACTTACGTAAATCTACTCTTTTTATAAGCATTTTTATGGACAGACTCGCCTAATAGAATGTTAAAATTTTAAAAATAGGTACCTATTTTTTTCAGCAAAAATCTTAGATAAATATTTCCTGGTATTCTTGATATACCTTAAATACTTCACAATGATTTAATTATGATGTTTTCTGCTGGTATCCTTGTGATACATGGTCATCAGAATGGAGGTAAGTATAAAGAACTTCTGTATGAAGGTACTTTAGGTAATCTACACATTGAGCCTTTGTTATGCAACGTTCAGTACATTTTGCAAACCGCAATGTGTTTAAATGTTTCATTACACAATCGAACGACTTTCATTTCTTGAAACAACATGCATTATCATTTTCAATTCCTGATTCTTCATCCAATGGCGTGGCTTTACCCCTTCCTAACGACCAATCACGTCACTCCGTTACAGCTAACCCCGCCCCCTAACTTTGCTGTTGACAGTCGGTGAAATGGAAAATTGGAGGGAAACTCACGGAAGCGTGACGCTATGAATAAGTCTATGATCAATCTACATACATACACGTAAGTAAGTACCACCACCACCACCACCACCAACATTATGCAGTTGGGTATCGGTACTGTGTTCACATTGAAGTTTTATTGAACGTACATAGTTCATTAATATATAATAATAATTATATTGTACACGAACCTATACCCTTCTAGTTGTGGGTAATGCATTTTATATGCCTCTATACATTTTTCATACTCGTGTTAGCAAAATCATTATTTGAAAACACAAATACAGTAGTATTCTACCTACCTCTACTTATGCATGTCGATAGAATGGGTGAATTTTAATCATAGTAGATATAATATTTTCAGTAGGTAAGTTCTTACTAGATAATATAGGATAAGAGCCTGTCTGTTGATAACGATTCTGTAACACACTTAATTTCATAGGAATAGGTGCACTGGCGGTAAAAAAAACACGCCGAAAAAATCTGTGATCTGATGCAAATTGTACGCGATGTGGTGCGGATATATTTACGCGCGAATAATAATCGCCTAAGAAAATGTATTATTCTAATATATAAAAGGAAGACGTGTGTGTTACAACACTTATAACTCAAGAATGGCTGTACCGATTTGAATGATCTTTGATTTGTTGGATTCTTCTCCGCCCGGAATAAACTATAGGCTATTAAAACATCTTACAAATTCACGGGAAGAAAAAATATGAAGAAAACTATTTACGCCATACATTTTTAATTTCAAAAATAAAAACAATATGGAGAGTCCATACGCTATTAGCGCCCCCACGTCGCCTGTTGCATTGTGCTAAAATAATCCGTAGGTTCTGCTATATTAAGAACCAAATTACTATAACTATATGAACGAAATGTGTACTAATATTTGTTTACTATAATTCGGTAGTTACATGGCAATAGGTTGTATCTCACTAAAACATAATTTTACAGGAGAGCAAAAATAAAGTTTGCAAAAGAGATATTTCAGCCAAATTTCGAGCATTATATATCAAAATGAAGGTTATTATTATTTCTACAAGATAGATGTAACATTCTCTTAATAATTTCTTCTACAAGATGTATGTAACATTCACTAAATAATTTCTTGCAGTTTAAAAATATTTGAATTTTTTTGCCATGTTGATGAAAACAATCTTTCTACATGTCAATAAGTTACGTCTTTTCTCTCTTTATTCTGACTATAAAGAGACATATCTTTTTGCCACATCAAATATTACACTATTTTGAGCATTTTATGGAACAAACTTGAAAACGTAAAAAATGCGAGATACAACCTATTGCCATGTAACTACCGACTTATTCGACTAATATTTATGTATCGATAGATCTTCCGTCACATAAATGTGGACGTGCACAGATTATATTTGAAATTGTATTTTATTTTTGCAGATGGAAAATTATTATTGAACCAAAAATTGTGCTATTAAAGATGAAAATAAGAATGTGTTCATGTAGGTAGTTCTGATGCAAGATTGTGTAGTGAAATTTGCAGACAGAGAAGAAAAATTACGAAGAAAATTATTTACGCCATACATTTTTAATTTCAACTAAAAATGTAATATGGAGAATTATACAAAATCAACAATGAAGTTTTTTTTATAGATTGGACTATTTATATGATAATTTTTCTATACATTCTCAAATTAAAAACGTTATCCATACAAATTAACATCTGTAGTTCTGATATTTCAATTTTTTAAAAATCATGGAAAGAATTTTTATAAATTTTAAATGAATAGGTAAAATCTACCTGAAAAAAAAAATAGTACCTACATAATTATATTACGTACTGCAGATAATTTATAAACAAATCTCAGTTAAGTATAATTGTTCAACATAAATTGTTCATGTCGGCCGGTGTGGCGCGGAGCTCTTTCCTTTGAGTCACGAGGTCCCGGGTTCGATTCCCGGACAGGGCAAAGTGAAGAATGACCTTTTTCAAATTGTCCTGGGTCTGGGTGTTACATATATATGTATATAGTGCATTGTATATGTGTGTATCGTCGCGTTAGTACCCATAATCAAGATTCATCTAAGTTTGGGACTAGCTCGATGTGTGTGAATTGTCTATGTAAAAAAAAATTAATGTAACTTTCGCAGTTTAGCGGCCCCACCCGTTGTCGAGTACTTTTTTTCCATAGAAAAGGTAATATTTTTGAAACTTGAGGAAATTGTTGCCATATGTATAATTATTTTAATTTGCCGGCAAAAAAATCCACTTCGAAAATTAATTTCCTAAAATTCCGTACATATTACTTGACAACGGGTGGGGCCGCTCAAGTTTCATAGTTGCGAATTTTTTTTCCTATAAAAGAAATTTCCAAAAATTTGGTGACCAAAAAATAATTCACCACATGGCAACAATTTCCTCAAGTTTCGAAAATATTACTTTTTCTATGGAAAAAAGTACTCGACAACGGGTGGGGCCGCTAAACTGCGAAAGTTCCAAATGAATTATATTTTTTTACACTAGGTATACCTTCGATGACACACTTTGACAATTACGGGAGTTTGTAAAGAGATTAATAATATTAATCATTCATAAAGTCAGTGGGAGAGGGCAGAAGATAGGGCAGGTGTCGAACATGTGTTGAAAGGCTTGGTTTGGAGTGGCCAGAGGTCCTGGAAGCAGCGGTGGACAGTTATCTCTTTAATATAGTTAGATACTTAGGGGCAATGGGCCCCCGACCGAACTAGGACAAGGGGAAGAAGATGTATGTATGAAATCATTCATTGATTCTTAGGCGGTACGAAGTTCGCCGGGCCAGCTAGTTTTATATAAAAATGAGAGATGCTTGATCATTAAAATAATCTCTAAAGATTTTTTTTGTCCATTGTGCAAGCTATAATAAATTTAGAAATTGTATTTCCTATAAATATCGAGGAAAAACGTTTTTGGCAGATTGCATAAATTTGCCTGTATGTAGAATGGGTGAACGTTACAAAAAAAGAAAGTAAGTAATAAGCATTTAAATCATAAAAATTATATGTAATTATTATTATTCAATCAATAAATACAGGGTGGAAGATCGGTATAAAATAAAAAATAAAGATGGTTTATCGATCTTATATGATATAGGTAGGAAGGTAGGCACTGCTTATGCTAAAGAATGGTGTAAGTAAGTACTTGGCTGATATCTACATAGAGTTTATAAGGCTGGTACATACCATAAGTGGCCGAGTAATTTTTGATTCAGGATTTATTGTTGTGTATTAATAATCTCCAATCAATGTGATGTACTTTAACGTTATAAGCTAATTCATATAACATACCGTTCTCCAAAGAATCTAAACTATTGTTTATGACACAACCTAATGGAAAAAATAGGATAGCGTAGGTATGTTGATTCTTTTCATAAAAATTAAATTTCCCTACATTTTCTCATAATTCACTTGATTTCAAGTGCCATGAAAGTAAATAGTCACATTTTCCCTGATCATTTCTAAATGAATGCGCTTGGAACATAAAAAAAGAATACATATGTATATGGCACGTTTAAGGTGCCCATTTTTGTTCGAAAAAATATGTATCATCGCAAATAAATCGCAATATTAATGTTCGGCAACGTAGAGTTATAAAATAAATTTATTTTGCTCAACTTTGAAATCGCTTCATTATAGGATGTTATTTTTACATACGCGGAAGAAATGATTTAATTTTGCAACACAAACGTGATATTTCATTTTAATATGCAAGAGAATAATTAAGAAATGATCTCAAACATTTTATAAATATTACTATAGTTTTACAAACAGCTTAGAATATTCGTAAAAAGATACGTTATTTTATTTTTCATACATCATAATATTTACCTATATGAAATACTTGCCAATATTTACAATAATAAATTGGTCAATGTAATGTCTTGTATTTTTTATTCGAGATACGAATTAAATAATATTGTAAACAGAACTACAGATATCTACTCAACTATACTTAGGTAGGTCCGTAGATATTTTCTTTAATTGGATAATCATGATGTATATAATTTAGTTTCCACATAGTACATACGCGTTTAACTTCGATTTGATAATCTACCAAGTGAATTTTATTCGATATAAATAAAACACCTGTATTTAGTACTTCCAGAATGACTTAATAAATCGCGAGTCGGGTTTCAAGTCTCATCAACGTCAACATCTCATTAACGTTAATCTGATGATGAGCGCAGAAGCTCTTGGAATTTGGCTTTGTTAATGAAATCACTGGGCAAGTACTGTAATATAAGTGTTTAGTTTTTATAAATTTAACATGAATTTCCACCAAGTACCATCGGTTGACAATATTGACTAAATATTCTGTTTTTATTTATTTAAGAACATTTCTACAACTACATGATAATTATTTATTTTTGAGGTTTCCATAGTTAATATTAACTAGAATTTTAGGTACTGGTTATGGCTCAAAACCATTAAGAAACAAGTCACTTTTTAGGCAAACACAGGTATTTTTTCTCCAAAAATCTACCTATATAATATATTGAAGAATGACCTTTTTCAGATTGTCCTGGGTCTGGGTGTTACATGTATATGTCTTTAGTGCATTGTATATGTGTATCGTCGTGTTAGTACCCATAATACAAGATTCATATCTTAGTTTGGTTCTAGCTCGGTCTGTGTGAATTGTCTATACATGTTTAAAAAAAATATTATCTTCTTCTTTTCCTCAGTTAACTCTATTCCACTAGTAGACGAGAGCCTTCCGTCTCTACCTCTATTCACGTTATCCTACCCTGGACCATCTGCATCCAATATATTATACCAGGTCGTCTCTCCATGTCTATGGTGGATATGTTGGTATAATATATTATTCATATAAATTATCTTCAATTAAGTGTGCGCATCAATAATAATTAGGTATGTTATTTATTATGTTATTGTTCAGTATTGCTTAAATATTATTTTATTTGGTATATGTAGAAGGTACATCATCAAAATGAGCGCCAAAAGTTTTAGCGAAGTAGATTACGCTGTCATAGTGAAGGCTTGTTTATAGCAACAACCTATTTGTTTCAGTAAATACTGTACCTACTCGTAAAAATACAAATCTGTAGTCTGTTATTGATTTCAATATTATTAAACCGACAGTAAATTGTAATCATCATGTTTCAACACAATAATGTTTACCGTGTCTTTAGAAACTGCTTATTAAGGTAATTGTGGACTTATGAAACTATATATAGCTACATAAATCAACTACGATACATACATAGCTGTCCATAACTCACGGTTTACTGTAAAGTTCGCGCTGAAGGGCGTTCAGAATATACCTACCCTAAAATAAATTAAGAATATTTGCTGAGAAAGTGATATGATTACACTAGGAAAAAATAAAAATTACACGAATAATTTTACGAGTATCACTCACCCCGACTTTAACCAAAACTTATTCCATTTACCTACTTAGTTGAATACAGTTTAGTAGGTACAAGGATATTACCTCCTTTTTTACTAAATTTGTAGCGCTAAAGGTTACTTTAATGAATAAAATCAGTGACTCGATGGTTCTAAACCAAACTAACATCAGATGTGTGATTCTCATGCAAAACTTTAGAAACACGACGTCTATGAAACACAGATAAAGATTTATTATTGTAGGAATGTGATTTGGTTATATGCACTACTTTTATTATGATTCATATTAAACTTGCGTACCTATATACTTTGGTACATCGACATTGATATTAACATAAAGTAGGTAGGTACGAGTATCTAGTTTTTATTATAGCCCTGTATCAACAATAATACATTGTTCTTAGACTAAAGTGTTGAGTTAATAGAGAAAATTGATACTGGGCTGTGGTCTTCCACAATAGCAGGAAGATTTGGTGGCCTGAGGAGGTCGTGATTATCCATTTGTAATGCGGACACGATGCATTATTATATTACAGACATTGGTTGGCAGAGTATCTACCTAAACCGTATGTATGTATGTAGATAGCGTAAGTATATACAGCTGCTATGTGGAGGGTCTTATGGACAATACTCGATAATAGCCGATATTGTACTCGTATCGAGTACCTACATACCTACATGGGTAAATTGAGTGTTTTGATTTTATTTAATATGTTATTGTTTGTTGTAAGAAATATGAAAGATATATTATACTTATTTGAAGAACATAAATTTTGCATACAGCAAGCATTTCACGACAAGTTATTTGATAAACAGTACTTACACAAAAAGAGCACTGTTCTTCCGTCCGCAGGGGTTCCGTCGGCCCGAGCGTCCCTCTTTCACAATACACCGTTCCTATGACAACGAACGCAGGGAATGTCGTGGAAAGAGGTGACGCAATTGGCGCAGAGACGCTCTGAATGGAAGAGGCTGGTTTCTGCCCTGTGCTCCCGAGAGGAGCGTTGAGGGAGAGATGATGATGATGACTTACGGAAATGTTTCAGTAAGTCATTCTTGATGATTTGATTTTGGCACCGTTTCCCAGTACTTAGACAAGGAGTCCTAGAAATATTGATCGCAAGCGTACTTAAAAAATAGATCCTCATTTTTGAAAAGACGACTAACTATTCGGTAGAATGACACGCGAACTGATTTTTTTTATACATACCATTATCTTCTTAAAGTTTTGTTGTCAACTGAGCAGCCACAATGCGCTCCAGGACTTTTGGGAGAAAAGACAAGTTGGATACCGATCTATAATTTTTAAAACAACTGGCTTCAAGGGTGCTTTTAGCAAATGCTTGATGAACGACTGCTTGCTCAGTGAAGGAACAGTAAATCTGAGTAAGAATATTGTTCCATAAATAGAAGAAGAATATGTCCACATAGGAATAGGATCATACTTAACTGATTTCCTACAAATAAACTCTGAGGAATGATTATTTACCCAAATAAATATTTATACTAAAAATCTTATGACAGCCTAGTTCTTCATTTAGTTGTTTTGTAGAGTAAATTTTGATTTCGACAACGATTTGCAACAGCGCGTTTTGCAATATTTCGGGCATGACAACCTGGAAAAAGTAATTATGACTGGGGTTGTAGAAGGGAGGAGGGGAAGGGGCAGAATGCCAATAAGATGGAGCGACCAAATTAAGGAGGCCACACAGAGCTCACTACACGGGGCCTTGCACGTGGCGGAGGATCGCTCAACATGCAGACAGATGGTCTACAGAACGAAGCATGATGGTCACGATCCTCAGGATTGAGGGACCGACGGAGATGATGATAGGGATAAAATTGATCGATTTTTACTGAAGTTTTACAATAATCACAATATTGCAATTAATTATTACACGTTCATAGATATAGGTAATGTCAAAATTATGTAAGTACCTATCTAAATCCATTATGTCAATATGTTTAATTATAATTTTAATAATTGATATTATTAGAATAAAAACAACTGTAGGCATATCCACTTGTCTACTTTATCAAGATTCAAACTGACCAAGTATCTTCCATCTCTCAAATTGAATACGATATAATTACATTACGTTTCAACAGTCTTTTCTATTGTGTAGTTCTTATAATTCGTGCGAGATACCTACTAGCTGTCTATGAATTGGCAAGCGCAGATAGAGAAGGAGAAGTATAATATAATAATATTATCTCTAATGGATTTTTTGTTTTGATATTATTAAATTTCATTCAGAGTAATTTGTTAGATATAATTGATTTGATAGTACATAGGAATGTATCTTACGAATATTTATGTATATAGGTAGTCTGCTATTCTTTCCATTGCGGTTGGATATGAGTGAGATATGCAACATATTAATAAAGTAATGCCAAACATCCTAGTTTTTTCAGTCAATGTTTAACCATGCATTTATTAATTATAAATTTTGGAATAAAATGTCGGAATAAAATTTTGGAATAAAATTTATAATTAGTAAATGTCACATAATTTTGAGTTCATTATGGTTTTGTTTTGGTCAAACAGCCATTTTGAACATGTTGAATACATAATTGTTAGATATTTAATAGATTTTTTGGTTCAGTAATGTTTAAAAATCAGCTTTATTTGAGTAAACCACGTGAAATGTATCTCTTAATTGAAAAGTTATTTCTAAAGAACCTCAGTGCTCAAGTGATTCTTGAATTAATTCAAGTATGAATTGTTATATTGTGTGTTGAGTATGTTGGGGACCAGTGCGTTGGAATAATCTCGGGAGCTGGGATCTATAAATGATTAACAATATAATAATGAGGAAGTTGTCACACTCGAATAGCTGAAAGATAAAAATGACCGCGAATCTGCTTACGGTTGCCAATACAATTTATCTGTGTGCAAAACTAGCGGTGGAATTAGATTCCTCAGGTCGATAATAGACAATGGAATTCTGTTTGTGACGGCTTCAGACACTACTTGTATTAGATATAATAATATAATAAGAAGATAATGATTCTCTATTATGATGCTACACAACGTGTCTTCCATCGCTCAGGAGCCATTGATCTCTCGATAACTAACTCATTATTTAGATCAGTATCGACATTACAGGCGAGAGTTCATTGGACACAATACAATATAATATATCTAACGAATACATTGTCAGAAAGAATAATATTTCACCCAGCGTTATGTGAATATAACATATAAGATACTCATTAGATATATTCGTATAAAAGAAAAGCAGCTTACCTATTATGCATAGGTAATTATTAACACCGGCGTGCAAAATAAAATTAAAATAAGAATACTAACGTCTATAGGCACATTATCTACTAGCGTATTTTGTGAGTATGTATTTCAAAACTCGTATGTTCAAGAACTGTGTGACTTGAACGTGTGGATCAAATTCTCAAGAACGGTCGCGTGTTGAGTAAGAGAAATCATGTATGAGAAACTGGATGAATATCGAGAAAGCGAAAGAAGTATGTCACGATAGAACTATATAGCGTTTCGCACTCTCTGCTTACCTCACCTGGGACACGGCGTGAGGGTATAGATAGATAGATACTGCCCACTTGTGGGTCGATTCCATAATGGTATAAATAAATAGAAAAAGAGAAGATGTAAAGTGGTATCTATATATTTTCTTAGAATTCGTGTACATAACTAATTTATTAATAGTATTGGTGATATATAATCTCCCGTGACAGGAGATCTTCGAGATAAATCTAGGTAGGTATATTAAAAAATGTGTGACCAAAATATAAAATTTGTTAACATTCATCTATAAAATTGTATTTATTTTGATCAATGTGCAGTAGAGAATTAATTAATAAATAAAACAATAATTACTTTCAAGAAACTGAAATACTCCTGTGTGTAATTTAGATATGAGAAAAAGCATATATGCGCGTCTATGTTGTTAACCTTTGCTCCAAGCTCACACCATCTTCAGCAAGTATAAGTATTCAGTATCCAGCAGCCATAACTTATTAACTGGTTAACTGTTCTCACAATTGTATTGTCTCTTCTTGGATTTAGTGCAATCGAATGACGTTTTTTTCTGTCACTTCTCCAGCAGTTGCAACACGTAGTAACTTGCAATATAGCACCTGGGGAACATACATTTACTTCGCTGAACATAAACAACAGCAGAAGCTTTCGGCAGTGGCGAATGGAAAAATGTTAAATAATATTTATAATAAAAACACAAAGTATTTTTTTATTAATGCGTACTAAAAGAAGGCTTTATGTAAGTGAATTATTGAATAAAATACTGTTTTTTATTACTGTGGACTGGGGCCGTAGACAAACCGTACTTGGCGATCGACTGCAAACGAATTTTCGACTGTAACAGCAACAATAACGCATAATTACATTGTAAATATAGGAAGATTATCGAAAAGTTCGACAGAAGTCGATCGCTAAGTACGGGTTGTCGACGGCCCCAGGTTTCCTTCATCATTTAAAATGACTTTTTTTATCTACTGAAATTTCAACAACTAATTTTAACGAATTTTTATATGTCTCGTCACTACACATTTAGACGATAGAAAACTATCAATACTATCTACAAATGTGCATAAACAACGTAGTGTTCGAACTACGTCGGGTTAGTTGGAATATTATCGCTTCTGCGATAAAGTCGACCATTGCTCAATATCATTTATTTGTATCACATTATTTTATAACTTTGTAAATAATATGTATTGTGCAATAAAGTTTATTATTATGTCGGAAACGAGTAGGTATAAGTATTTTTTTAGGATATCCTTTTCTCTCAATACTTTGCATTAACATTCAACAATGAAAATCATGACTTTTCTATTTTACGATAAATAATTACTCCTAGATTATCATTTTTGGTATTAAAAATCAATTTACCTTTTTGATAAAACTGTGCGTTACTGCAATGCCTCTGTTACTCTCTTAGTGATACACAGCCCAGCGACAACCCATTCTTCTCCGTATATGGAATTATCACACGCAAAACAAATTTGCAACATAAGCAAATTGTTCAGATCTAAATGGTAATACTATTGTTACAGAATCGGAATTAATTAGATAACGAGAAGTGAAAATATATCATCAAGTATGTACTACGAACTTAATTCGATAAATTATCAAATCAAAAATAATAAAAATAAATAATTTACAAAAATTAGATTTACCTGTAAAGTGATACATCAAAATTCAAAAATCTATTATAATAAACGCAGATATATCAGGCACAATGTTGGTATCCTGAACTCAAGTTTTGAGCCTAATCCTTTGATATCCTGGATAGGTGATTTATTCCCGGTATAAACGTGACCATGCGTTAAAAAAATATATGAAATAATCCACACTAAAAAAGCCTAACTGACAGAACAATTAAAAGTACCACAGTAACTCATAATACTAATAATGCTCTATCAAATGACAGACTTTTCGTCTCCCAGTCAAATATTTGAAATAAAAAAGTTAAAACCTAATAAAATAAATAAATAAAAGAAAACTTTAAATAACATAAATAAAATGTAAAAAGAGATAGGAATAAACAGGAAGAAAATAAAAAGTAAATTTAATATGATTTATACACAAAGAAGTAGAGAGGAAGAAGAGAAAGAAGGAAACCTAGCTATATCTACCGGAAAAAAAATCTGAAGAACCCTTGATTCCGCAAGCTTATATTTTTGAGAACAAAAAATTACAAAGATGTGCGTCAAGGGAGTGGTTCTATAGCCTAGCTTTACGGATCTTGAATGAAGATAATAAATTAATAATGTTGCATATTTTGAAAGTATCTAGAAATGGTAATAAAAAAATAAATTAGCTACAAATGTTTTCATTTTCTCGATTTTCAGTTCATCTGTATCCATCTATTTTCAAAAGAGTTTGCACATGGAAAAAGTAATTATAATTTGTTTTTTATTTGTATTGAATACAAAACAGAGAAATCGCGATAATTAAAACACATTTAAAATAAAACTTAACTTGAAATATTATCTACAACAAGTTTTTATTATACAATATATGTACTAGAAATAAAAAAAAAATCACGAACTACCTAAACCGAGAGGTACCTTCTTGTTTTTGGTATGAATTAAACAGTGACGAGTGGAACTATAAAAATAATGCCAGTACGATCAGATAGTACGCTGACTTGTCAAATGGATAATCAATATTTTTCAAATAATAAAAGTCTAAGTTTACAATCAAATCCTTTTAGAAAAGCAATAAAAACTTTACGACATGTCACTACGATCGAGTCATTTCAAATTGGATGAAAACTATAATAAATAATATAATAATCATATCGCCAACGACAAGTATTCTAAGTAGTTTCCTATTATGTTATTAAAAATAAAATTATCCGTTTTTAAACAATACCCACGATAAATCACAATGTTTTCATTGATTCCCGTGTTTACCTACATCTGTCTATGTTGACCTACAATCTTTTTACAAACCGTAAATGGACTTCCTTGAGTGTCGTCTGTGTAGGTTGTTATTATTGTAAAACTTAGATCTATACATTAATTTTATTCATACATATTATAACCACCCGTTTTTGTTTTGAAAGCATTCCTTTCTCACTTTCAAGTAAACAATTTTGACTGAATATAACTATTCTTATGTTTTATGTCGTACCTACTTACGAGACCTTTTGTTTTTTGTTTCAATACTTACCGATGAATGTTAGTACAGCATAATATTGTTCTTATAATTCTTCTCTCTGTTCCTACCTATTGTTTCACACTATATTTAATTTTAATTAAACATTTTTATCACATAAGAATTGTTTTAGGTTCTATGTATCTTTTTTATATCTAATTTATTTGATTGTTATATGTAGTATTATAAAATTTCATATTCTTATTATGATTATTATTATATTTTTTTTATTTCTACTTTATTTTAAGCTTTGTTTTTGTACGAAAAATGTCCCGTATGCTGGATTGTTGCGAAATATATAAAGAATATAAATATCATTTTTCGAAATAAAATTTACTACTACGAGCATATTATAAACCTACTTATAGTGAGTCACAATCCATTGGATTGGTCTACAACAAGTTTCGATTTTCTTCTCCATTCCTCCCTATTTTCTGATAGTCTCTTTAATTTTACGTAAGAGCATTATTATTTTAAATTGAATATTAAATACACAATAGTATCTATATATAAAATTTAATAATTATGGTTGTTTGTGCTTCTAGGTAGTGTATAGGAAGTTACGTATATTGAAAATAATAAGTGTGATCGGCTGGCAAAATATCGGCGCTTAAATTATACAAGAATGGTTTATATTTATTACTTACACGTGTGGTATATAATCAAGCCTACTCTATAATTATTATTAGCGTCGTTCGGGTGGCCACCATCTACAATCCCAAGTAATATTCTTCGGAATTCAATATTGTAGGTACATGCACAATCATCATTTTATGATAATTCAATAAATATTATCTTCATGCATGAATACCTACTGTGATTTAAACGTTCAAAAGTGTAAATTAACAACCCGTATATAGTTACAATAAAGTAATTAAAAATATCCTTGTATGAAATACTGACCAATATTTTAAGAAACATGTAGGAACCTACTTTAATATATTCTTGAATTATGCGATGACGCAAGGTCGAATGTAAAATATTACCATAAAGAAGATAATCTAGGCTAGGTACCCTACTACCTAAGTCAATTTTATTCCTTTTTGGTTGGTTTATTTTTAGTAAATTTCAGTACATTTTTCTTCTATGTTTTGCCACTGTATAATTTAGCCTGAGATGACGGAAATTCGACATAATAACTTAAATAACGTAAAAAAATATAGGTGTGTTCAATTTGAATCTTTGAGAGGAATCTTATGTAAACATTCTAATCGTTTTAATTTTATATTTAATTACATTTTTATTACACTGACTCACTTTGCACGCGAATTTTATTATTATTGTAATTTTACACTCATTTAAATAAGTATTTTATAAAACAATTAAGCAGGTATAGGTATATTTATTTACAATTTATTGTCGAACAGGTTTTACATTAATTAATTTATTTGTTTTTTCCTGATAACTTTTTGTTTTATATGTTTATAAAATGAGAATACATTTACAAAGTACAAAATGCTTAGCAAGTATAAGGCAGGTAGGTACATATAATTATATTGGAGTCAGGTTCAAGGTTTGCTCAGATTAAGCAATAAACTTACCGTGAGATATTAATTTATCGATAATTTGAAAACCATTATAATTGCTATTACTTATGTTAGGTCTATTAAATACCTAGATTTATTGTAGACATTTGAGTTGACTAATATACCCACACAGTATTAGTTTTCAAGACCTATGTAACTATATTATTTTAAGCAGGTAGATATTTGAAATAATATCTATCTTTTTGGAATTATTGAAAATATATTTTTTAGTGTCTCAGCCGGTAGAGTCTCGGCCTCGTGAACAAGGGGTCCGTGGTTCGATACCAGGTACCGGCAAACTCCCCTTTCACGACACAAGCTTTTAGTAGCTTACTGTGAAAGGTGTATAAGGTTGTATTTGGGCTTATAACAAACAATACCCAGATATTTCTTTTTTCTTAATATATTATAGAATCATATTTGATAACATTTTGTGTAAAGTATACATTTGTATATAATATATGGACAATTTGTAAAACGCCGTTTACTCATAGCATGACCTCAAGGGTGCTGCATACCGCATCCATCACCCGAAACTCCCAGCAAAAAGGTTCTTCATCCATTTATTGATAAATAAAGTAATGAAGTGTTCATTGAACGTGTTTATCATATCCATAAGAACTTAAAGTCGATTATAAATTATAATTATCCTCGAATGTATTTCCTTTCGGATTCATTATTAAACGTTATACCTATATAATTATTAAAAGTATTGTAAAACCATTAATTAAAATCCTGATGTGCGAAATTTATTTTAGTAAGAGAAATAGAACTTTATTTCGATAGGAATCTCTTTGATATTATAATAAATAATAATAAAATAGAACTTTCATGCGATTACCAGGCTCATAATAATCTTTGCCTCTTGTTTTTTAATAGACAAAATGCATACAGATTAATGAAATAAAATATCAGGTAGTAAAAATATTAGTCGATAATCCACAGGAAAGTTATATTATGATGCAATATACTGTTGAAAAAGTGATTTTGATTATGTATATATTGCCGAGATCATTCCGGAAGCTGCAACATTTTTATATATCTAAAGGTCTTTGTAGAGTGCTTTCCCGCAACATACACAATATATTATTAAAATTGTGTAGGTACCTAATATATGCGATTAGCGTGTGACAATATTACTTCTCATTGTTGCGAATAAACCTGTTTCATGATATCAATAACGATAAGGGGATTAAAATCATTTGGGTAAATATCAGTACCTACCTAATTATTCAGCATCATGGAGTACGCAAATAATAATAATATGCCTGAGAATGTCATAGAAATTTCTTCAGTGAACTAAATTAACATGAAGAAAGGCCGTGTGAAAATGATATTAATTTATCTAGTCACCGATTTCGTGCGAATTATTTAATTGGTAGTAAGTAGTTATCTTCTATTAATATAATTATTATTATTTATTATTATACCATCACGGCACATCCCACAAGTGGGGTAGCCAGCAGATCAGCTGCATGTAAGAAACATGAAAACTGTCCTCTCCGTGCCAATTAATTGCCAATTAAGTGCCAAACCAATTAATATAATAATAAGTAAAAACATTTTATTCCGCTACCACTATCTTCCACTTTAAGATACAAGTGGTTTTCAGGGTATAGTTTAACAAAGGAAAAATAAATTACATTCATATCCCATTGCCGATCTACTTTTCGTCTTCTTTATAAATATCTAGATACTCATAGGTATATATAAAAGTTGAATGTTCATAATCATGTTCGAGTTTGAATACCGTGTTTTATTTTGAATCCCTAGAAGCCCACAAAATAAGCTGCATTGGTATAATGTATGTATACAAGTTACAACCATGATAAATTGTGTTTTTGTCCAGATTACCCATATACCTATGAAAGGTACATTATATTATTTATTTATGAAGTGCATAAGATTAGGATCTCTAGTGATCAATGATTGAACGCAAGCTTTCATGAATGTTATGTACCCAACATTGATTGCAATCACCATATGGTTTGCCATTTTCGATTCTAATATTTTCAAACATATCACTTTTCAAAAAAACGTTTATGTACAATTTGAATTTCTTTGTAATCGATTTCTGTAGTACCTACTTTTCATTTTTTAAATTTGTATGTGAGAGAATCTATATAAATGAAAATGAGATGACCATTATGTTCCTCCGTAACTTGAGAACGGTTGAACCAAATTGGCTGATCATTGGTATGAAAGAATTTTTTTGAAAAATCCAACGGAAAACTCGGAAATTTGGATTGTATTTTTATATGAAAGTGACGTTTGTATGACAGTTCCGCTATCACGAGTTGTCATAACGATTTTTTTTAGATGTTTATGAAATTCACCCTAGCGACGCCGGGTAGGAACACCTAGTAAAGTATAAAAATCATCGGTACTGTATTGTTTTGCTTCCCATTTTTGTTCAACAACCTCTTTTTATAAAACTTTGATGTGACTTTCTGTGACGAGGTAGAAAGTTAGGTATATTAAAAGTACACACTTAATGTAAAAGCAGTAAGTACTATCTAAAACATGTCAGTATTATTTACATGTATGAGATGAACTGTAATATTAAAAATATATATACGATTATAGTGTAAATAAAACGAAATAAATTCAATGTTCCCGGTGTTCCCTAAAGTGAAGTAAAGAAAAATGTTGTAAAATAATATCATAATTATAAAATATCATTAATCATCCTCAATTTAGCGACTTATTATGCTACAAAGAAGTAGTATAAAATTTAGAATAATGTATAAAAAGCATCGTGGGTGGAACGTATATTGTTATATTTCGAATTTTGTAACATTCTGAAAGTGCACCCATTAATCATTGTAGGTATCATTGCTCGTGCATTAGCCATGTATAGAATTGTCTATGGAAGTGTTTCAATTGACGTTTATCTTCGGTCTAGTGTGAATAGTCAATGCATTCATCTGTCAATGTAACGACTACTAGACTACCGCATATCAAGATTCAAGCTATGTCGTCATTTGTATGTACAAATGCGGTCTGACTTGAAGCAAATTCATGTTGTACTTTTACAAATGGATGCTATTATATCGAAACTGTATCTATTGTTCATAGTTACCTCTACTACTTCCTTACATAGTAAACGTGTCGATATGAATAGTAAAATAATACAATATGTAACTAGGTATATCATGTACTTCAGCAATGTAGAGCCTTGCCCTGTCTATGTAATCTTAATTTAATATAATAAATAAAGTTTTATCTATCTATTCATATCATCACGGCATATCCCGAAAGTGGGGTAGTCAGACTAACTAATGATGTGTGTAATAAACATGAAAATTGTCATTTCCGTGGCAACAAAAGATTAAAATATTCTAGATGGGTTACACACCTCATCATACCGAGCATATTATTTTCTATAGTAGTGTTTTATTGTCTACGTCCATTCAGTTGAAATGTATCTTTCTTTTAAAATGAAATTCAAATGTACATAAATGTAGTAGGTATAAAATATTTGTACGAATTCACTAGACATTCAGAATGTCTCCTATGTAAGTTATTGGTTAAAATCAATGACTTTCAATATACAGTCTAAATTCAAAAGGAAAATTGGTATTACAACCAATAAAGTTTTGCGAGCAATATACTTTCGTATCAACCAGTTCTAATTGATCGATGATTCAAAATTACATCCATATTTCCCTCGAGTCTCTCGTTGGAGATGTATTTGTTAAGAGTATGCTAGTGTTGATTCAAAATACATTGATGTCCCATATAAAAGAAGTGCATCTTGTTACAACATCAACACAGTTCGTTCATATTATTTTCATATAGGCACATTATATTATGTAAGTGCATGTGTTGCAGACTTAAAGAACATTCATTGTTTTTTCATATTGTAAAATTCTTTTCATGGCTTTGCAGGTATAAAGGATGTCCTATACTTCCGCATTAGTAAGAAAGAGACCATTATTGTCTTAACGTAATAGAGTGAGACAGCATCATAATTATTAGGAAGTTTATAATTTTCAGTCAAGCGATGATGCCTCAATAAAACAATGAGAATTTTCGAGGTTGGAAAAATTGTATAAGGTCATCGACTGAAATAGCAAATTAGTTATTTATTTTCATTTTATCTTAAGGTATGTCGATAAAATTTCCTGGTGAATCACACAAACCATAGTACACAATATATAAGTATAGTATTGTGTTTATTGTTTTGTTATTTGTAAAAGTTGTTTGATAATGAGCATAAAAAGTTGAACAGTTGTTTGATAATGAGCATAAAAAGAGAATATATACGCGCAATGCAAATAGAACATGCGACATATTTTTTATGTGGGCTGAAAAATTATTTATTATGAGTTTATATTATATTGGTGGGAGTGCATTCATAATAGTGTAATATCTAAAGATTTATCTCTGGATTATTGTCATTAGAATTATTAATGATTTACTGCACAGCCAAAATGAATAGTTATAAAAACTAATTTATGTAGATCTTTTATCAGCCTAGTACTACAAGTTTGATTTTATTTAAGGCAAGTTTTTCCAAGCAATGTCTATAAAGTAGATAACAATGATCATTAAAATCATTTTGTCTTGTTGTCTCAGCAATAAATGAATTATCATAAACTTCGTGCACCGAGAATTGCGAAGATAATATTATAAATTTAATATGGATCACATTTTTGTTGCAGTGCTAGGATATCAGAAAACATGATACCTCTGGTTTAGTGTATCAGGTACTAGGTACATAATATGTATATTGGTCAAATACATACCTTTCTACGACAAACGCATAGAAATAGCAGGTTTATAAAAATATTGGATCTATGGAATATTCATTTGACTTTTTTTTACAGCACAAAATAATTTGATAGACATGTGAACCCCCAAGGCGATAGAAGTCTTCACCTCGAGTGGTTTTTTGAGAGTCAGGATGAATGAGCAATAAGTTGGCCCAAATAATTTCTTCACACCCATGTCAGAGGTCATTAGAGTGAACTATGAACAATGTTATCGTATCTACAATAAACTTCATTATTAAATATTGTTAATATAACAATGCATTTTTAATAATAATATATATTTTATCTAATATCTCGAATTGCCAAAATATTGTCCATGAAATTTAATTGCCTTTATTGAGTAGAATGTTAGGATGTTTATTATTAATCTTATACGAGTATTAATAAAACGTGATGTCCAATTATTATTATTATCTTATGCACCTTGTTAGGCATAACTTATTTTTACAATGTTTCGACATTTTAATAGCTTTGTCGTTTTGATTGCATTTCAGGCGGTGTGATAGGTCAATCGCTATTCACGATTTTCTCTGTATATCCTTTTCGATAGCAAATATGCAAATGTAGGATGGGTTTTAATTAAAATTATCTACCATAATGATCTATTCGTGTACATTAATTAATATGTGCAGATTATATATTTTTTATTGATACCTATTCATTAGTGCGTTTTCATATTTATGTTAAGGTATTAAATGTACCTCTTTCATAATACACCGTTCCTATATGACAACGACATCAGAGGGCAGGGAATGTCGTGGGAAGAGGTGACTCGATTGGCACAGAAACGCTCTGAATAGAGGAGACTGATTTCTGCCTATTGCTCCAGAGAGGAGCATGGAACGCGATGAGAAATTTAATTTATTATGAGTGTATAGGGGTTTGAATGTATTTTGACGTAAGCTGGTAAATGTAGGTCTATCTAAAACCACCAAGAAATGCAAATATAGTATAGAAACTGGACGAAAGCGAAAGAAGTAGGTATGTAAATATAGATTAACATGGCGTTCCGTTCTTCCTGCCTACTCCACCTGGGACACGGCATGATGGCATAGATAAAATTATATAGATAGATAGTTAATAATATTTCTTTGTCCAACTGATACGTGGTGTGATTTACCATGTTTTATCACTAATCTATCCCATCATAAATAACATACGTGAGGTCTTTTGTCTTTTATACATCTTTCCATTTTTACATCGACGTCTTTCATAATCGAGATAAAAAATCTTTGAAAGACTTCTGCACTCTCTTCATCAATATTTAAATTAATTGGTTCACCACCCACAATATTAATAATGCTTAACTATGTAGGTAGGTACATATAAAGCGCACAACCTATGCGAAGATGAACACTATTTCAGTGAAATCAAGTGTCCGTTAAAGAATGTATGTTACGACTCGAAACATTATTTTATATATTACATATTATTATTAATAATGTTCGTTCACGAATTATCGATATAATATTAATTTTGTCCTTATCGATCTTTCAATCAAAATCTTGGAGGCCTTTGTAATGCTCTGTATTGGTCTTGTTTTGTTTCGTCATCATATTTCTTGTCGGTTTCTCCTTGCTGTTGTACAGTTTGATTTTGATATCGACACATTACTTTTTGCGCAGTCTTCACAACCAGCGCCTTGAGCAGTTACAAAATCCTATCCGGTGGATGAATCTTCTGCGAAATGTATCGAAGCGATTGCGTAACTGAGTTTATCAATTTGAAAACACTTTAAGCATTGTTCACACCTCAACTTTATGAAATCCAATGCATATTTTTATAATCAGCAACACATTATAATTTTATTGTTATGTGTTGTATTACTGCAATGGTTGCTTGCACACTTAATAACATTTTATCTGAGTAATAATAAAGGTTCGAATTTTTAAATATAAATTATTATAAAAATTATTGCTACATTCACAGACCGAAGATATTTCAATTGATTATAGGTACTGATGTAATTTTTAAATGCAAAAGAAAATCATGTTTTTGTAGTAAGCATACTTACATAAATATTCTTGATGGCAAAACAATAATAATCGTTAATATTTAAACATCGTAAATTTATAATAAACTATTTAAGAAGCTAACGAATACCAAAAAATAAATTTATTTAAAAGATACTTTTTAGTAGAGATCTTTATATTATTTTAATTATGCACCTAAGTCAATCTATCTTATTTATTTTGTAATTTCTGTACAAAAAATAAAACACTTTATTCATGAATCTCACTGCAAGAAAATAAATTCGTCTCATAAATTAACATTAGCCAAATCTAAATTTTCAATGCTAATAGAAAAAGTAAACATGTTCATACCTATCTATTAATGTGAATATAGTTACCTAATAATTGCGCGTAATAGTGATGCGCCGTGTCTAATTATATAGGTACCTACTTTGTATGGTAATAATATTCGGGTAACGTGTTGACGAGGTTATCGGGAAGTTATTGCGAGTGGTTAAACGCAATATTTCATATACATAATACTTAAGCGAATGTTATTGAAAATGATTTGTGATTTTATCACGAAATGAGTATAATATATGTACGTGAAGCGTAGTAGAAAAAAATAATTATAATAAATATGCTATTAACACGTGCAACAATAGCAACTTTTATGTGAGTAGATGTAAGCCCTGCTTTTGGCATAGGTTATTTGCTACGTAGGTAGGTACTATCTGTTTACTTATTGTAGTAATTAGAATAAATGATCTAATGGATATTGATCATTGAATTTACATTTTGTAATCAGAAATTTACTGACGAAAAACCAATTCCAGCGTTTTGATTTTCATAACGAACTCGTGCCATGTCAGTAACTGAGTCTCACTGCACCAAGATTTTTTTTAATCTTATGAAAACATGTCAAAAATTGAATGTCATGTTTATGTAGTTCTAATATAAAATAAAATAATACTAAATAATCTTTTTTTGTTTTGGCAAAACTATTCATCCGAAAGTTCAATCACTAATAGTGTTGCCAATATAGGAAAAAAATGTTTATTATTATTTTATTTTAGAATTATATCTACATAGTTTTAAGCCTTTTATAGTCATGTTTTCATAAATAAAAAAAAGGAGCAATAATAGTGACACGTCACAAAAAACGGGTACAATAATCGATAGCGTCGACAGATCAAACAGCAGAATACGTTGTATGTTAAAAATGAAATAATTGGTAAAATAAAATTCGATTTAAAATAATTAATTAACTTCTTCCAAAAATAAAAACTAACCTTTCTATAAGGTGAAAATTACTTTTCTATAAGGTGAAAATTAATTTTGGTGGTGCTTATCATTTTAAGGCAAAAGTAGGTATAAAGGTTCACGTATAAAAATATTCAAAATATAAAAAAAAAATTAAAAACTTCTATTTATATATATAATGAGTTACAATCCACTGGATTGGTCTGCAACGAGTTTTGACTTTCTTCTCCATTCCTCCCTATTCTCAGCCAGTCTTTTCAGCTCTACGTATGAGCCACAATTCATGTCCCTCTTCAGTTGGTCCATATACGAATCTCTTGGTCGGCCTCTGCCATTTGTCCCCTCGGTCTTACCCTCCGCAATGGCGATGAGTAGTCCTGGGTGCCTGATGTTGTGGCCAATCCAGTTAGCTCGTTGTTGGCTGATTCTCTTAAGAAGTTGTCTTTTTACGCCTACCCTGGTTAATACTTCTTCGTTTTCGATGTGTTCCGACCAATGGATCTTCAGCATGCGTCTGTAGCACCACATTTCAAAGGCCGCCAACCGTCCGCTTTCCCTCTTGCTGATGGTCCACGTCTCGCAACCATAAAGCAGAATGCTCCATACAAAGGCTTTAGTAAGGTTCTTCCTTACGCTTAAATCAATGTTTGGGGATTCCAATATGCCTGGTTTATTCTGCTCACAATTTCCGATTTGGAGCGTCCATCTTGGTTTATTCTGCTGCCCAAGTACACGAATTCTCTTAGGTACTTGTTTGATGCTCACTCCATTTATGGCAATGTTCGCAGTCGTTTCCTCTTTTCCAACGACCATACATTTAGTTTTGTCTTTATTTATTTTCATGTTGTACTTTGACAACAGTATACTTTCCATTTTTCCTAAGGCTTCGTTCAGCTCCATCTCGGAGTCTGCGAGCAACGCTATGTCGTCAGCATATCTAATCATGTCGACCTTTTTCCCATTTATTTTGACTCCTGTCCAGTTCTTCATTTCTTCTCTGAGATCATCAATAGCTCTCTGTATATAGCAGTTAAAGAGAGCTGGTGACATTGAGCATCCCTGTCTTACACCAGGCTTGGACTAGAGATAAACAAAAACAAAACTAAGGTAATGATTGTTGACCGGCACAACCAGCTGCAACGGACAAACGCCTTGTCCGGCATGGAGATTGTGCACAAATTTGTGTATCTTGGTTCAATGCTCTCAGACAACGGAGAATGTGTTGACGAAATTAAGCGACGAATGGCAATGGCTAAGAATGCTATGGCTAGGTTGGATAAAATCTGGAAGGACAGAAACATCTCCAATGCCACAAAAACTCGATTAGTTAGGGCACTAATTTTCCCCATATTTCTGTATGGAGGAGAATCATGGACAATAAAAGCCCGAGAAAGGCAAAGGATCAATGCCTTCGAGATGTGGTGCTGGAGACGAATGCTGAGAATCCCCTGGACAGCGAGAAGGACCAATATCTCCATTCTAAAGGAGCTAAAAGTAGACGACAGGCTGTCCTCCATCTGTCTAAAGCGAGTCCTTCAGTTTTTCGGACACATTGCCAGAAGAGACGACAATAGCCTTGAGAAACTGATGGTCGTGGGAGGAGTAGAAGGCAGAAGAGGTAGAGGAAGATCCCCCACTAGATGGACTGACCAAATCAAGGCTGCCACAGGTACATCAGTGGTTGGAGCAATGCGTACGGCGGTGTGTCGGGAGAGGTGGAGGACTACAATCCAGAACGTAGTACGGACAAGGAGAGAGGATGGTCACGACCCTCAGCAGTGAGGACATCGACGCAGAAGAAGAAGAAGTCTTACACCTTGTTCGACCCTTGCTTCTGCGCAGCTCTCTCCGCTTTTAATCACAGCCATTTCGTTTTTGTATAAGCTCCAGATTGCTCTTCTGTCTTAAATTAAAAACTTCTATTTACATACTCTTAAAATATTTCATACTTAGTTAGGTAAGTATCTTCCTTTAGTTCATGGTATTAAATTACACAGAAGCAATGTATTGTAATTAATCTTGATAGTAATTACTGGGTAGTCACTGTGTATTACCTACTTGTGTTGTGGCTTACAGTAAAACGCGTAGTTTTATCAATATCTATAATAATAATAATTACTCACCAACCCCGGGGCACTATGCGATACAATAATGTTCTAGAAAGTTGAAAACATACTAAGGTACACATGTACGTATATACATTACTTACATCTGCACCGATAGATGTGAAAATGGCCCTTTGTGTCGACGATATTCTTTGGGTTGTGCAATATTTACAGATTTTTGTTTTATATACTATCTTTCTGGAATATGTAATATAATGTAGAGAAATGTTGTATCGCTCTTTCATATCTTTATGTGTGTAATTTTGTTCTTAAAATTCAACCCTCCGCACAAGCATTAAGTTGCTTATGGAGGGAGTATTTCAATGTGGTTGTTATTGTGATATCTTTGTTAATTATTGTTATTTTCAAAATAAAAAAAATGGGAAATGTTTTTAAAAAAAAAAAACACTTTTATAATTAATATCTCATTAAAAATGTATTAATATTTCCGCTATTTTTTTCACTTTTCATTAACAAAATAAATTTGCAGAAACAAAAACAAGAATTTGAACCACAATATTGAAAGTTCGTGTAATGACTAGTATGCTACCAAGGTCAATAACAATATGTTTATTAGAAATGACAGATATCATTCAGTACGTCAAATAATATCTAATATGTCCAAGTGACAGCCTGAGAAATCACTAATAGGATCGAAGATTAATATCACCACATTACATATTAAAGTGATCTACATAGATCATAATCATTTTTAAATTGATCAAATCTATCTTAATACAATTAATTGTTATGTGTTACTGTCCACCCATGTTCCATAACTATCTGTGTGTATGCTGCATTGCCTATTGCTTTTAATATTCCAGTGTCGGATTATCTTAAAACATTTGTTTGAGAAGCTCCTCTCTCTACAGGTGCCTAAAAATTTTAAATCAAAAAGATTTATTGCTTTGCGGTATATTTTAGTGATGCAAAAAATCTTAATTTATTTTATGTTCTGTTTGCAATAATTAATAAAATAATCTTTGCGACCAGTTTTAGAACATGATAAATTTATTTTCAAATAAGTAAATTAATCAACATTAACTTAATATTATGCCAACAGTTTTTATAAATTATTCAATAAATAAGAAGCTCTTCATTATACACAACTGAATTGAATTATATTTAGATTAGCATGCGCAGCGTCGGTGATAAAACAAGAAATAAAACTTTAAAAACCTATACTTAAATCTAGGTTTCGTTAAAATTGTATTCTTGGAAATGGTGTAGGAACAAATTTCATAATCTACCTATTTATTTTCATGTGCTATTTTACGGTGGAGTTTTTTTAAGGTGGATTATCAATCTAATTATAGGCTTATGTATTTTTCAGAGCTTGTAATAATATGACAATTTTTCTAGGGTTTCAAGTTTAAAACTGCATCAGGACAAACACCCATTTGATTTTCATATGTCCTTGTAGTCTAAAATAAATGAGAACTGTTCTTCTGCCCAAAAGTTATCTGCACCAAAAGACGCACTGAATTGTGAAAGCTGGTTATTTTTCGTGTTTTTCGGTTGTGTTTAATTTATAGGTAGGTACCTACTTAATATACGCTGCATCAAATCGTATCTAAATCAAAATTATATAATTATAATAACTTTGGTGCCTCTGATTTAAAAACTGAAGTTGTTGTCTACAGAAGGTAGTCATTATATCACGAAGCTGGATTAATGCAACAAGGAATGTATTTTTATTTCTTCGTCTTTTCAATTATTGTTATCCGCTGTGTTGAGTGGATGTAGAGTTGTCATTATCGAGACAACAGTAGGTTCAAATCTCAGGCATGACAGTGAGATATTGTGATTGAATTGAAAAACTCACTTATCTCTTACAACCGGTAAATCACTCTGGATATCATACACAACGTGATTTTAGTATTATGTTTCATTACACATGTAGCTTTCAATCAATGATATTATGTACTTACTTGGTAGGATATGAACAAGACACGATGTTGAACTCAGTAGTCAAACATAGTAAAGAATATTTTTTGTTGATGTTTAAAAAATATTTAGTTATTTTTACAATAAGCCATTGTATAAGGCCATGTATGTAAATTTAACACTCATGAAACATAACCTCAAAATTGATGTAATTGAATATTTTATAAAAAAAAACTAAAATTTCTTTATGAACCATTTTACAATATAATGATCAAAATTTAGATCTTAAATCTTAAACAAACCAAAAAGTGAATTAAGATTTCCGGAAAATTCAGATTTTATAATAATTTAGCTGCATCATGGCAAGTAGGTACAATGTTTTAAATTTGGAACTTCCATTTAAAGTCCGAGACTCATACATCGGTCACCTTCACAGATTGTTGTCCTGGTTCCTATTCTTAATCCTTATGAGATTCATTGTTAATGGATGATATTTGAATCAGTTATACTTTATCTATTAATAGTGGTAATTCATATTAATTTTATTTTGATTTATGAGATTTATTTTTCGTGGATGATATTTGAATCAGTTATACTTTATCTATTAGTAGTGGTAATTCATATGAGAAAACAGCCAGTCACCTGTTGTAGCACAAAACAATAATATGTATAATATTAAACAAAGTAGGTATGTAAATTATAGTGAGCATTATACCTAATAAACGAATTATATTATTATTCGGTATTACAAATCTGAGAGGCGATGCATTATGTTACGTTACGTTGTGGATTGTGGGTTATAATATTGATGGTAATTTCCACACTCATGGGTTGTTCCATCACGTCTAAATGGCCACGCGGACCATTTCATTATTAGCCTTAGTTGCTAATACATTTTAACCTATACTCGCCTATTATTTACAACTACAGGGTGTGATATCCAAACAAAGAAAATATATACCTTAAAAGAGACACAATAATAATGTATAAATTTTGTAGATCTACACAACAATATTTTCTCAATGCGGTGTAAGTAACTGGGTTTTTGCAATGGGCCACTTGCAGATATATTTTTTTATTACATAAAATTGTAAATTGGTATGAAAGAAACACAGTCACAATTTATTTTAATTTTTCTTCCACTTGCGGCACTGTGACGTCACGGAGTTCATTGAATCATAATAACTCTCGCATCACAGATTATAATCTCATACACAAATGGGACTCCGTGACGTCATCAGCTGTCAAAAACCATTTAGAATGTTTTGCCAAACGTCAAAAATTTTGGATTTTATTTTTGGAAATTCTCCATTATTTAGATATTTAAAAAAAATTAACTGACATATTTGTGTTTTCCGACCTCAAATTGACTTAATTTGATCATTTTCATTAAAATCCCCCACGACTGCAAGTGGACCATTCCCTATCCACACTTCTTGGTGAATGCAGAGAACGTAAACTCCTGTCTCTCAATTCTTCTCTTTATCTTTATAGAAAATAGAGAAAAATAAAACAATTTCATTTCCTTCTCTTTTCTAATCAACGGAGAGAAGTAAAGAGAAGCAGAATCTTTCGTTCGCCGCGTTAGTGGAGCAGCGTGGACAAGGGTATTGATTATAAAAAAAATATGAAATTATGTAATGATCCGGACAATGATTCAAGTGGAAACTTTAAAAATAACGTTTCCATTCATTCTATATATTTATTTATATAAAAATGTTTCATTTAAAGACTAACAAAAATTACATAAAGAGAGAAAATTAATCAATAATATAAATAATATTAATTCTTTGGGACATGCTCTATGTGATTTCTCGCATAATATGTAAACTAATATGATATTATTGTGTTAGGTAGGCAGTATGGTGACTTGTTGTATCAGCTTTTAACTTTGTGTAAAGCCAAACCGCTGTTTAGACAACATTATAAATATGAAGGAGACTATCGTGATGAATAGTCTCAGGAGCCTCCGCGGGGAGGTTTTATGTGAAGAACAAAAATTCAAAAGGCTTATTCACACTTAAAAACTTGAGTGATAAAACAAACAACTGATATTTCAAAAATAAAAATGGTAAGCCATCTTCATGGTCTCTCCACAATCATCTTCTCTTCGTACTCCATCTCACTACGTCCTCCGAGTCGCATATTCTTCTAATCTCAGTGTTTCTGATTTATCTGTTCTTGTTCTTGTGACATATTCCCGCAAAAACATGTAAGGATGTCATCTCCGACGTTCTAAGTAGGCTTTTTTTCCATCTTCATGGTGTCTCCACAATCATCTTCTCTTCGTACTCCATCTCACTACGTCCTTCAAGTCGCATATTCTTCTAATCTCAGTGTTTCTGATTTATCTGTTCTTGTTCTTGTCACATATTCCCGCAAAAACATGTAAGGATGTCATCTCCGACGTTCTAAGTAGGCTTTTTTTCCATCTTCATGGTGTCTCCACAATCATCTTCTCTTCGTACTCCATCTCACTACGTCCTTCAAGTCGCATATTCTTCTAATCTCAGTGTTTCTGATTTATCTGTTCTTGTTCTTGTCACATATTCCCGCAAAAACATGTAAGGATGTCATCTCCGACGTTCTAAGTAGGCATTTGGTTCTTCCCTGCATCTGCTCTTGTTTTGAAAGGAGAATGATTTTGTTTGTTCTGTATGGTAAGTGTTCCTTTAAAACAATAATTATGAAAGAAAATTATTAATTAAATTCTTTTTAAAATAACCACAAAGTTCTTTTTAAAACAGCCACATGTCCTCTAACCCAGTTTTAGTAATTTATGCACCTTTGCTCAACAATTATTGAGTACCTACTGAAAACCGCTATATTTTATTGATAAGGATGTAACTCTAGGAATCTATATCGTATATTTTGTACGAATAAAGTGGTTTCATTCTGGGTAAAACCTCTGACAAAAAGATTTTATTCACATATGAATCATCCATCCTGATAACACAAGGACTGTTATAATGACTAAACGGTAAACTGTCTGTGGTGGATAGTTGGGTACACAATTTGTGTAGTAAGTGAATTTTACAATATGTACCTACATTGGTACACGACGGCATTATCTAGCTGGATAAGTTTAGTATTACATACAATAATGTCATGTAGTAATAATAACAAGCACATACCTGATTCACGGACATGGTAAATTGACTAATAGGTGCAGATATCTTAAGTAGATACATTCTATTAAATGCCTACATTCAGGTCTGTGATATTAAATCAATTAAAGAGCTTCAGCTCAGTATATTGTATGGTAAGATATTTTACGGTATTTTTCACATTAAAATATATAAAGTCTTGATAAACTATTAAGAAAGGTTGAACGTGTTGTAGTTAGAATATCTTACATAAAGAATACAACCAAAAGTTAAAATTAATCTAAAATTATAACTGTCCCATTTGTTGTTACAACCTTGGAGTAGTACAAAGCAATCTATTTTCCTCCATGACTATAGGGGTATAATTTAAACATAAGTTGTTCTACTAAACAAGCTGGCTGTGGCAGGTGTCGAACTTGTATGTTATAAGACTTGGTTTGGAGTGACCAGAGGTCCCGGAAGCAGCGGTGAACAGGGATCTCTGAAGGAGTTAACTTGGCGCAATGGGCCCCCGACCCAACTAGGACAAGGGGAAGAAGATGTATGTATGTTGTTCTACTGTGCATACATCGGTCTCTAATATGAGTATTTAAAAGACAGAAAATTCGAGTAATGAATTGCGAATGAGAAAGCTAAAGCTTGTAAAAACTAGGAAAACACCGTGGTACTTAAATATTTACTAAAAAAAAACTTGATTCACGTTTAAAATATTTGTGCAAAAATAGGTAGAAAGGTACTTGTATTGTAAGTTGTATTTTGTGCAGTTTCTTAGGAAATAATTTAACAACAATAGCGAATTGTATCTAAGAAAGGATATGTAAGAGTGAACAGAGAAGAGAACATGTTGATTGGGCGGTAGGCGTGGGAGATATACATAAATCAGATGACACCTTCGGGGCATTTTCTTCAATCTCTCGAGAAGAATCAATTCCGCTATGACACAGGGCGTTAAATAACCTAGCTCCATAGCTAATATCAATAATACCTTTGCAATCTTTTGTACTTACCCAACATGGGATTTGGTTAATATGAGAATTTCATTAGACACACAATGCACGATTGTCCTGGATACGAAATTCTTCAGGAATTGTAGAAATATAACTTGTGTTATGAAATTGTACAGCAAAATTTCTGTTGTTTATATTTGCCTATTGTCAGAATACTATTTTATTTGAGAAGTTTTTTAAAAAAATGTAAATATTTATTTAGATATTTAAAAAAATATTTAATTCAATTCTTGCACATGAATTTGTAAGCCATACAATGCTTCATTTTCAAAGATTATTATATTTTCTTAGATTTTGGATTATGTAAGAGTTTAAATTATTATTTTTAGACAAAACGGAACGTCGTATTCTGTAGAGCACCCGGTGAAGAATTAGTTCCCCACTGTTTTCCGTAAATTTTCGAGTGGCCTGTAAAAGGCAAATGTTCAATATTTTTACATCTTGAATTCAGTGATGAGGTTTGCCATCCATCCTGAATATCTTATTTTTTTTTGTTAACACGGAGAAGATAGCTTGCATGCTTTTTACATACGGCTATTCTGCTGGCTACTCTACATTTGGGAAATGCTGTGATGAGATAGAAGTAGTAAATATAACTGTGTTCGAAATATTATCTGTCTACAAGCTTGTACGTTATAAAAGTGTTCGTTTTAAAATAATACAGATACCTTATATAATTTATAATAATTTATTTATAATTTTTATTTATAATTTTTTTATAACATATTTACATAGTTAAACAAATTCATATAAATAAAACATTATTTTTCAATGACTCAACTTCAAAAAGAGAAAATCTCGTGTTTTGAAGTGAGCTACATTGTTACAATATAACAAAACAATACAAAAGTAAATAAAAAGAAAACAATTTCAAAAACATTACCAGAATAAATCCTGAAACTTTCCATAAACTTGAAAAGAGAAAAAAAAACAGATCGTACAAAAATAAACATGTTAGTACAAATTAAATTATATATGTCTTCTTTTTTAGTGACACTGAGAGGACAACCTGCATGTTTATTACGTGCAGTTAGGCTGTTGGCTGCCCCACTTGTGGAATATTCTGTGGTAGTAAATTAAAATATCGAATTAATATTACCACCATTTATTTGTACATATGTCTTATCTTAGTATCCATTTAATATAAAGTAGGTACTTACAATATCCAAGTATAACAGGTACTATAGTTAAGTTTACATCAACAATTTCAATCATTTTAATGTCAATATAATGTCCATGTAATGTGGATGTGTATAGGACAAGAAAGATACCTTATGTAGATATGTATGTATGTTTGTATGTATGTAAGAATGTTTGTATAGTGGTGCATGGGAATTGCTAATAGAATAATAATACATGTTGGTGTTTGCCTGACACGTGTTACGTTATCGTCCCACCAGGACGACCGCATCAAATGATTACATTTAAAATTTTAAGGTCTACAGTTATACGAACTGTAATTATCTCGGACAAAGCCCACAAATTGATACGCTATCGTCCCACTAGGACGATCGCATCACTTCATTACATACACATTATCTATAGTATCGAAAGAGAAATTATCAAATATTTAAAGAAATGGATTTACATGAATTGTACATAAGAAAAGTATATAAATTGGCTCGTAACCCCCAGCTTCGCTACATACATTTTGCAATGTACGTAAGCGAAACACATAGAATAGAAATTATATTTAGAGAAAGTATATAAAGATTAATATATTGGCTCAAGTTCATGTCTAGGTATGATTCTACTTAGTCTGCAAGAGGAATGTATTGTGTGAGTGACAGGTACATAGATATACTTACATAAAGTTCAGAGAATTCCTTATCCTTCGGTTTCATCATTTTCTTATGGTCATCATATCATTACTACAGAATATATATAGGTAATTTAAGCAATTGAAATCCATAGTGATTCTTCAGTTAAGTATTTATCTCAGTGGATTAACTAATCCAGGCTTAAGCAACATAGGTTAACTCTCCAAGTAGACATTATTTCAGATTGATACTTATTTCCAGGTTATATTATAGTACACATTTCAATAATAGATACTCCTTGTTAGACATTTATCCCATATAGTTACAATCAGGATTCAAACCTGAGCTTGTCATTGATAATCAAACATTTATATGTAAATCTTGTTCCGGAATTGAACCGGGAATAACTATTTAATGGTACTGTTATTGTTGGTCATCAATACACGCTGTGTATATCATTGGGGAATTACTATAATTATGAGATACGAAAACATATTTTGAGGATATAACAGACATATTATATTGAAATAAAAGTGGCATTGTGAAATATACATAATTACATAAACATATTAATATACATGGTACAGAGAACAGATCTAAATATAAGCATTGTCAACCTTTTACAATGGTGAGTTTATTTACTTGGCAAGTTACATTATTTATTTATTGGAGCCGTGGATATATGTAAGTATAAATTATCACAAGCATTCGCTTTAGTTTATATAATGAAAAAAACCACGGAACACCATTACTAGAAATGAGAATTAAACTAGAGGTTACATACTCAGATACGAATACTACTTTAAGAATAATGAAGGATTATTCAATCCAAATTATCGCAAAAGAATTTATGACTTTAGCAAACTGTTACATATGGAAGATCCCGAACATTTCTGACTTGAAATTCTGTTATCGACTCCATTATAAAATACGTTAACCAACAGACATTACTATTCAACATAAACAATGCTTCAATTATATTGAGATAACAGTTACAGGTAACAGTGACAATGTAAAAAGACAAATAGATTAGATAGTTATACATATACAATCATAAGGTTTTGGTCTGTTCAGATATGTTATCAGGCCTTTGGAATACATACAATATATATTATTTTGGTACTTACAAGATTTTCAACTACAATTGGTCGCATGTACAAACGAGACAGTGGTTATCCTATAATGAAACTACGGGTCGCTACACTTGGGTTGAAATATTCTATACGCAAGATGACAAACGCAAGGGACTCCTGATTCCTAGCACATGATGTCAATTGCTCTCCTTGAAACGAAGGATTCCGCATGAGATAAGAATATCACAGCCAGATGACTGTGCAAAGCCTTCTCTTTCCACTACAGGTGTTGATATTAAGGTACTCCCACGGATCGCGAACAGGTGGTCATATATCACTTTGATAGTTCCACATTCCTTTCTCTATTTTGCCACGGACGAAGCCTCTATCAGGGAAGGTTCCTGTTACTCGAAGTAGTATATTCTGTGCAAACTATAATTATTCCAACTGTTGATTTATTGCACTTGTTGCGTTATCCTCGAAACAATCATATATGTTTTATGCAACGATTTAGAGTATTATCGGATAGCATTTCCACGAATAACTTAATTATGGTGATCATTATTATAAGACATTGAAGTTTTTCTGCTGATGGCAATGCAATATTAATCATTCCTTTATTTTATACGGTATTATCACTTTGACCACATATTGTACTATTCTTTGATAAACATTGTTTCCAATTTACTTTACGGAGAAATTTACAAAAATACACGTTGCGTGACGACATTATCGTTACGTCCTTTTCACTGAATTATCACTACCTTTACTCGTAAGATGAGTTATTAATTAACTGGACCGGACAGATAGATATTTATACAATATAAATAATTAAATACAATATACAATTTTGAATTGAAACGAACGATTTCGCGCCAACATTATGGCATGGCTAAGAAGCCAGGCGGGAGGTAATTACGTCACCATGGTCCGAATTCAACTGACTGCAAGAGGACGCGATCGGGACAAGAAACGTTTAACGGTTATTCTTCAAGGGAACGAGAATCATACGATGTTGGGCCGAGTGCACCAGCTAGTCACGTGTTCTTTGTAACGTACAATTATTATTATTATTACGGAAGACTCACAGACAACAATTGACTGTAGGAACATTAGCCAGTATGAACTTCTCCGCAGCGATTATTTAATGCGTAGCATTCTCCCTTTCGGCCCCTCTTGAAAATTTGAAGAGAAGCGACAAATTTTCAAGTTCCTCAATTATACAAAAAAAAGTTGAGAACCACTACAAAAATTGTTGAGAACCACTGGTTACATGAAAAGATTGAATACCACTGGTCACATAAAAAGTTGAGCACCACTGGTTACATAAAAAGTTGAGAACCATTGGATACATAAGCAACTACATAGGTACCCAATTACAGACAAACAATTCAAAAAATGGTAGCTTATATACTATTACAATGTTTCTTACATCCTATAGCCCGTTCAATTATTATTAAACACTCGCGGTAAATTGCCCATAGTCAAAATTGATGCGAACTGTTTTCATATTTTGACTTACACTTCTTAATAATAACACAAAATTCACATTGGTTGTTTTAGTACGGGGCTCCTATCAAAAGTTTGAGAGCTACAATCACAACAATATACTAGCACATAGAGGTGTGTATATATATAGACAGGTGCATATGTGCATGTATATGAAAAACACAGGTTATGAAAACAACAACTTTAAACATTTTACAATACAACCTTATAAGAAACTCAGGATCTGTATTACGTTTCAATATACGGTTCGTTCTACATTGGCGATAAAATTCTATCTTTCAATTTCTCAATATACGTACGTTTCATTAATGGATTCATTTACTACGATCGACGACAAGTTAATATTTTAAACATGACAAACATATAAAACAAAAGTTACATACTTAAGAAGTTGGTTTACATCATTTTCGATTCCGGTTACATGTATCCAACAAGGGAAAAGCAACATAAAGGAATTTAAATAGATATAAACAATTTTGTATAGATGGAATTAGAGATACCACATTTACGCTTCATTTTACCCATTAAGCTTAATAGCACTCATATACAAGTGATTTCATGTACCATGTACCATACAAAGATATTGGCAAAGCACAGAAAGAAATCATACATAATAAGGACATATACATATTAGAAAAACAATTTACACGCAGACATGACATAATGGTAAATCACGACGACTGCAATCACATTTACAGTAACCGATATTCATTATTGGCGTCAAATCCTTCTACGCATATTACATAAGCACAATTCTCACACAGAGACAGATTTCTCACATAGAGATAATCTCAGAGGGAGCTACCCTCACACAGGCTTAATACATGACAAATACATTGAACAACTTTCGATCTTTGCTACACAATATACAAGTTACAAGTTCAATAAATTCTTTACATACATCATTATTCAAATTCAACATTTACTTCTTCATACAGGGCTCACCTTTCATAAACAGATTCATACATCATCTTTATTCACTAACATACAATTAATTAAAATTATCCCATTGAATATCTGTAGCCAACATTCCACTACAGGTTTTATTCTGTGTCTTTCATAAGCCATTCCGTTCAATGCCAAAATGTTCTATCACATTTTCCAATGTATTCAAGCAACATAAACAAACTTTTCACAAAGTCACAAAAGTATTTAATTCAACAAGGATATACTACATCCAAACATTTCCAATTACAATTCATAAGAGATTACTACGTGTCCTACGCGGAATTAAACGTCATATAAACTCAAACTTCAAAATAATAGGCATGAACGATTAGCAATCACATTGTCTACATTCATCAAAAAGAGCATTACGATTTATCTTTCACACATCCAGACAACATCGTCTCTATATTGATTACACAAAAGTCACACAAAAAAGTATTTAAACACATCTCTCCTACCACGGCTTTATATATTACATAAACATAACTCATTTTTTATCAAAGAGCGTTCGTTAGTTTACCTTAACGGAATAATTCACTAAACGGACTCAGTTCTCAAATAAACAAGGCATAGGTTACTTCAATATTTCACGATGGTAATAAGCCGCAAAAGTCACATTATTATATTTCAAGAAAATTAATTACTTCACAAAAGATAACAAATTCCGTACACGAAGGGTTAATATTCAACAGCAAAAATTCTACATCGTTACATGGTTACTTCTTTAATTTCAAAAAAATTTACAAAACATCATTCTACTATTTACGTTAATGTCAAAATTTTCAACGATGGTCATCAAAGGGTTAACTGTTTCTTAACTAAATTAAAAAATTCAGTTACAGTTCACTACTTGACATTAAAAAGAATTCAATTACTGTTCACAAAGGGTTAACAAATTCGGTCATGTTTCACTAAGGGTTAACTGTATTTATTTTTCAAATTTCGTGAACGGTCGTGAAGGGTTTAACATTATTCACTTCGATTTATTTTTTTTTAACTTTAATTTTCTCAAAACAAAAATATTTGTTTAATATTATTCATCATTATTATTTCGTCACATCACTACGTACGCATATTTATATTCTTATCAAAACTCTACTACGCATAACTTTACACAACAACGATCATTTAATATTATTTCTCCAAGAGTTCAATAAGGATATTTATTCCAAATACAACATTTTACTGTTTCAAAAAATTTAATTCAATTTAATATTTAACATCGATTTTTACTCTCATCGTTTGAAAATGAATTTACCATTAAAATAACATTATTGTTTACCGGCAAAGTTCTTTGTACGAAATGGTTCACTATACATACTACAGTATAGGTAGGTACATATTTCGTTTCATTCCAATATTATTATTTTCAACTATACATTTTACTAGTAAAGCGGAGTTCCCGTTTTCGCGCGTGAATATTTCTATTACAATGTTGAGGTAGGTTGTATGATGTCTTTTTCTCTCGCTTGCGACGTATAGGTACATACTATACGTTGTATAGATATGTATGCTACCTGTTCGCACACCGCACGCTTCTCGCGATGCACAACTACGGTATAATATTATATCCATCCTTACGGCGTTCGATATTATATATACACACTATTATAATATTCATTATGTTATGTTGGTCGGTTTGCGATGGTACATACTACACGTTGCATAGGTAGGTATGTATACTGCGGTATACTAATATTATCGGTCTCTTACTGATACGATCTTTTCTTAGCGCGCGATGTATTATAGATACACACTATATCATAATATTCATTATGTTATGTTGGTCGGTTTGCGAAGTTTTGCTTACCGCTTAATACGAAACATTACGATGGAATATTTTCACCATACAATTCTTTCTATACGGCATCGGTTTTTTACTCCACATTATAACAATACTCGCGACAAACGTTTGCGCTATACACCAATACATTTATTTTTTAAATACGGACATTTAAATTATCTATTTTACGATTCCTGTTTCATTTTTAAAATTGTTTTCATATACATACACACATTAAAATTATTACATTTTCAATTAATATCAATACACATAATTACACAATAAAGACAAGAATTCTGAACTTCACGATTAGGCATATTCATCACACAATACATTTAAAATTTTAGGGTCTACAACTATGCGAGTTGTACGATCCAGGACGAGCTGCCCAAATGTAACGTTTTCGTCCGCCCACATTGCTACATCCCGGACGAGCCCCCAATTGTTACGTTATCGTCCCACCAGGACGACCGCATCAAATGATTACATTTAAAATTTTAAGGTCTACAGTTATACGAACTGTAATTATCTCGGACAAAGCCCACAAATTGATACGCTATCGTCCCACTAGGACGATCGCATCACTTCATTACATACACATTATCTATAGTATCGAAAGAGAAATTATCAAATATTTAAAGAAATGGATTTACATGAATTGTACATAAGAAAAGTATATAAATTGGCTCGTAACCCCCAGCTTCGCTACATACATTTTGCAATGTACGTAAGCGAAACACATAGAATAGAAATTATATTTAGAGAAAGTATATAAAGATTAATATATTGGCTCAAGTTCATGTCTAGGTATGATTCTACTTAGTCTGCAAGAGGAATGTATTGTGTGAGTGACAGGTACATAGATATACTTACATAAAGTTCAGAGAATTCCTTATCCTTCGGTTTCATCATTTTCTTATGGTCATCATATCATTACTACAGAATATATATAGGTAATTTAAGCAATTGAAATCCATAGTGATTCTTCAGTTAAGTATTTATCTCAGTGGATTAACTAATCCAGGCTTAAGCAACATAGGTTAACTCTCCAAGTAGACATTATTTCAGATTGATACTTATTTCCAGGTTATATTATAGTACACATTTCAATAATAGATACTCCTTGTTAGACATTTATCCCATATAGTTACAATCAGGATTCAAACCTGAGCTTGTCATTGATAATCAAACATTTATATGTAAATCTTGTTCCGGAATTGAACCGGGAATAACTATTTAATGGTACTGTTATTGTTGGTCATCAATACACGCTGTGTATATCATTGGGGAATTACTATAATTATGAGATACGAAAACATATTTTGAGGATATAACAGACATATTATATTGAAATAAAAGTGGCATTGTGAAATATACATAATTACATAAACATATTAATATACATGGTACAGAGAACAGATCTAAATATAAGCATTGTCAACCTTTTACAATGGTGAGTTTATTTACTTGGCAAGTTACATTATTTATTTATTGGAGCCGTGGATATATGTAAGTATAAATTATCACAAGCATTCGCTTTAGTTTATATAATGAAAAAAACCACGGAACACCATTACTAGAAATGAGAATTAAACTAGAGGTTACATACTCAGATACGAATACTACTTTAAGAATAATGAAGGATTATTCAATCCAAATTATCGCAAAAGAATTTATGACTTTAGCAAACTGTTACATATGGAAGATCCCGAACATTTCTGACTTGAAATTCTGTTATCGACTCCATTATAAAATACGTTAACCAACAGACATTACTATTCAACATAAACAATGCTTCAATTATATTGAGATAACAGTTACAGGTAACAGTGACAATGTAAAAAGACAAATAGATTAGATAGTTATACATATACAATCATAAGGTTTTGGTCTGTTCAGATATGTTATCAGGCCTTTGGAATACATACAATATATATTATTTTGGTACTTACAAGATTTTCAACTACAATTGGTCGCATGTACAAACGAGACAGTGGTTATCCTATAATGAAACTACGGGTCGCTACACTTGGGTTGAAATATTCTATACGCAAGATGACAAACGCAAGGGACTCCTGATTCCTAGCACATGATGTCAATTGCTCTCCTTGAAACGAAGGATTCCGCATGAGATAAGAATATCACAGCCAGATGACTGTGCAAAGCCTTCTCTTTCCACTACAGGTGTTGATATTAAGGTACTCCCACGGATCGCGAACAGGTGGTCATATATCACTTTGATAGTTCCACATTCCTTTCTCTATTTTGCCACGGACGAAGCCTCTATCAGGGAAGGTTCCTGTTACTCGAAGTAGTATATTCTGTGCAAACTATAATTATTCCAACTGTTGATTTATTGCACTTGTTGCGTTATCCTCGAAACAATCATATATGTTTTATGCAACGATTTAGAGTATTATCGGATAGCATTTCCACGAATAACTTAATTATGGTGATCATTATTATAAGACATTGAAGTTTTTCTGCTGATGGCAATGCAATATTAATCATTCCTTTATTTTATACGGTATTATCACTTTGACCACATATTGTACTATTCTTTGATAAACATTGTTTCCAATTTACTTTACGGAGAAATTTACAAAAATACACGTTGCGTGACGACATTATCGTTACGTCCTTTTCACTGAATTATCACTACCTTTACTCGTAAGATGAGTTATTAATTAACTGGACCGGACAGATAGATATTTATACAATATAAATAATTAAATACAATATACAATTTTGAATTGAAACGAACGATTTCGCGCCAACATTATGGCATGGCTAAGAAGCCAGGCGGGAGGTAATTACGTCACCATGGTCCGAATTCAACTGACTGCAAGAGGACGCGATCGGGACAAGAAACGTTTAACGGTTATTCTTCAAGGGAACGAGAATCATACGATGTTGGGCCGAGTGCACCAGCTAGTCACGTGTTCTTTGTAACGTACAATTATTATTATTATTACGGAAGACTCACAGACAACAATTGACTGTAGGAACATTAGCCAGTATGAACTTCTCCGCAGCGATTATTTAATGCGTAGCACACGTTATAATAATAGATTAAACATTTCACCATCGACGCAAACGTATCAATGATCATTTCTTACGGATAACAAATCAAGGCAACTACATATTATATACACATACACACCAAAAGCTTATTGATGTGATCAATAACCCGACGATAAAAGTATTAGAATTTTAATTGAGAGATTCCGGACTCGAAACCTCTATTGGCGATGCCTACCTTCTCAACCTTCACGACATTAAGTCAGATATAGATTTTAGATCACGCAGAGTTAATTTAAAATGGTGGTATAATAATAGTAAGTAAGTATATAGGTACACTGAGAAAAATACTCACAACGAATCACTGGTACGTACTATCAGATTAGGACCAGAGATAGTACAAACAATTCGTTAGTACGAATCTATAATATTAATTTTTCAAAGTTAATATAATAGATTCGTACTAATGAATCGTTTGTACTATCTCTGGTCCTAATCTGATAGTACGCACCAATGATTAGTTGTGAAATTTCATTAGTATTTTTCTCGGTGTATATTTGGGGAGTTTTTGGTTTTGCACACCCCATATCCTTCTTTAGAAATATACTTTCACCAATATAGGCATGTAAATAATTTATAAGCTATGCTAAGAGCGAAAAGTTTTTGAAAATATATTTTAGATATCAGATCACACTTTGATTTTGATATTTATTTAACAATAACGCGTATGAAACTTTGAATTAAATATGTAGATATTTATTAAAGTAAAATATTAAATCGTTTTCATCCTATGTTCTCAATAGTAGCAATATTAATTTGAGTAAAACTCATAGTTATAATATATTATTTTTATAAATCTGCTTCTTAACCAATGAAGCATATTATATTTTTTTTAAATTTATATTATATTCCCATTGAATTGAATTGTAACCGTTTGTAAGAGCGATATGATTCGTGACGGGAGTCGCCCTCAGACACCTGCGACGATAGTAAAAAATAATAAATCTAACAGTGCGGTGATGAAAACAACAACAATACACTGCACTGCAATAGTGCCAATTGTTTCATAATATTAGTATCAACTCACAATACCTATACACGGTAATAGTTACCTACTATCTATTATTGCTAACGAAATACATCAGCAAAGTTAGGTGTGATTTTTCCAAATTTAATCTAATGAAATAAATTGTTGCAGACATTTATTATTGACAGACATTGAATTCAGTAAACCTCGAGTTTGTTTTGCAATGGATTGAAAACGAAATCCACCAATCCACATTAATGGGAATAATTGTAGGATGACGTGCACCTAATTGAAGTCAAGCCTCAGGGCAACTGAACCTGCTAAACTGGACTTCAGTACCTACGGCATGAAGAGGAACTATTTGAGGCCTACACAGATGTGATCATCAATCTCAAGAAATCCGGAAGAAGAAGAAGAAATTTCTATTTAAAAAAAAAAGATAGCATTATCTGGTTGTATTGTGTGACTGGAACTAAAATGGCTTCCACCATTGTCACGACTCTGTAAGGACCGATCCGATGTTTCGTCACTTTATTTAAGTAGATTGATGACAAGGATGTGATTCATAATAATATTATTATTTCCTGCAATTTTTTTTTTAAGATATATCTGAGTTTTATTTGTTTTAAACCCAAATACAACCTTATACACCTTTCACAGTAAGCTACTAAAAGCTTGTGTCGTGAAAGGTGAGTTTGCCGGTATCGAACCACGGACCCCTAATAAATACACGGAATTCTAATAAAAACATTTAAACATAAAATAAAATATAATATATTAAGTATGAAACATTTACTAGACAAATAACCAATACCTTCTATGAAAACTTTCATACCTTGAGTGTGTTCCCGGATAGAAAAACTGCAATGTAACATAGATATTTTAAAAAATTGAAAGGAAACCTAAAAGTTAGATTCCAGCAGAAAATACCAGCAAATATAAGTTACTACAACTACTACTACTAGAATGTCATCATGGCATATCCTACAGGTGGGTTAGCCAGCAGACCAACCTCGCTGAATTTGAGATGTAAAATGTTACACCAGTTTTCAGGAAAATGGAAAACAAACGGAAAAAGAGTGGAAAACCTATTCTTTGCTCGGTGCTTTGTACCAAGTGAGCGAATGTAAAACAAAAAACATTTTTTTGATTAATTTTAGGATAATTCTGTATTGACATTCTAATCATCCTAATAGCATATTATCTTTGTTTTTTTTATTCGGAATTATTGTTTACATATTACTTGACATCCTATTCATGCTTGTTTGTATTGACATAATTAATGTAATTTATTTATCGTAGACCTATTGTTTCCTATCGACTTCTTTTGTTTTGCTTTGTTTTTGTGTTGACTGTTGATTATGTCCAAATTTATACAAATATGTATTTTTGACTATTGTGTCTGTGTTTGTTGTTTGTTATAGTGCTGGATTAACATGTAAAAGGCTCGTATAAAAAAATAAATAATAACGTACCGTATGGTTTATGGGTTTTAGTTATTTGATTATTTAGGAAAAAATGGATTGATAAGTAATGGAAAAATAGGAATAATGATGATTATAAAATCAATTTTATTACAACAAACTGTTTATTTTTAATGAATAGTAATTTATCAAGGTTAAACTACGTTGATTAGACCATGTGCTTGTTTTGGTTTTACTTAATACGTAGATAGACAATTAAGGAAATTCGATAAACAAATTAAGATGTTAGAAATACGCTAAGAAATATTCTATACCAGATTTTTATTAGCAAGTTTTAGCATAAATATCCCGCTACCGAATTCAACATATAAATTGAAGATAAAAAGCTATACTCAAAAAGATATAAAGCAGAAAAAAACATCATCCTAACTTTGCTGACATGTTTAATGCTATTATATTGTATATTGTGGAATTTGTTTTTTGTTGTGTTTACCTATGTATTGTGATGGTTTATACAATGTAAACTGCTCCCCTCCTTTACACAAGTTTACTTTTTAAGGAGGGTAAAACAGTAAAATACATGTACACTATTATTTCATATTGTAATAGATTATGTTTAAGGTTATTATATTTTTATGCTTAATAAATAAATAAAATAAAATAAATAATAAAAAATTATGACAATGCCGAATTTTATAATCGAGTTAAAAAATATTTTCGACTTAGCCTCGTTTAATTTTCAAGAGTATGTGGATTATCCATAAAATATATTGAACAAAATAAATAATTAAAATATTTGCTGTTCATTTCAAAGACTGACTGATTCCGGTACCTATACAATATTGCATGTATATTTTTTTATAACGCGACGGCAGAATTGCAGTTCAGACTTCTCAGCATTATACAACCAGATAAATCTTCATATTATGATCAGTCATGGTCACACATCAGTTAGAGCGAGAGTAGAACAACCCGAGACTATGTGTTGTTTATATTTGCAGAATTATTACTGCATCTTTATTACTAAACGTCAATCTATTTTTTTTGTGGGCGTTCTACCCAACAGGGTGATTTTGCCCATGTTAGGTACATATAATATAATCATTAAACAATTGCAATTAAAAACATCAATCTATTGGCACAATATTACATTCGTTTTATAATTATAATCAATATGCTTTATTAACAGGACTTCACAGCCAGAATTTAATTTGAAATCGTTCGACTATATGCTAAAATTGCCTAAAAACAGGTGTTTACTCCAAATTTTAACTTTTAAACTACGTACGAACCAATAAACTACAAAGCATTAAAAAAATACTGTCTCTCTTTTTGCGGTAAGTGAAAAGGGAGATAAAGAAATGAAGTATATTTCACTCATTATCTATACACCACTTGGTCACTAACACACGTAAATATAGTTAATATTATGTCCGAAAAACTACGAACATTAAAAAATCACTGTCTCTCTTTTTGCGGTACCTCTGCTAGTCGTGATGAAATTTCGGAAGGTGTTTTTCAATCGATAATTTCTACATGAATCTCTCGGAATTTTTTTTCATTATTATTAAAAATACATTAAAATATGTTCAAATTTTGATATTATCAAAAACAAACAGTAAAAATATCATCTCGATCACGAAAATATTGCAATTAATTAATAATCAATGTTGAAAAATGGTTGCGTAAAATCATGTGACAATTTCGAGTTCCCTACCTATCAAGGGCTCTTAAATAGATAATTTAATCTTTAATTATTACATCGTTTTCAGTTTGAACCTGTATAACAGTGCGTAGGCGTCCATTTTAGAATATGAAAATTAGTATACTAAAGAAAATTTATAGAATGAGTGAGTATACCTATTTGCATACATATCTGTTAGAATATATATTATTGCATCTCGAAGTTAGTAACATAGTACAAAATAAATATCTATATCTTAACCAGAATAGATAAAACTTAACCAGCTAAAGACATTATCATCAGCTGTAGACAAAATATGTTTATGGTAACTTCATGCAAAGTAACATCCAAAGACGATTATCTCAACATACACGGAGATAAGATTCCTTGTAAATTGTCAATAAACTGGTTAAAGAACACCATTACTAGTAATGCAATATCGTGGTTATGTTATTATTCAATGACTGTGTGTAATATTAAGTATTGTTGCCTGACTTTCTTATTCCTGTTGGTCGAAACAATTTGCTAAATAACAATATTATTAGTTGGATAAAAAATAATATTGAAAAGAACGCTTAATCGTTATGATGTCATAAATGGCAAATATCAGTTTGAACATTGTATTATTCAATGCGATTACTAGTATGAAGGATTTGCAATAATTAAGTGACTCATTAAAATACATTAGTTGTCGATAATTCTTTTTATTGTACCTACTTCCAAATATCTACCGATTTGCATGCATACTTATTTTTTTACTGATATAATATCGAAAGAATGTGTCACAAATTAATAACGTCAATGCAGTAAAAAAGAAGAAGGGCAAAAATAAAGTAATTGAATGCATTTAGTCCTACATTAAAATATTCAACATGATGCAGAAGGCATTTTCTGCCAGCTAGACAACCTTACTCCAAAACATTCCTGTAGCTCTTATTTTGTTGTTGAAGGAATGGTTTGTAATGAAAAAGGTTCATCAAGGCTATAGAAAACACCGAGTAAAAATAAAATGAGTGTATACAATGTTTGTACAAACATCAGAAATTTTCGTAACATGATCTACTCAGAACGATCTTTATGTTCGAATGAAAATTGTGCGCACAATGTTGAAGTTGAGAAATTATAATTTTGAGATAAAACGAATATAAAACAATAGTTTTGATCATAAAACATAACCAGTGTTTGGATTGAACTTCTTATTATTAATACAGATCCCACTGACATTAGTATCTACACGTATGTAATGATTTAGTATGTAATCCTATTGCACACTTCACGAATTAGATTGTTTCTTTTCATAATTGATTTCGATTCAACATGTCATCAATATTTCTTCACAATATGATTTGTGTTGGAAACAAAAGGATTTCGGGTCAACTTGTTCACGAACCACCGTCTCATAATAACAAAACAATTTCCTTCCAAAGTTCTGCTCCGTTCTACACTTTGCTATCTTAGTATGAAATCTACACAGGGTTGTCACCCGCAGGCAATATTACTATAATTGGAATGTACTTCAAAACATTATGATTACGCGGCAGATATCAATAATATCTAATTACAAAATTGTTATTGATTGGTCCAACGCTAGACCAGAATGGCTTTATTTGGAATCTAGACACCAATTTCAATGTTTTGATCTCCGTATTTGTGATTTATTGATTCATCACGATATTTAGATAACTACTATGAATTCTTTTACACCTCTAGAGCGTAGATATTAAATATAATTCAAATATTATGGATTGATATAGTGTGAGAATGTTAATATTCTTAATAATAAATTAAACAGGTGGTTAGACATCAATTTACTTTTATTGTAGACAAGAATATTACAGCAGTTAGCAGGTAAAACACTGACTAGTGTTTACGTTTCTAATTACAAGTAAAAACATCAAAGAAACTTGCTACCTTATATTAACTACTAACTATGGTTAATAAACTTTAATGATTCATAATATGACCCAAATGAAACATCTTAAGATGTTCAACGATCGTTTTCAGTTTTATTAATCATATATTATGAAAAAAAGTTCTCTCATACTACATCTTGTTTTCTAAAATAGTATCATGCATCGTATACAAAGTCTTAGTTGTTTCTGTACGTATTTTTGTATCAATGTTTAATTGTTTAATAGTTTAATAAAATCAGCATCCATAAATACGCCTCGAAATAAAAAAAAGCATTAACCTGTTTCAATCAATATTTTTTTGATTCTTAAGAGTTATATTAATCAGTATATCTAATTATCGAAATTATTAATAAAATTATCTTTGAGTTCTGTTACTGCATATTGTTTTATCATAACAACCTTGTTTAAAATAACAGAGTATCGATATTATAACAATAGTACTGCGGCGCAAAGTTCAAAGTTCTAAACGGTACGATTTAATATTAAGCATCATATCCAATATATAATATATTGGTTGGTACTTATCTAACTGTGTGCATCGTACGATACATACCAATACTAATACTATGAGACACAATACACAAGCACGGAGAAGAATTATTATATTATTATTATGATATGAAATAAATTATTGTTTTATATCAATACAATCACACATTCTTTGTATATGGAGTACTAACCATTTTGGAAGCGCAAATTTTATTTTTATAAAATATGAAAATGTACATAAAATGTTTGTTTTCCGTGGAATCTCCGGCAAAGAATAGGCCTCCTACTATTTTATGTCAATTTTCGAGTCCTGTATAAGGTATTCTGTATTATTTATTTATCACTTGTACACGGCGTGAGCCTTTTACACGTTAAACATATAACAAAGTAAAAAAAAAAAACAATTTGACAGACAATAATAATAAAAGATGATAAAAAATGAATTGGTACAAATTTATAAAAATAAACATTAAGATGTAACAAAAATAGTAGTGATTTTAATGAACAATTATTATATCCTGTATTCGTGACGCATCACATTTATTTAAACATTTAACATATTCATTTCAGCGATGAGATACACCACCTATCCTGACTGGACGGCACGGAGAGGATGACTTGCACGTTTATTCGATGTAGTTAGTCTGCTGGCTACCCCATAAGTGTTTTGACTAACTTTTTTTGGTTATGCAAAAAAATATAATCTAATTTATTTCAAACTATCGATTTCTTAAAATGGATTGATGGTACACCCGATTGTCTAATAGGTTTTATTTATTGGAATGAGAAAATTCCAGGACCGTCACTTGCTGCCGGATTCCCATCATTGCAGAGGTGAATTGGTATTTTAAGTGGGTTGATATTTTCAGTAGGTATCTACTAAGGTACCTACTCAATTCTCTGTTGTACAATTACCCATATAATTATATATGTACAGCAAATACGTGAGTATGAATATCTGTTTTATGTCCATAGAAATTAATATTTTTTTCAATTGAAATTCATTTTTTTGTTAACTTATTTATATCCTACTGTACATAAATTACAAGCAATTTTACATCCACAAAATATTTTAAGGCAGGAAGAGAGGAAGTACAAAGAAGAAGAGCTGGTAGGAAAAGAGACTAGAAAACATATGTCAAATTTTGAGTAGGATAGTCGTAGTCCTTGATTGCTCGCTGGAAAGCGTGAAGAGTGGGGAGCAACCTTATTCTAGAAGGCAAACTATTCCAATAACAAGCACCATAACTGAATGAACATTTTAGCATACTGATTGAAAAAATTATACTTATATATACTTATATTATTGATAACCTTAATCCACTGTAAAATATTATCAACATTTATAAATTACTAGCGGTCCGCACCGACTTCGCACGGGTAGATAGGTATTTAAAAAAATAATTTAGTTTAAGTAAGGGTCCCTATTATTTAAAAAATATATATTATATAGCATAATATGTTACCCGGGGATAGTGTAGCTTCCCAACAGTGAGAGAATTTTTCAAATCGGTTCAGTAGTTTCGGAGCCTATTCAATGCAAATAATGAAATCTTTCATCTTTATATATTAATAGATAAACATAATGTTTTTTGCGTCAAATCAGATGGTGCGTAAAATATGGGTAGTGTTTTATTCATTAATTTACTACTACTACTACTATACCATCACGGCATATCCCATAAGTGGGGTAGCCAGCAGATCAGCTGCATGTAAGAAACATGCAAACTGTCCTCTTCGTGCCAATATAAAATCAAGACATTCAGGATGGGTGGCAAGCCTCATCGCTGAATTTAAGAAGTAAAATGTCTTAATTTTTTCGAACACCTGCCTTTTACAGGACACTCGAAAACTTACGCAGAAGAGTGGGAGACCAATTCTTTACCGGGTGCTCCAATTAATTTAGTTTCATTAATTTAGTTTCATAATATTATTTAAGTAATCGTTTATAAAGTTAGAGGCCTATTTTGTTCGTATAAGAACTACGTGACTATGGCATTAAGGTATTTTTAAATATTAATTGACTCATATTTTGACATTTATTAATCATAAAACCGCTAATTCTGCATAAATATTAATCAGGTCCTGCTGTGAGTGTATTAGTGCCCCTATTTGTTACTGTACGCATAATTAATAACGATGTATTAATTTATAGCAATACAATACCTACTACTTATATATTAAACATCTTTTTTAATTACACTTCTAAACAGTTTCTTATATTACGCGCTGGAGTCTTGTTTTTAGTAGAAATTAATATTTAAATTGCGAAAAAATTATTAAATTAATTTCATAGGCGATTAATATACATACCTACATGTAACAGAATGTCATTTTAAATGATTGTTCTAAAGTAGGTATTTAAAAAACAATAGATTGGAGGTGGTTGGTAACATGAAAATAGTTTCTTTGATTTTCATTGGAAAAATCCTGGGCTAGGATCCTCCCGCTGTTGACTTTGAATTTCATGATACATATTATTTACATATTTTTTTGTTATGACAAATGCAAATTTATTATTCAATGAAAGAAATTATGTGCATATTACAGGATTCTTTATTAAGTAAACAATATCATGCTCAAAGTTCAACTCTTCTAGAATTAAAAAGGGTGGAATTCCTTCGAAAAGAATTCTAAGATAGATTAACTCCCACGTCATTTATTTCTAGTGTCTTTCCAATGTTTGCCGAGGCAATTATTATTTTTAGATAGTTAAATAAAAATTTTTACAACCTTTCCACAAAAAAATACCTAAGGCATCAGATACATTTTATTTCAGCTAGAATCGATTCTGTTAATTTTTAAAATAATAATTGACAATAAAATAATTGGCGTAATTAATATCTTTGCATAATTTAATTTTTTTTTTATACTTTATTAGGTGTGAGGTGTGTATACCTATGAATTTGCTAATACTTACTTACTTACTTATGGAGCCCTTGCTGCATAAGGTCGTTCACGTGGACGAAGCCTATATGCGGCAGTGGGTGCCCCCCGCGGGTCCTGAACCAGTTCCGACCAGCTCCTCCTGTCAGCCGCAATGCTCTTCGCATCCTCGGGCTTCAATCGTCTGAATTTGCTAATAATAATGGTTTAGAATATCCATTAAGATGAGTTTATATTCTATTTCAAAAAAAAATGTTAAAAGAATTTGAGATAAATAGTCCAAATAAATACCACAGAAGATGGTATTTTTTGTCAATTTTTAATACCAATAGTTGTATTTTATGAGTTTTCCTTTCGACAAACTGCGGCTTTTTCGATGTGAAGCTGGGGCTCTTTAATTCCATACGCACATGCATATTTGTTGGCAAGAAAAAATATTGTGGCTCTTTAAAAACTTTGAAATTGTGTAAATTGATATTATTTTACTCTTCCGACTCAAAAGGTTGCCGACCCCTGTCCTAGATGAGCAAATAGAAAGAACCATACAATAATTAACAAATTGGATAAATATTGGTTTTAATAAATTTTTCAAAATTCGCCATTGTTAATAGAATTTTGTAAAGTCTGCCTATTTTACATGAATATGGGTCAAACGTAATTTATACTTTATAGTAAAGTTCAACAAAATCAGCGACTGCTTTTGATGGCCACAAACTGATTATCAGAGTTGCGCTAAATAGATAAGAGGACAGATAAAAATTTGCTTATACTTAATTGAATATAAGAATATGTATGTTGAAAGGAGATCGTGGTGAGTGGTGGTGACTTCATAACAAGGATATTTTGTGGTAAACAGGAAGGGTTCTGTAAACTGTAGTATGTAGTACAATAGCAATGTTATTATTAGAATACCACAGGACTGCGTCACGAACTGCAAACAACAAGGAAAATAATAATTTGATAAACTATGGGAGTTTCAGTATGTATATGTAAACTCCGTTTCTACTTACAAACAATAATAATAAAAGTATTTAATTGGAAACAACTGCTTACTTGCTTTTGTATCCTCACGCAATCATGTGTAATGGTGTGCAGTGCAGCAAATATGAATCAACTTTATAGATTGTATTGATACCTACACTATTAAGCATTTGTATAAGTATAATATTAATTAATATACCTAATATTAAACAAAATTCTACCTACATATAACAACAATAGAGTATTGTGTGCTGTGTAGGTCCCAGATTGGGCATTTGCCCAAGGGGCGCAGAATTTTAGAAAACCTATTTTAGAAAACATAAAGTTACCAATGTGGCTAACTTGTAAAATATTTTTTATTTATTTATTTTATTCTTCGCTGTACATTGTTTACAATAATACAACATATTCCATAACAAAACCATGACCTAATATGGAGATCGTGAAATGTTTTAAATTCCTATAGCAAATCAAAAACCTGGCGACGAACTCAACAATACCACATTAGGGAGGTAAGTGAAATTAACAAAACTGAAATCTAATACAAATGTTATATTTATAAAACAATATTAGTGTAAAAACGGAGGCAAGTAGATCATTTTGCACAGGGCGTCTTTGACTCTAACCCGGGGCCTGATGCTGTGTATTGTATAAAACATCATACTGGTGCACCGACATCATTTGTGGTTAGTTTTGTATTGTGAATAACGCAATCATGTGATTCCCCAAGATATCATGCAACGTACCTATTTGGTTTGTATTGTAAGTTTAGAATTCAAAATCATTTCAATGAAAGGAGCAAAAAAAGTATTTAAAATAACCTGTATATGAAAAATAAAGTGATCCTAGATGTTAAAGTGATGAATTCATTCCGAGGTCTTTTTATTGCTCTCCATGGAAATATAGCCATAGAAAAAAATATGTTGTTATAAATTTTACAAACTAGAAATAGTAGGTATTTGGGATTTACGTCGTAAGTAAGTGTCTAGAAAAAAAATACAGAGTCTGCGGGGTCTGTAAAAAAATTTGTATATTAGTCTGGTTGAAATCCGTGTTTTTTTTGATGTCGTAAACGAAACTCTATTTTAAATTGAAAAAAACATGGCAAATTTTATTAATTATTCAAATTAATGAGCTGTGTGTAGCATGATCTGACTTTATTTTCACATTGTCCTTGAATATTATGGGAACCAATAAATAGAAGTATTAAGTATGTTAAATACATCCAAGCTAATGGTATTATCAATGATAGATTGTGAAGTTTTATGTTCATATATTCAAATCTAAATACAGAGATGTAATAAAAACTTAGATAACATCAAGCTAGTCAATAAAATACAAAATATTTGATATAAGAATAAATAATTCTTCTAAAAGCTGTCATAATTCATATCACGGTATTGTACCTTCTCGCACTTCCTGGATTTTGCCAATAACATTGTTATCCTGAATTATAATTAGGTATATGTATACCTACTTATAAGAGTAAGTTATATTTTTATAATGGGCACATATCGAATTGTTAAGTTTTATTTATTAGAATTATTTGAAGTTTTATTTTATAACACCAGACATACAAAATGACACTAATGGTTATCGGCTGTGAAGGATATTACAGTACCTATTGTTTATTTCAACAAATTATTTATTTCTTTGCTAATTAGGTAGATACAACTTGATATAATATATAGACCCGCATGAAATATCATATATAAACTTAACACTTAAATTAAATATTTAATATTATTATTAATCATGGTTTAAAGTTATCCCTTTTTTTGCCTCTTGAAGATTAAAACACGTTTTAATTTTTAAAATTATGCTAATTTAATAAAAAAGGATTTTCAACAATCTTTCTTACTTGTTGTTTTGTCTTCATAGAGGAATCAAATACCTAGTCGATATCATAAATTTTCAGATCTATAAATACATAGGTAATTATCTCTATATTTATCTATATATATATATAGGGTAGATGACCCAGTTTTGGACACTTTAAGAAATTTTCGTCCGAACACGGAGCAGTACGGAGTTGTAAAAAGAGTGGAATACATTTTTATTTTTTTCTCTTATAGTCCAATCATTATTCTCCTAGAAAAGTACAAAAACAGTATTTGAGAATCGCTAAATAAAAAAGTAAAAAATAAAAAGTCCGACAAGGTCGAAAAACACCGGTTTTGGACACTTTACCCCCGGTTTTGGACATACGTTGTACCAGTTTTGGACACTTATTTGCACTTAGGTTTTTAATCTTTTAAATTAATATAAAATGAAAGAAATGAGTTTTTTATACCGTGTATTATAAAAATTATAAACAAAGAATATGAATTAACTCTATAACTACAATAATGCTCAGGAAAAATGTTTTTTCTCCAAAATTTAGAAAATAAAATAAACTTCTTCTATTATTCCATCAAAGCATATCCCACAAGTGAGGTAGCCAATAAAAGAACCTCATGAAATAATTATGAATATGTCCTCTCCATGCCTACAAAAAATTAAGACATTCAGGATGGGTGGCAAACATCATCGCTGAATTTAAAATAAAAAATATCTTTGTGCTAACACCCATCCGACTTTTACAGGGCACTTGAAAACTTGCGAAAAAGAGTGGGAGATCAATTTTTGTCGGGTGCTCCACAGAACAATAAGAGTAAAAGGTTTTATCATAATTAAAATAAAAAACAAACATATTGAACACTATAATCATATTTAAGCCATTCAATCATGCCAAATTGTATTCGAAGAGATCAATTTCAATTGACAAAATAGAAATTAGTCTCTCTGTCTCTTGTGTAAAATTAAGGTTAAGGTAACACCATTTTAATGTTTTTTCCTCCATAAAATGTAAAAATATTGATTTTCCTATAGTTTTATTAAGGTGTCCAAAACTGAAACACTATGTGAGCCGGTTGTGGACACGTCCGTGTCCAAAACTAGAACAATTGTTAAATTGCTGCACTAGTTGTAGACATGCAAGATTGTGATAAAACAAATGAGTGAAGTTATGAAATATTGTTCAAAATATATTCATAAGACTTCTACCTAATAGTTTAAATGGTTACATTAGCAAAAAATTATGGATTGTTCAAATATTTTCAGATTACTAACCAAAGGGTCCTTGTCGTTTTTGTTAAGAAATCAGTGAATTTACACACGTTTTACTGAAAACTTCAACCATCACGACATTTGACACAATGCCAGCTTATCTGGTCATTTACAAATATGACCATACGCGGAAGAAATGTTATGCATAAATTAAACATCTTAAAATTGTTCACATCCTTATTTCTGGGACATCAAATCTCAAAATGTCCAAAACCGGGGCAGTGTCCACAACCGGGTCATCTACCCTATATATATGTATATACTGTCAAATAGAGTAGGTACCAAGTGATTGGCTTCTGAGCGTAATGAAGAAAGATGTTAATTGTCTTATTTGGATCATAGATATTATTAAGGATGCGTGGCATACTTCTTCACTTAATTGAATAAGTAAAATGTTTGGTTTTTTATTGATACCGCTCTTTTCTTCCAAAATACATAATGTGTTAACAGAAAATAAAAAAGTATATATTTTTAATTCTTCAACATCATAAAAAGCTTTATACTGACTATAAATCCTATAAAAAGATAATATTTTCAATTCGTATAAATTTTGCGAAAAACTCAGATTGAAAAATTGTTTATATAATATTTTTGCCAAAGACTAGCTCATAAATCACATCTCTCAGTCTTCAACTCTCAGCCGTAGAAAACTTGAAGAGGTGTGTTCAGTCAACACAGTACTGACTTAGATAACATAGCCTTGAATTTAATTCTATTGTTTAACATAGGTATACCAACCGTCGATATAAAATTTATTTGAATTTGTACGAGACTGGACACAGCCGTAATGTATCAACCATGATATATTATTTTGGTATAAAATATGATTTAAATGAATAAATATTTAAATTATTAGATTTATCCATAGTGGTTCGAGGTATGAAATAAGAAATGTTCGCATATGAAAAAATAACGCAATGTATACTTTCTGAGTTACAGATATTTGATTATAAAATGCACTGAAAATTGATTTTAACATGAAGAGAATTTCAATTATTTTAGCTAGGCCTGGTTTCTCACATGCTGGAAAATAGTCTACCTCTAACATTTTTAGAAGCTTTGAAAGAAAGCGAAAGGCCAGTGGGCTGACAAAAAAGAAACCGGAAAGAAGAAGTTTGAAACGAGCAGGGAAAGGTCAAGTTTTTCTAGATAGGTGTAATTCAGTTTGCTATGAATGACACAACTAGGTACATTTGTGTTGAATGATGTAATTTTCTAAATACTACAACCATAATATTTCATTAATTTTTGTTACTATAATTTTGCACCAAACCACGAAAAGTATTTTTTTGTATTGTGATCGATTTTGTTTTATTAAAATTTTGTTTGAAGTAGAGTATAACCAACAAGAAAAAAAAAACAAATAAACAAGTGAAGCGGATGCATAAAATCTAAAACGTGAAATATTATCTTGCAGATAAGTTGGCAACGTGTGAATATTAAGCAGTCATTTCCCAGATATTAAAATAATTAGAAAAATAAAATAAATCGAGTAGGTACCTACTTACAAATCTTGGTAGTTCTGCGTAATCGTGATTTTAATCAATATTGGCGTATTGGGAGATAATACACCTATACTCATAGTTATAGTGGGTGCCTGTCTAATACCTATACCTACAATATTATTTGCAATGTCGTGAACGGTAATATCCAACAGTTGAAAGGTTATTCCAAGTTACAAGGCTGTGTACCAAATTTGGATGTTTACCTTTACTTAACTGTTATGCCTTCAAAACTGTGATTAACTTCCATGCCTAACAATATTTAGGTACCAATTAATGTTTGTACTTATTTCACTAAACAAAGACTTACGATTGTCTTGCACTTTTTTAATATTCTAAAATAGAATATTTGCAGCATGGCACTTGGATTTAGTCAGTCGTATAAAGAACATAACAAAGTAATTACAATCAATGAAAATTGTAATAAATTATCTCCTTGTTTGTTTTATTTTTGCATTTTTTTATTACTTAAGCTACTATGTACTATAATATTTAATAATGTAATCAATTCTATGATTGTAAAAAAAGAAACATTCAGATAGTTCCGTATTTATAACTCAATATTCAAACGAAAAAAATGAACTAGTTCAAATTTCAAAACACATTTTTTAATACGCTTTTGTTATTTTGTTTTAATTGAATTATATTCAACTCGTTTGCGAGTGAATTAGGCCAAGCTTAAGCCTAAAGAAAGCTTAATTAGTTGTCTTTGAAGATACTATGATAATATTACTATGACACTTAATTTAGATAGGTAAATATAAATGTGCGAATATTATTTCATTTTGTTGAATAAATTTGTATTTTAACATGAATTCTAGTAGAACCGAAATGGTGTTTAAAGATAAAGCCGATAAAGTTGTTACTAAATTAACATTAACTAACATTATTTACTGGCGCTATGTGTAATATACTATTATATTTATCTAATACCTAGGTGTGAATAAAAACATTGAGGTTTAATAAATTTCCGTGGTTTAAAAATACTTTGTAAGTATACATCACGCACTGCAACACTAAAAGTATTACACGAATAAAAATTTAATAACACATCTTTTCATGATCTAGCATGAGTAGGTGCTTGTACAAAAAATAATAAAGTAAAATTGCTGCTTCGACTTCTAACAACGGTATATTATGATCCTTCGCCAACACGGATCGTATCGAGATTTCGGTTGATAACTTCCAGTTAATAGTTCCCACGATATATACCTCACGATTTAAAAATTTAATAAACAAACAAAATTATCATCGGTAATATTCTATGTTTTTATCATCGACAGTTTCAATCATCTCACCTGTAAACGATAATCATCTTATAAATTATTTTATATTGAGATGTTAATTATTGTTGTTGAGAAATATGTATTAAGTATACCTACAATAAAAATATTAGTTGAGGAAATCGTAAAATATTCTCAAATAAAAAGGTGAAGAATTATTACCGCAGGTTATCGTAATAACAGATATGTGTACAGTTGAATATTACGAAATTATCTTCTCGTTATTTTTTTTGTAATGCTTAGATTTTACAGTAAAAAGGATTTGTTTCAAACGTACATATAAGGTCAAGTACTATTAATATGTTTAGGATGGAATATTTTTGTCAGCATTAATTAATTTATTTATTCAATTTACACATAAGATAAAGTCTTTTACATACATACATACATACCATCACGCCGCTTCCCTCGCGGGGTAGGCAGAAAGGATCGAGCGCCACTTCCTTCTATCCTTGCATACATCTTTCGCTTCCGTCACTGTCATACAATTCCTCATGCATGCTCTCCTGTTCAATGTGCTCAACACGTGACCGTCCTGTAGGATTTGATTTAAATGATCTTGCCATTTAATCCTCGGTCGTCCACGTCTCCGAGCACCATTCCTCTCAGCCAAATATATCTTCTTAGTCATTCTGTCCTCATTCATTCTTTCCACGTGCCCAAACCATCTTAACTTATTTACATTCATCCTTGTTATTACACCAACTTTCATTCCACATTCCTTTCGTATATCACTGTTACGCACACGATCTCTCAGACTTTTACCACACATACTTCTCAACGATCTCATTTCCACTGCATTTATGCCACTTTCATCCTTCTTTAACCATGTCCACGTCCATGTTGAACAAAAAAAAATAGTAACAATTATAACAAATCCGACAATAATTTTTAATACCTATTACAATTTTACAATAGGTATTCATTAAACATCACGATGAAAATATTCGATAAATTCATTTCAGCGATGAAGTATGCCACCCACCCTGATAATTTTCTGTTTTCATTATTAGTTTTATTGGCACGGAGAGGATAACTTGCATGTTTGTTACGTGCAGTTGGCACGCTGGCTACCCCACTTGTGAGAGATACCGTGATGGTATGAGAGGCTTTAAAGAAATGATAAATTAGCTTTAATTCATTACTGGACTATCATTTTTCCTCTTTCGTCAGTACGCCTAGACATACTAGGAACCAACAAAGTAAGTATAAGTAGGTACATACATAATCTATTTTTATTTAGTGTGTGACAAAAGAAACTATCAGCTGGTGTGAAATATCTAATTTAGAAGATGTATAATAATAAAAACATAATAGAAAGTTGCAACTTACTGACAAAACACAGCAAAATAGGTATTATTCAAAATAATTTACAAATCGATATACCTACTTAATATAAAGTAGAATTTATAGTAGATGAATTGATATTTTATACTCGAGATTATCTCGCGGCTGGTATAAAAAGTAAAAATATTTTATTATGGTTTCCAAACATTTTTGAAGATAAATTGAATAAATGTTGTCTGTTACGCACTTATAGTAAACAATTATATCCCCTTAAAAACTGTCATATAAAGACGCGAAAACGTGACTAAATCGCTATTAGTTATACTTACTTAATTCAAAATAATGTCAATAAATATTGTAGGAAACATATCGTAGGTAGAATGAAAAACAGCTATAATAATAGGTATATTGTTGTAGTGAACTTGACAAGTTGACCACCTCAAAGTGGAGAGTTATTACACGTTACGTAATGGTTGTCTGACACGGAATCATACTTATTCTACTTACATAGACTTATCACATGCAATTTGCTCGTAATATATTCTCGTCTCAAACAATAACAATCATATTTCAATTTATTTATGCTATTATTTTGTTTTAATTACTTCGCATAAACTCTAAAAGACACATTATTTATAAAAATTGACCTCGACGCGGCGGAGAGAAAAAAAAAGACGAAACTTTTGTGCTAACGAGGAAAACAATATACCTAGTTATGAATAGTTAGCAAAATTCAATGCCAAATTCTCAAATTTAATTTCAGTCTACAAGAATATTATGTAATGAATGATGAGTTTTACCTACGTATGATGATAGTATACTGCTACCCTATTATTTAATTTAATATCAAAACAATTGCAAATAAGTATATTAATGTATTTGATTAATGAAATCCAATATAGTAAACCTTTTAAAACGCATATAGATCCATTACAATATGATATATTACCCATTTTAATACATGTTAATGATAGTGTTTATTAAAAAATATTATAACGATACGATCCTTCCGACCTTGCAGTTGGAATAGCGCAGCACAGCGTCCATTTGGAGATACTATCACAACAATATGGCTAATTTCATACATCCTTGATCGTAAATCTATCTTCAAGGTTGTCGTCAATGAATCAGATACACACACATCGCAAACTTTAATATTTTTTTTTGTATTCATTTTATTATTTAGGACTCCGAACTGGACAATGAAGATTTTTTTCAATAAAATAAGAGCTACTATTAAATTAAAATACTATCCACATTAAGTAGATAATATATGTATGTACCCACAATATCTATTACTTGTCTCAACGGAAACTATAATTATTATTAAAAGTTGTAGATATATTCAATAACAATAAATACTCTTTTGCAATAATTAATTTAATTAGCATTAATAAATAGTTAATAAATACTGTAATTAAATATTAAACCAGTAAACAAAGTGATGAACACTAATGTTCAATGCTTGGTAAGAGTTCGATAGATGTTGCATGTATGTAATTAGAAAGGTCTACATAAGATATACGACTGTTAGTTTATTAAAAATGTAGCATCAATGTCGCTATATAGGTAAAAAGTAATTTTTTTTCAAACAATAGCAAACTTATCAATTTCATTGTCAAGATAAAAAAATATTTATCAAAGAATTCATCTCAAAACATACGTATATTGAGATTGCGATTGGAAAAATAAAGGAAAGGGTAAAGGAACATTTAAGCTGATTAAAAAACATCAGATTCTCTGAATTTCCTAAACATTTAATAGAAGACAAGTATTGAATCAACCACAACGACTCCTTAAAAAGTTCTTCACATTAGGTATAAACTATTTATTTTAAGAGAAACATTGGGAAACCATAAAAGAAAAATTTATCTTTATTTTTACCATCATTTCGTGCACCAGGTGGGGTATGTAGGGAGAACGGAACGCTATGTTGATCTATTCTTACATGCATCTTTCACTTCCTCCACATTCATGTCGTTTCTCATGCACGCTGATTTCTCTTACTCAACACACGAACGTCCTTGAGAGTTTGATCTTGTTTTGGATGTCCGCACTTTCTCACACCCCTTCTTTCATATAAATACACCCTCTTCGTCATCCTTCCCCGTCCATTTGCTCCACATGTTCTACATGTCCACACCATCACCCAACTTATCTCCAATTTTTAGAATATACCTATTTTGTCCTAAGTCCTCGTCCTTTCCCATCCCTCTTTATTTACACCATTATAGTTTGCATATTATATTTTTTTTTGTCTTGTTAGTATTGATAATGTCTCATTAACAGACAAAACAGCATTGTCTTCATAACGAAAAATAAAAGTATGTAGTAAAATAAGTATCATAGTTTAGTTTATCTAATATTTTTCTTATTTCCAGTATACAGATAAGTTTTCAGCTTCTTTTCCGAACCCTGTTTATCTATATAATATATAAAATTCTCTTGTCACGGTGTTTGTTATCATACTCCTCCGAAACAGCTGGATCGATTTTGATTAAATTTTGTGTACTTATTGGGTAGGTCTGAGAATCGGCCAGCATCTATTTTTCATATCTACCTCTTATAGTTAAGGGTGGTCCACCCCAATGTTTTTTTTATTTTTATTTTTTGGACAATTTTTTTTTTTTTATTTTTTTATGGTGAGGCATCAAAAAATACATACAGCCCTAAATTTTCACCCTTCTACCATCAACCTCTATTTTTTTATAGCGACATTAGTAATCTAGAAATAATTTTTATCGCAAAACAACGTTTGCCGGATCAGCTAGTCTCCATATATAGATTCATGAGTAGGTAGGTACTATTTGCCGGGGCATCTGTGAAGCAGCCAAAAGACCAGCGACACGTAACAAACACATAAATGTGGAAAGTTATAAACAAATTATTGATTTACAAGCATATTATAATCTTATAATCTTATTTAAAAATTAGGCAAGTATTGGTTACACTAATAAAAATAAAAAATACTTAGGTATAGGTGTATAATCTGCCACTTTCATCATCATTAACAAAAGTAATCAAACTACTTTTTAATAATACGGATTTTAAAACGTAATACAAACCTGCGACAGGATAACGTTGATTGATTTTGATTCATCATGCACCTGTTCACACAAGTAACAGAAGAGTTGTGACTTTAACCCACGATTACTATTGCAATAGTGCACGACTTAAACATAAAATTAAGATCATAATATTGACTACAATAAAAATTTAATATAATCAAGGTTGATTTTGTTATTACTGATTCATTAGAAAGAGGATCAATAAGTTTTAAATATGTTGTGATTATTCAATTCAATATTGATCATTATTTAGATCGTAAAATAATACGGTTATGAATACGGATATGATGCGTAATTGAAATATGTAATCAATTCAAGGCAATATTAATAAATATATCGATATGAGAATTTCAATTTTAGTATTTTTTTTTACTAATAAGAGTATGTACACATGATGTGATTGCGACCGTTCCATTTATTTCCATAACTTTTTTGTTTGGTTTATTTTTCTTCTCAAATCATATCATGACCACGTAAACCACTGATTATTTGAGAGAATACCTTTGTCTTTTGCAAAGTCAAAAAAATCCTCCACATCTCTGATATTTGTCTAGCCGAGAATATTTCCTAGTCATGATCCGTGCCTTTTCTCTCCGTTCGTCGATATTCCTTATGAGGTTTAGCACATTGAGTTTACCTTTTTTATTTTAGAAGCTTATTTATTTATATAATAAATATTTACTTATATTACCTACATATTATATTTCAGGCCCTGGCTATGGTCTCTGTGATACTAAATAGCACTAAAATCCATGAAGGCGTTTCGAGATTTTTTATTTATGCAATATATCCAGGAAGAATATATAATTTAAATAATTTTCAGTTTTTTTTTCCACGTTTTATCTATGATAATTGCACTACGGTGCATTCAACAAATTTGCTTTAAATGTGCAGACAATAACTAACTGTCTAAGTAGGTATGTATAATACACTACTTCTTTTTATTCATTCGTGTCAGCACTGTCAAACTGTCAGTTGATTGTGATCATTGTTCCAATCCAATACAAAATAATATATAACAATGTTCGTACAAAATATTGTGGTCTCCCAAGATACGTATGAGGAAATGTTCATGACATTGTCTTCATTACTCAGTATGGTTTTACTGCCATGACATTTGACCAGAAGATGTTTTTAAATAAGATCTTTCAGTTCAATTTTATTGTATAAGTAAATTAAATTTTATATTGTTGTTTTTTTGTGTCGAATAACGTACTATGCTACTATAAGTTATAACCAAGCACATAATTATTTCCTATTTTGCAATAAATTAAATATTATAGAAGTACGTAGCTACTGATATTTATGAGTATTTTTCATTGGATTAGATACTCGTATATCGTTAAACAATTTACATTGTTTATATTGATATTTTCGCTTCATCAATAATGATTTCGTTTTACATCAATCAAAATTTTTGAAATTGATTTTTACGGATTTATTAGACGAGTATACAGTTACATAAATTAACAATATTTATTTGCATCCGTTATATATTTAAAATTTATAAATAAATTATATTTAGAAAAGTTGTGTATCTTTTATATAAGTTGTAAGTATAAAGCTATGGGCATGTATTCAATATTGATCAAAAAATAAGGCTACCTATAATGTGAAGAAAAATTACTTAATAAAAACAAATTGATGTAAATAATAGATGAGATTTATTTCTACCATGTACCCATACGTTCAATGTTTTGAAAAAAAGTGCATTATTTTTCATACTTGTTACTATGTACATTGTTATTTTATTTAACCAATTTTATGAAAATTACCTACTTCAGATCTATCAAAGTTATCAAAGAGTTAATTCCGCATTTTGTATAAACCTTACACTTATTAAATTAATATTACATTGGGAAAGTTGCATTACTTATTTTTAGGTATTATTTACAATATATAAAAAAAAATATCTTTAACAGATGAGTAAACATTGACTAAAGTAAATATATCGAAGAAGTTTCTTGCAACCAACACGAAGATCTTAAACAATCCGTGACCGATGTGTCATCATACGTCCAGTCGCGTTCATGAAGTGTCAGTCACATTCTGGTATCCTCGTTGTATTTTGAAAGGGCTCTCTCTCTTTTTCTCTGTCCATGATGTCCACGATGCATCGGTCACCAAGATACATAATATTATTATGACCTTGTTTGAAATCGTGATATCCAATTTGATAGTCATCGTTGTTTTCACGTTATATGGGGCGCGTGGAGGCTATGTTTTGTATGGATATTATAACTTACATAGGTATACATAATATATTATTACTCCCAAACATAGGTCACACATTAATTATTACAACACTTTTAATTAAATAAGTACCTATTAATCTATATAAACTAATAAACACATATCTGTCTACTCAAAATCGCCGTACAATTGTAATAAGATCGATGGTAAGTTTGTTAGCACGTATTAAAAATCATTTGAAGAATGTTTAGAGCGTTTTTTTTTTTTTAATTTTGAAAAATATGTATTAAAATATAATAAAGTTACGAAAGCAAAATACAATTTACTTTTCTGACCCCTAACCCGGAATATGCTTTGTAATATGACACCTGCAAACATTCGCGGGCGACGCTCTTGAACTCCACACTCAAATAATGGATAGCCTCTCTTTTGTCGTCATTATTAACCAACAAAATAATAGTTTTAAAAATTAATAATAAAATTTTTACAAAGAAAAATCAATAATCTACATACTGGTATAAGTATTTTGTCATATCACGCATTCTATGATTAATAAAAAAATTAAGAAAACAGCAGTTTGATAAGTGACGACTGGTGTACAATATATTTACATGTAGTAGTGACTGGTGTATTGTCTCTACAATATATGTGGTAGTAAGAATATCCAATACACTGGAACACTGCATTGAAACAATACCCATTTGTATATAGATAGATATACTTTGAAATTAATAATTACACAAACAAATTACAGTAAGGCGTCTAAATATGATCCATGAAACAATAAAAAATGTAATAATATTCATATTAATTGAGTAGTGTACTTTTTATATAATTATTATGGTATAAATGTGAGGAAGGTATTATTATTGTGAACATTATTCCTCTGATTTCATTAATATTGCTTATTTTTTTCCATAGGCGTATATTAACTAGTGGACCATTGTAAAAATTTAAAAAAATCATATCATAATTTTAAAATGATATCATGATAGCAGATAATGAAATTGACATCAAGTTACAGTACGAAATGCTTGGAGATATGCCATAGCGGCAGTGTCGACGCATGATTCATGAACTAATAACGGTGGCGCTACCGTCGCATGGAGGGAAATATAAATTGACAAATTCGTTTACCAAGGTGACATCTCAAAAAAAAAGGGTTTTTTAATAAAACTGCTGAACACAACTCAAAATAAATTACATATACTTGTGCAATAATATTTTATACGCCAATGTCTGGTACATTCTTGGAGTTTTGTTACGTAATACAGCCATAATACTCATGTAAATGTTGAAAATGACTATACTTAGCTACCGCAGATTTGTCATTCACGTACTGTGTGACTATAGTCAGCTCCCGCATATTGAAAGCTAATGACAGAACAAGGCAATGAGGCACTCATACCTTCCCTCTCTGAAGATGCGTACTACAATGTAGGCTAAATGTTAGGAAATGTAAGCAAACCTGGAAAAAGGCAGTAGATATAACGCCAACTGCGATAGTCAAAGATTTTACATATTTTATAGTAGATTATTTCAGAAAAGTATCGTTTTACAACGGCAAAAAAGAGCACTAAAACTGAAATTATCCTTATAAGGTAAAAAGCTTCAATTACTATCAATACTTAATCTAATACTACTGAATCTAATAAACGTAATAACTGGTATTTAAATCAGGTTGATATTATTATTATGAGTCTGCCTCTCTATATTTATCTACCTTTATCAACGGCACAACAATTTGTTATTGCACGTTGTTGCATATACTTTTTTAATATAAACAATTAAATATATTTATCTATTATTATCTACATAGGTATATTAAAATAATATTGTCAGATTTGTTTAAAACAAATCGACAGTTCAGGAAGAGGTTCGTGCAAGTCATTTCTTAATAGTGCTTACTACAATAATATTATTTTACCTTTATACAGTAACAGTATTGTATTTTAATACCAGCTTTAAATCCTTTTTCAATTAGGAAATAATGATCAATTGAAAAAAAACAATGTAAGGCAATATTTTTTTATACGGATTTAATAAATGGTAAAAATGACTTCAATAAAATGAACAGTATAAAAAACATTATACAACCCCTTACAAAATGTATAAGTTTGTAGGTTTACACGGTGATTTGTACAAATTTATTCTTGTGTGTTTATGGGTTTGCAGCCGCGTGTTTGTTGGATATGAATCCGTAACTTAAGAAGGAGAGAAGACATAGAAATCCCTGAAGATGGCCGCAGTAAGTTGGTCGAAACGTAGGATATAGACATCGTAGCAAACGCAGGAAACCCACAAACATAGAATAACAGTATATTATAGTTTTACAAGATTTTATTATTCAGATACATGCTCGAAATTACTTAATATACTCGTAGATTGTATTGCTTTCTCTATAAATTGACTAATAAAAGTTGTGGATAGAGGATATATATAATATATACATATTAACAAACGGATTGAAATATTTATTAAATTAACACTTTAGGACGTACAGTAATGTACGTTAGATTATTAGATCTCTAAATATAAAATGCATACTATATATTATCTTACATATATGAACAACGGTTAAAATAGGAACATTATTTTGTTCTTGGTAACCTTGCAGCTTTGGATTGTTCTCACAATTCGTTAGTGTTTTGTAGGAAATTTGAACCTAACGTTCCTTATAATTTAACTTTACTCATATTGCACAAAGGTGTGCTAAACATTTCTCGACGTAAAACATAAAAAAATAAATTTATAAATGAATTCTTAGTAAACCTCCATCAAAATGCCAAACTTTTATTTATTTGGAGTAAATATTGGTAGATCTTGTTAATTTATAACTTGTTGCTCGCTTTCTTCTCTCCACTGCTGAATATAGGCCTCTTCAAAACTTTTCCACACTTTTCGATCTCGAGCAACACAACACCACTGTTATCCCATCACCTGGACAATATGGTCAACCCATCTTTTTTGTGGTCTTCCAACACTTCTTATGTCCTCCCACGGTCTCAATTCAAAAGTTCTGGTGTTTAATAACTACCCCCATATATTCAGTTCAGGATGATGGTACCTTCTAAATGTCCTCACTGATGGAAGATGGTTTATGTTCTTAAGATCTGTTTCTAGAAAATAACATCAGGAAATGTTTGTCGCTAGTCATCGCATTTTGCAGTGATGAGTTTTAGGCCGCACACGGAAAGTAAGTTTCTAATTTATAATTATTATTCTAGGACACCCTTTGACAAAGCCCCTGATTAAGAATGCAATTATTTCAGAATTGATGTCGGTAATACGTTGTTTAAAAACAGAGTTTTAACATAGATTTTATTAAACTCAAAGAAAACTACATCAATAAACGGTAAACTTACAGTAACTTACTATTAAACCTGTTCATGTTTCTTCAATGAGTATCTACAAAATTATGTCGAATTATTGACAAATGACATCAATTCTCATTATTAAATTTTAAATCACAACAAAAAGTGCACCACTCCCTCCAGATTAAATACATAGTAAACACTACATAAAAAAAACAATAATTGTTATCGAAATAATAATAAAAATGTTTTCATCTCATTCGGTACCAATATAATCCTAAATAATTAATGAACACTTAGTTTTTTCTAGTCTATTGTAATAATTTATGAACTTAATTTTTTCAATCATAGTTTTTAATAAAACTGTTAGTCACCAAAGAGGTGTGAGGTTTGCATTCTGTAAGTGATTTATTAATATTATTTTATTTATATTACTTCAATTTAATACGGTAGAGCTGAATATAAATAATTTGAAAGAATCCGAATTGAAAAATGAATCACATGGTACAATTACAAGGTAATTTTATTGCGAATTTATGTTCAGCCAATCAGAATGATAAAGCATAGAATTAATTTTATGGATTCTTCTACACCATCACGGCATATCTCACAAGTGGGGTAGACAGCGGACTAACTGCAAATAATAAACATGCCAATTAATTGTCTTCTCCGTCCAGATCAAAATGTACCTAATGATTCCTAGTATTGCATATTTTATATCTAAATTATTTTATTACAAAAGTTGAATTAAATTCATAAGACTTTAAAAAGTCAACATAAAAAATATTGATACATGAACATGAATTGCGTCAGAGATGTGGTAGCGAGCAATATATCTGTTTCACAATGCCATAAAAAGAAGACTGATTTGTGATGACAAAACGTAATTAATTTTATTGGTTATTATTTAACAAGATTCTAATAAAAAAATATAATATTCATATCTTCGCGGCAATTTAGTTTCACACAGGTAAATTTTATAGCTTTTTCGGTGCCTCGAGCAATACGCAGTAATAAAATATTATAAATATGCATATTATCTATTTCGTAATAATAAAATTAATAAAGATTTCATGATGAAAATAATGAAGTATTATTTAATTATTTTTAGGGTATCCTGTTTATAAATAATAGTAGGACTGTTAATAAGTTTACTAGGGAGGAAGTGGAAATGTAAGTATGTGAAATTAACATCCTGTAAAAATATTGAAAAATAAAGTTTTAGTCAAGAAATGTAAAGTTGAGGAAATTTTTTTATTGGTTAGCAAAATAGTTCCTAATTCTAACGATCATTAGTTGAGGAATTTTGCAACGTTTTACGAGTTCACGAGCTTTCGCTATCACGGATTGAAGAATATTTACAAAGTTATGTATACATTTTTAAAATCATTGTATGTAGGTATAAGAAATTTTCTACAATCACGTAGTCTGAGTATACTTGTGTAACGATAGTTAATGTATTTGAATAAGTTAATTGTAATTACCATTGTATCAACGCATAGCTAACTAAGGCGATAGTAATTGATTTTCTTATCTGATAATAATTATAATAAATGGATGCATATTAATTACAATCAGTGAACATAAAGGAGAGAATTAAATTACTTATTTATTTCATTGATTAGGCTTTTATTCAGTAATCTGTACATGGATCCGGTCAGTATAAAATGTAAAATCGATTAAGTTACTAGTTATACTTGAATAGCATCGGGTACTTTTAAATTATTTGATTTCTATGCAATATTTATCAGAATTGTAATAAAATATTTCTATAATTCGTATGGAAATACGAACACATCGCAGGTTTTTTTATGGTGGTATTTAGTTTATCATAAATAAAGTATATCCGGTATTTTTATATAAACTCGATTTTGATGAAATTTTGTGTGCTTATTGGGTAGGTCTGAGAATCGGCCAACATCTATTTTTCATGCCCCTAAAAGTTTAGAGTGGTCCACCCCGAATTTGTTATTTTATTTTTTGGACAATTTTTTTCTATTTTTTATGGTGAGACATTAAAAAATACATACAGCCCTAATTTTTCACCTTTCTATCATCAACCCTTATTTTTTCATAGCGATATAAGTATATGGCAAATGTATATGACATAATGTATTATGCGAAACAACGTTTGCCGGGTCAGCTAGTAAATATATAAAACCATAGTGTTTTATATCGACAGTGTATGCATAACTTACAAAAAAAGTCAAGTTTTTTTATTAATTTTGGTATATTTTTATGTACCAAAATTATATTTATAAGGCGCATACCTAAAGGTAATATTATTTATGTGCTCCTTAAAGAAACAATCTGAAATGAAAATGAATGTGTTAGCTTTTTACTTGCGCATTTATTTTACAGAAAATAATAATATCATGAATATCACTTCCTTGTCACCAATCTACTTAAATAAAGTGACGAAACATCAGATCGGTCCTTACAGAGTCGTGACAATGGTGGAAGCCATTTTAGTTCCAGTCACGAGCCGCTAATGATTTTGGGTGCCATAATAAATCAACAGATAAAATGAATAAAGGTATCAATAATCATTTCACTGACATATTGCAAGAAAGCGTTATGTGAGATGATTGTATAAGAGGTGGACTAGGGCTATTACAGATTATTGAGAAGATTATCACGATAACTACAATTGTTTAGGTTATACATATTTCTTTATTTATATTATAAAAAAATCTGGATTTATTATAAACCTAAATAAATCCCAAACGCCATCACAGTTAGCTTGTGTCCTGAAGGTGGAGTAGGCCAGCAGCGGGTGGAATCAAGCCCGGGATCTTTCGAAGAATAATTTAATGAGAATATTGGAAAATAAACTATTATATATGTATACGAATAAAAACATTTCTTACAATTTAATACGATCTTTAAATAAGTCCCTAGCAAATAATATGTCTTCTACTATTTTCTGCTTAATGAGTTTTGCCACTTATCCTGAATGACTCATTTTTGTATGGTACGAAGCGGACAATCTCTTTGTCTATAACATGCAGTCAGTCTACTGGCTACTCTAGTTATGGGAAATGCCGTGAATCCCTTGATTGAAAATACTTAAAATATGTACTGTTTTTCATTGGACCATATTGGTGCATTGATGTTTTTAAAATAATTATATTAGCTTTATTATTTACGTGTCGTAAATAAAGAGAATTGAATAGAAGCAAATGAGTTTATTTCGGTGTGATTTTAAATATGTACAAGTACATATATATAAATTTGTCAAGGACAAGGAAATGGTTACTCTGAAAGTAGGTACTTCTTATTTTCTATTATTTTTTGTTTAACGGAACTAAATAAATAATTTAGGAAGAAAAAAATGTTGGTGTGGTTAAGATCCTTTATTTTTTTTTTGTTTTAAACCCCACCTTTAACAATCAAATTACTCTCATATTATTTTATATAATTGTTTAAGGTTTATCGAAATTGCATGATACAATATGCATATACCATAGACATATTATATGACTATAGATTATTCACAAAATTTTCACATCTGAGGCATACCATTCCTGCTGCCTTCCATGCATATTTATGTCGTTTAAGTATGTACGAAAGAGATAGATTATAGTTTCAGAGTAACATATGAAACAATATTGGTGAAACATTAATCAGATAGCAAAAATATCGCGAACATTATTTTAAGCATTTTCTCGTATGCTATGTATTTTCTTCTATGTCTATGGAATATTCAGTAAATGACGCTCTCGTCTACGATCAACCACGACTCGACTTCTCGCAACGTGCGACTATATTCAGTAGGCCTAGTCAAAACACATTTAAGCGTTACGTTTTCGTTTCGTTTTCGTTCAAACGTTGACGACGTTGTGAGAACGCGTCAATTTTCGTAGCTACTTGTGTATTTTAGCTACGAAAATTGACGCGTTCTCGCAACCTTGTCTTGTTTGAACGAAAACGTAACGCTTAAATGTATTTTGACTAGGCCTACAGGACACATATCTGTTTATAAAGTGTTGAACTTATTTTTCTATAAAGCTTGTCTATTGTTGTATATGTCTATGGTAGGTATATACAAATCAAGGTGAGGCGGTAGAAAACATTGCATTGAAAAAAGAATGCACAGAATACGTCTCTGAACATTGAAATCGAACAATATACAAAATGAACTTACAAAGTGGGTATTCGTACTCAAAGAAAATGCGTGGAATATCGTGAAAGGAATATTAACTATTTTTCTTTCAGTCTAACTCATCCTTATTTTAAAATACTTTTTACTATTTTCCTTGGTGTCAATACATAATTGACTCAAGGAAAAAGAAAAATACAATACGTGAAATTATCATTGATGAAGCGAGTTACAAAAAATCTTATGTTTGTTCAATTGAGATTAATGAATAACATTTTATGGAAAAAATTGTACCTTTTTGATGTAAACGTAATTTTCATAGTACCTACCTATTGTAGATGGATTGGTTAATTGATTAGATCTCTCTAATTATATTTCAATCATATTATATGAAAACGGTACCTACTTGTTAAAATGCCGTGGATGCCATGATGATAAAGATGGATAGACATACCTTCTTGTAAGGTATACCTAAGTCTATTCATATACTGTTTGCTTCACGGCCATTTTTAGGGTCCATATTTCTTATTTCTGACATATATTTCAATGTTTGAAAACAGTGCAATGTTATCGTCAGAGTTCAACATTTTTATAAATGTAAAAATCTTTTGTTTTTAATTACGTAAATACATAACTCTTCATAAATTTTATTAATAATTATATGAAACTACCTAAATAACACAAAATGAAATACAACAATAGGTACTCAACATGTATATTTCGCAACTTTATTTCAAGGAAGGTTTTGTCGCTAAAATGTTTAAATTGATATTACTACAATACTTTTATCATTAATCACTTAATGTTAATACATATAACTTTATCATTATTATATTATTAATAACAAGCAATACGCGGATGCGGAGAAGAGAAGGTAGGAAGGGAGATGCTGGTCGTGCAATTAAGATTTGAATAAATTATAGATCGATCACTGTTATCTTCATTAGTTTTGTTGCGAAAAAAGTATTCTCTGTAAATTTTGTGAAAGTGTGAAAAAAGTAATTTTAAGTGACTTATCGAAACTGCATGACGAATTACTAGAAGAAGGCACCAAAACTTATTCATTTTAAAAATGTATGGAAATGACAGCTCTCGTCTGTCCCATAAAGTCCAACCAAAAGAAGATAAGGTAGAAAGTTTGACAATAACTCTTCTTATATGTATGTGTTTTGTGTCCGTGTGTTTATAAAATGTCTTATCTTCTAAGTAATACTTATTGTATTATGTGGTTTTGTTTTAATATTCAGATCAGATCGCAACAAATTCTTCAAGTTTTAATAAACCTTTAACGGTCGAACACGTGTTTAATATTTTACGGATACATTAAATTAGGCGAAAGTATTATTCGTATTGAAGGGAAACCAGAGTATTTTACGGATAAAATAATCATAAACAGTGTTGCCCGTCACCATTAGAAATTAAAAACACGATATTTCAAATCGTTTTTCATTCTAATATTTTTCAAGCCAGACTCAAATTAGACAAATATCTAAATAGTCATTTTGAATTACCTATGTATGACGAATAATGTGCACAGGTATAAACGACTGCATTTATGTAAATAGCTTGGAATATTTCAAGAGTGGCCTCATTCGATTCACGATTTATCGATAAAATTATATTTTTATTCGACGTTCAAGGTTGCGGTGCACGATACCAAAGTTCGTAAAAAATTATATTAATTTTTATTTTTTCGTTATTATTAACGTAATTGTATTGTTACTGTAGGATTCATTCTACTTGAATGAAACTGCAATAAAATTTTATGTAAAGTTTATTTTGATACTTATCCTAATAAGGTGATTACAGTATTTACAGCTTCATGTATATTATTATTTCGTAGGAGAAGTAAAAAAATACATTATAATAATAACTAGACAACTTTTTAAGATGCGCCGTTTTGTGGAGTAACCACCGCAATTATGCCTATTATTTACTTTTTAGTGTTTTAATTTTCAATTAATTCAGAAAGACTGAATTTATGAAACGAGATATATAGTATCTACTTTAAAACTGAAGTTCAGTGCTAAAAAAATGTGTTAAATAAATCTGTGGTAACAATGTAAAGGGGCATGAGTCAATTTTGCGGTATTGTAAATAAATTGTCTTATAAAACTAGGTAATCCTTGATGGCATTATTCGTGAGGTATGGCATATACCTACCTACATTTCTGTGGAGGGAATAAGTCAATACCGCAAAACTGACTCACGCCCCTTTACCTTATAAATTTACCGCAGAAATATACCTATTTATTTTGTACAGTGTGTATTTTTAACTGCATAAAAGTGTGCATTTTTATTTATGAATATTTTAAAGTTTAGTTTATCGACCGACGGTTCTTGTTGGAAGTTCATATTAATAATTTTTAAAATGAAACACAATATACAGTATAGTTATTCCGCTATTGAAACTGATTTGATTGACATCAATAGTGAAATAACTATACCGTGTTTCATTTTAAAAATTATTAATATGATTATTTTGTTTTACCTACTTAATTTTATTACTATTATTTCTCGTTGCTTTTCGAAAATAATTACGAGTACCTACTCAACATTTTACATTTATGTTGAATAAAACAAAAAATTGTTACGCATATAATAATAATAATATCATTATCTATTTTTTCAACCAAATAAACAAAGCTAAATGAAATTATGTGTTCAACTCAAATACGCTATCAGTTTATAAAATAAACATCGCAATATTATTCAACTTTGTGTCTCTTTATCTATAAATATCTTGATATAAAATGTAAACAAGTTGATTTTGCCTTTCGTGCAGCAATAACTACACAATTATAATCTTATATGTTTAATATTTTGATGTGCAGATTTATTGACATACCTACCATTGATTTAATAAGCAGGTATAATTCTGTATCATTAAGTAATGTAATTACACTTTGTATCGACAGTATAAATCTTTTTACATATTCACTAAGGTCAATCGAAAGTACCATACTGAATATTTTATAATTTGTAATGAAATCAAACCCAGAGGTACTATAGTTATATTTGAATAATTAGCCACTTAATCAATGTATAATGTACGCCTTTGACACTGATTCCAACGGATAAAAATATTTCTATGCTATTCTCATAATTCAACTTTTTTTTATCAAGTGTTGTTGAATGAATCAATATTATACTGACGTTACTATTTTTTTTTACTACGTAATACGTTCAAAAGAGTAGATCGTAGAAATATTTGTTTCAACAATACGCATCAAAATTTAATTTAAAAAAAAATGTTGAATTATGGTTCTCAGTTCCATAAATCAATTTGATAAAAAAAATCATATTATACCCATTAAAATTCATGAAATTTTATATTTTTATATTCAATATAATTATGATGATAATGATGATGACACTGGATGATTTTATTTTAACGCTGATTAACAGTCCCTAGACCGTCTCAAGGGCACCGGTGAAGAGTTTTGTTTTCAATTTGCTTCTCAAGCTGGTGATAGTCTGACTATCTCTCAATGGCATCGGAAGGCGATTCCACGTAACTGGTCCAACAACACTTAAGTCCCTCTCATAGAAGTTATACCGGATCTATTGTTCTATATAATTTTATTAAAGAAAACTAGTTTTAATAAAACATTTTAGACGTGATTATTTTAATAAAAAAAGAAAATTAAACAGTAGGTAGGCAACCAATTTTTTGGAAACTCGTTGATCAACAACAGTTGAATAATAGAAGAAAGTTTTATTTTTTAAATCTGCAAATAAAAAGCTTTTCCAACAAAGGCGGGTGTTGCTATTCAAACAATTATTGTCCAATAATTTATCGGTTTAATATATAATTTTAAATGTACGTAGGAGTTATTTTTTTGTTATCTTCTAATCTATTCAATGTGTTAGCATAGTTAAGAGGAGTGCCAATGTTGTTTATACCTACCTACTTTTTTCTATAAATTAACAAACAAAATTCAAATAAATAGAGAGGGCAAAGGTGCATACATATGCTTGCAAAAATATACAATTATTAAATGCATCACAACCAATTCCTTAAAGTTTTCTTTCATCTTAAATTGAATTAGAAAAAAATCATAATGAGTGATATATGATAAAATATACAATTAATTAGGAAGATAATATCAGGGAAAATATTCATAATACGTTATTATTTTATAGCGTTTCCGTATTGTTAGTGAAGGTGCAATTACATACATTTGCAAGATTTAAAAATATAAATATTTTTCAATTCAAATGTTCAGAGACTTGCAGAATATTTGTAAACCTATCCGGAATATAATACGTTTTCCATTTTTTTCTGTAAGCAAATTTTCATAATATATCACCCGGACATGAAGCAGGATGGCTTGCATGTTTATTATACGCAGTTCTTCTACAGGTTACCCCACTTGTGAGAGATGTCGTGATGGTATGAAACATTCTGAATTTAAATTTTGAGATTTGTCACTCGTCATCTTGAAGTTATGGGAAGGAGAAGTATTGGTTATTGATTTGGTTCATCCGCTAGATACTCCATTTGTAAGACATGTCGAAAGATAGACAGACTAAAATAGGTATTTTAATGTATGTATTCAGTACTGTATGTATGCTTAGGTATATTTTACAATTTATGAGAACCATATAGTTATAAAGTTAGTATGTAATATTGATTTGTAAATATTTTAACAACAGCCTAAGGGAACGAATCTAATAGAAAAACATACAAGGATTGCAGTCGGTTATTAGATCGCAGTTCCGGTTATACGAGTATACTATGACGGGTTTATACAATACTGTCTGTGTTAAACTATAAATAATATAAAATATAACGTCCTTGATAATACTGTTAAAAATGTTATAAATCAATACAGATACCTATTCGCTATCGAAATATTTGTAGACAACCTATCAATTTATATTTGCTCTAAGGGTTTATAGCAAAAGAAGAAGCAGGGGTCAACTAGATGGTCTGGAGTGTTAAGGAAGTTATGTGCGATACGGAAAGCTTTCATCCAGATAGAGGACTGACGGGAACCTGCAGTGATAGTTACAAATGGTACAAGGGGGTGGTATTCATGACTGACGACAAATATCTGAAACTTAACCAATTTTTAAAAATTACATACGACTTTTCTGCCGACAAAAGGTACAGACGAAATTCTCAAACTTAGCCAATTTTTAAGAAATACATTTGACTTCTCTCTCTCTCTCTCTTTCGCCCTTTTCCTCATATTGCTTGAAATGGTAGCAGTAGTAAACTCTCTTAGTAACCTCTCTCTACTTGTGTCTGTCCTAGGTCATAGAAAGAGCGTAACGAAAGACAATGTAATTTACAGGTACATGTTACTCCAACTTGTTGGACTACGTCCACAAAATCTTCTCCTTTCAACACATCCTACGATGACGAGTTTTCTAGGTTATCTGGCTCTTTACTCATGGTGTGTTCGAAATATTACAGGATGTGTCTCAAACATACGGTGGACAAGATATCCTGTATGTTTATTTAGGCAATGCTCGATTCGTTGATGAATATCAATCTATGTCAAACATATAAATGTAATTTTTTTTGTGCACAAATAGTTTAATTTATGACCAATCAATAGTTAAATGTTGACTGTTGTTGATAAAAATAAACAATTAAACAAAATAATCCAACATGGCGAATAAATAGGTAGAATGAGATAAATAAATACCTAATCGCTGCCAATATTAACACCTTGTTTAGGTCTTGTATCAAATCAATTTGAAATATTTCCCTTTTAACAGTTATCTCTGATTAATCTTGAGAGCTCCGCATTATAATAATACGTAATTTGTAATGGGTACCCGCTTTATATTATAATAAAGGTAGGTACGTAAGATATTGTGTTGTCAGGTACCTACTTTAATTAACATGTAGGTACATACCCATTACAACTTCACTCAACGTATCCTAATTAGCAGTAATAATAGAACCATAAATACATTGATTCTCAACATTTAATGCAGTATTTATATTGCATTATTACTTGAAAAACTTTTATTCACTTTTTAATAATTTGTCTAAGAAACATTTAATCCTGAGAGAGTCATCGAGATAGCTTCGGTTGCCCAAAGCCAGTGTAACCCGTTAGTGAGAGCCCTCTTTTATTTTGCAAATACGAAAAGTATATATTTGTATCTGCGCGCTTTTTTTAAATGATTATAAAAGGAATGTTTGAGATATAGTTATTAATTTGATTCAGTATTGTCCATTATGCATAGGTATCCAATGACAACATGACAGATCTAGTTTGCTATGTGACTGATAGCCTGTTCACATTGTTTGATGGCCACAGTGTGGTGTGGTCACTATGGTCACTTGCGTCATGATAGACTTAAAGGTCTCCAGTTAGATAGGATGCCGTGTGAATGTGAACTGAACTCCTGCTGTTTGTATTGTGATGTTCCATACACTAATCGAGTATAACGATAACATACGCACACGTATACTCGTACAATACCTACATGTAGCAGATTTATTTTTGGCAAACTATTGTTAGTGAAAGATAGTCATTAATATAATAGAACGTAAATTAAGACATAGATCACGATTTGTTCACATACTCGGGAGAAAGATAAACTAATGAACCACCAAATCACGAAGTATTCTTAATCACTGAGAGATACACAAGTCAAATTAAAGAACTTAACATGAAAATAAAATATATCGTCATAAATTTTATTTTAAGTCTACTGCCTGGTTTTGTTAGTGTAAATAATAAATAAAAATGTTACATTTATTTTTGTACCTATTAAAAAATGTTATTTGGTTAATGGTTTATTACATTAAATTAAATAAAACATTTCTGGTTTATAATTATGAAATAATTATAATATATTGTTGAACCCATATTGTTTTCTTTTAGTTTGTTCAAAATAAAATAAAATTAAAAAAGTGCATATTATTATATCACCACTCCATAAATTTCTGCAATTCGGCAGTTAAATTTATGCATATTTTGTAGCATAATTCATTCATCCATTCGTGCCATCAGGGCATTTCCCATCAGGGAACCAACTTTTTCTCCTTGTCCCACATGGTAGTGTGGTCTGCCTTTCTTGTTTTGTTTCACCACTTGGATCTGTCGAATGCATCCTCATTGTAAATACGAAGATGCACTCGATATGGATGAATCAACTACACGCAGCAAATTCAAGTTGACCTCTCTTTTCCATTAGTAGTTAATACATCCGGCGTGAGTGATCTCATTGTTGTATTGAAGATGTTTTACGAATATCTGCCTCTTACAGAATACTAAAAAACAAACAGAAAAAAATTGGAAGACCTGCTTTTTACCGGGGAGTCTACGGGATACATATAATACAATCTGATAATGTGAAAAAATAACTAAAGTCTAGGATATTTGACATTTATTAGATATTATTTTATCCAATTATATCTCTGTCAATTTGTGGTCCTATATTCGCTGTCCCAAAAACACATCGCTGTCCCAAATACACATAATATACAAACAACCGTCGCAGAAAAAATACGTAAATATACAGAACTAGCAGGAGAAATAAAAAATATTTGGCATTCTAGGTCCGTTTATATAATACCTTTAGTCATGTCAGCTACAGGGGTAACTCCGAAATCTTAAATAAATAATTTACAAAAATTAGATTTACCGGTTAATTTGTACATTAAAATTCAAAAATCTGTTATAATAAACACTTGTAATATTGTAAAAAAGTTTTTGAACACAGATATTTCAGGCACAATGCTGGTATTTTGAACCCGCGTTCTGAGCCTAATCCTTTGATATCCTGTATATCTGGATAGGTGATTTTTTCCCGGCATTAGACTGTTAAGTTTTTATGTGACCATGACTGATCATATGGAGACTTATCTGGTTGTATAATGCTGAGAAGTGTGAATGGCAATTCTGCCACCGCGTTAAAAAAAAAAAAAAAAGTAATATAGGTATATTATAATAACCGCAAGTGCCTGATGATGAGAAATATTCGCCCATGGATGACGACTTTTAATGAAGAAGGTCAAAATCATGCGTGCCTTATTTATTTATAATTTCATGTAGGTAGTAAATATATTTCTCTTCTCTGAAATTCTCTGTTTCTCTTACTTATATTTTATCGTCATTTACAGCACTCATTCACAACTTTAAAATTACTTTATATTCAAATTACGTACGCATTCCTATATAAAATCTTTCAAAATTTACAAAAATTTTGAATAAGTAAGTTTAACATTAGAATTTAAAATCACCCCATAACTAGTAATACGGTACAATAATTCAAAAGTCATCAAGTAACTGATACGAAACAAAAGATAAATGACCCTGTTTAAAGAGAACTGTAAGTGGTAGGCTATAAGATAATAATACAAATGTAAGTGGGTACTGTGTTGTGTAGAGGCTTGCATAATCATAATTCACATGAATCGCTATAATAATAATAAAAATAATAATATTATTGGAAGATACACACAATATTGCACAATAATAATCATAATAACAACAATTCATCTATAATTTATTCAAAAATCAATATTTATTTTCACAACATTACAATGACAACCTATACTTAGTCAGGGACTTTGAATATTAGGTATATTTTAGTGCCGAACACAATTTTAATAATGTGAAATTCTGTAGAGGTAAAAATTTTTACCAACAAGATATCTGCCTGATATATTGTGTGTAATAATTACATAAAGTAAGGTAAATAACCATCGCTGCGCTTAAATAACTGATTCAGTCTGCCTTGGTACGGGCTCATACTCAGCTAGATAAAGCTGATGACATAATAATATATGTTCTCAAAATACTTGTACCATTAAATGTAATAATTAATAAATCAAAATCAAGTCGGTAGCCTGGAGGTAGAGTCTCGGCCTCGTGAGCCTGGGGTCCGTGGTTCGATACCAGGTGCCGGCAAACTCCCCTTTCACGACACAAGCTTTTAGTAGCTTACTGTGAAAGGTGTATAAGGTTGTATTTGGGTTTATAACAAAAACCCAGATATATCTTTTTAAAAAAAAAAAAAAAAAATAAGTATTTGAAATAAATTCTACTTTAACTTAGAATTAGAGGGCGAAGAAGTAATTAAACTTTTTATCTTCATTGTTTCATAAATCTGATGTTTCCCATTTCGTTTAATTTTGTCGTGTTATTTTCTTATTTCACATACAAACTTTCTTAACTTAACGTATATCATGAAAAGAATTTAATTGGTGTGATCGTCATGAAACATGCCTGAAAATTTATTTACACATATATATAATGAGTTACAATCCATTGGATTGGTCTGCAACGAGTTTGGTTTTTCTTCTCCATTCGTCCCTATTCTCAGCTCCACGTATGAGCCACAGTTCAGTTCATTTACACATAAGCATCACTTAAACGTTTAAACTTGAGAACCTAAATAATAAAGAGTTTTCAACATCTGATATGATTCGAATGGATCACCAATCAATAAACCGAATCTCTTCATTGTTATTAAAATCACTTTTTACGGCACGAAACCCATAACAAATATTTTTCATAAAAATAAATCAGTACAAGGGTACTTAGTTGCTTTAGTACCAAACACAAAACAAATTATTTCGAAGGTATACAAATACTGCAACACATTTGAGATAATATTGTTTGTTGGATATACCTAATTGTTTTTATAGTATATGTACATTCACTATAATATTTGTCGAGTGACTCGAATAGACGCAGAGTTTCGCGAATCGCAAATCTTTTTTTTGTGATGTTTAAAGCGTAGGTAGGTGTATAAGAAAGGCTTGTTCACACCATCATCGCAGTATCGGGAACCCTGCAGATGAATATACAGTGCTTTTTCAACCAACTATTGTTGGGAGTGCACAAACTTTTTTCACGATACACCGTCCCTTTGTTATTATCATCAGAATGTAGGTGAAAAACCATCTAGTAGGAAGAATATTCAATTAGAATTAATTATTTTTTCCTCTGTCTCTATATAAGATAAAATAAAAAGGACTACCTGTACATAGAAAATTAATTACTTTTTTGGGACGAAACTTGGTTTGAAATATGTCCCAAACATCCACAATGTGAAGGTGAGGTGTAATAGGTTGTCAGCGGATGGATTCGAACCTGGGATCTCTAGACTAAATGTCTGAATCAGGCCACCATTCACTTTCATGTACCTACCTTAAAATAATATTTTAAATAATAACCAAAAGAGGATATAATACTAGGTACAATATCTATTAATAAACTCTTTTTAGTTCTATGTATAAAAAAGGTTTTATTGGATGTTTGCGTTTGAGTTTTTTTTTAAACAATTGAAACACAAATACATACATATCGTATATTTTATTCACCGTAATATAATTATGTTAGTAATAAGATGCTATTGGACATGCTATACAAACATCAAATATATTTTAAAACATCTTTTATTTAAATCCTTTGTGATTAAGTAGGTACCAACATCATTATCAATGTTTACACAAGACTGTTACTTACTTTGACACACTTTCAACTTTTATTAAAAAGGGTTAATTTATTTATAAACAACAGTATTACCGTACATAAAAAGATGTTGAACTTTTTATATAAAATAACAATTACTTGCAGATGTTTATCGTTTGTGAGTATATTGTAAATATATAGTCTGTAGCGCCCTAGGGCAGATTCCCATGCCGAATGAAACGCCACAGAAAAAAAACGTTTAAATTTCGATTGTATCTGTTGTTGTAATTATTCTCTTGTCTTTGTTGGAACGTTATGGGTGTATTTATTTTTATACAAATATTTCATGGAGTCATTGCAAAAACGTTGCAAAATCGTTTTATTTTTTAATATTATTATTTCTAAGAATTATGGTGCATAAGTATTTATAAATATACTAGTTATTATTACGTGTCAGTAAAGAAGCGACTATCTACTTATCCTATCACGTTGCATATCCTGTGAGTTAGTAGAAAGCGGAAAGCCAATTCGACCTCTTCTTGCACACTGTTTTTGCTTCCTCTATATTTGCTTAGAAGAAACGTTCCAATTGTAAACAAAATGTTATGAAATCTTGGAATGCTAAGCAATGCGAAAGAACTGCAGGCAGGAGCAAAACTATAGTAAATTCCCCTTTCACGACACAAGCTTTTAGTAGCATACTGTGAAAGGTGTATAAGGTTGTATTTGGGTTTATAACAAAATCCAGATATATATTTTTTTTAAAAAAAGACGCCAATTTACAGTAAGTATGCCTGTTAAAAGTTTTCGTCAACAAAAAATACACTTGCTTTTCATATGTTTGTAAACATGAAATTATCGCCAAAAATGATTAATCAAAGGTTTCTTCCTACAATTTTTTCTATGTTCCCATACAAATTAATTTATCGACCATCTTCAGTTGGTCGACCATCTTCAGTTGGTACATGAACTGTGACTCATACGTAGAGCTGAAAAGACTGGCTGAGAATAGGGAGGAATGGAGAAGAATGTCCAAACTCGTTGCAGACCATTCCAATTGATTGTAACTTATTATATATAATAATAATTACCCATGTATCAATGATGTAAAAAGCTTAAAGTTTTAAAAGAGAGAAATGAAAAAATTATGATTGATATTACCATATCTCTCACTCCTTTTTTCATTTATAATAAAGTCAATAAAATCCCTCACGAGTAAAGGAAATCATATTTTATTTTAGTTAGAATTATAATTTGGATTTTCGAGCTACATCGTTTTCCATGCAGAGCGTTGTAGAGAAGAGTATGTAATTTTGGTGTCAAATAAATCAGTATTGAGGTTTCGCTGTAAAGTAGATGTATATAAGTATTTACAATATACATTCCTGTTGAACATATTTTGGGAAATTCTTCAAATGATTACAAGAACGTGAACGGTTTTACAATTCATCCTCTCACTTTTTTCTTCTTATTGCACAATTAAGAATTATTAATATCATTTAGTGAATAATGTAGCCATGACCAAACGTTTATTTAAATTCATCATATTACAGCCTCTTCAAAAATTGGTGTAGCCAGTACTCAGTAGGTTAACTTACATACATACCATCACGCCGCTTCCCTCGCGGGGTAGGCAGAAAGGATCGAGCGCCACTTCCTTCTATCCTTGCATACATCTTTCGCTTCCGTCACTGTCATACAATTCCTCATGCATGCTCTCCTGTTCAATGTGCTCAACACGTGACCGTCCTGTAGGATTTGATTTAAATGATCTTGCCATTTGATCCTCGGACGTCCACGTCTCCGAGCACCATTCCTCTCAGCCAAATGTTAACTTCATGCAGTAAATATGATTATTCTCTTTGCTCTATAAAACAACAAAAAGGGAATTCGGGGAATATATTTATACTAACGGTTTGCTTTTATTGTTTGATATGACAAAAAGCTCCGTAAAAATATACTTACTTTGTTAATGTGACGAGACGTGAGAAATGTACGTTGCAGTAGCTGTTCATTGAATGGAAGTATAAGGGATATGGGTGGACAGAGAGGAGGCGTCATTCCTGGTTCCTGAATATCCAAGAATGGATTGGATTGAGTGTTGGAGAGCCACAGAGGACGTTTCTCTAAAGTAATCATCGAGATTATTGAAGCCTAGCCAGTAACTTTATCACTCCTCGTAATGAAAAAATTAATTACAAACATTCAATATTTGTTTTTATAACTATTTATTTGTTATCTCATTTATGACAAATTACATGTTGGGATTGGTTTATTTTCTCATAAACCACATTTGTATAAACGACTGCCTACTAACGGACGTTTTGTTGTATAGAATTTATTTTAATATCTTAAAAACTTTCACCCACGTATGATGTGTATATGACTCAATAAAATATTTGTTCTAATTAATTTCATTACTCTTATAAATCTTAAAATCGGTAGATGTTGTGTGGGAAGTATCAGTAAATAAGTAAAAAACACACAAGTAAAAAACATTTAGCAAGTAGGTACGTACATACAAATGTAGCTATTGCTGGATAGGTATAAATATGATTATTACAAAGTAGGCGAGCAGGTAGGTACCTACCCATGGTGATGATATTACGTCTTATCTATGTTGATACTAAAATGAAGACATTATTTATGCTAATCCAATAAAATCCTTTCGCCGATATTGATTTTATATCGATAAATACCGTACCTAATCATATATTTGGTACAAGATAATATTTGTTATACTGCCTACACCATTATAAATAATAATGTATTGTACTAGCACTAGCAGCTACATAATATACAATACATTATATTATGTTACATGCACAATTTAATTACAGTCTCAGTAGTGTGATGGATTCAGAGTATATGTGTAGGTAGACAATTTATTCTCTTTGAAGTTTCAAATCAATATTATTATCGTATCACCTGTCATATAAATTTGTTTAACATTGTGAATTACTAATGCATTTAGCGTTGCACATATCGCACGCCTCATGAAGACTTTCCATTATTTACTTTCGGTTATATTATTTCTAAGGCCGTCCACTCTAACACAAATGCTCAGGTACATACTTTCGATTCTGAAATAACCAAATATTCAATTTATCATACAATTGTTATAATGAAAACACTCTCTGACATTGACAACAAAAATAGATTTTAAGCCGATATTATTACAAGTATAAAAGACTTTATTATTTCCTTAAAAGTAATATTGTATGCCTCGAATGTTATTTCAGTAGGAATTTATTCTGTTTTTATGTACACATAGGTACAATGGTCACCCATCCAATTATTGACCGGGCTCAAAATCCCTAAACATCGATGATCGGACGAGAATATGTAGATGTTTTCCTCTGTGACCAAAAACCGGGAATATTTTTCCACATAAAAATGGTAAAATTTTACAATATGTACTCGTACCTACATTGGCACATCACTAATGATTGTGTGACGAATTTCGATACTAATAGTACGGGATGAGCAAGATAAAACGATAACAACCATAAGCCATGTATCCAAACAATACAAAATATTATAACTTATTTTTTCTTTTATAATAATCGTGAAATTCGGAATTCCTAGATCGTTAAAACGTATCAACTTACCATTTTTTTATTATTTAAAACTTAGAAATTCAGAAAAAGCCCGGCTTTTCGGCATGTATGTTATCGCTACTGTTGTGATCCGATTAGTAGATTAACAGGCTTCTATAAACATATGCAAATAGTCCTGTACTTGGGAATAAAAATAAAATATCCAGGACGGGTGGCAATCCTCATAGCTGAATTGAATATATTATAATTACCTATATCTAACTTAGAAGTCTTATTCTTTGTCGGCAAACTCACGCTGCAAGAAATAAATATTTTAAACCATAATAAAAAGAGGAAACGGCGAAGTGAATGGATTATTAGTCTACTGTCTTCTTTTTTCTTAAAATAGCGATGTATGAATTACGAGATAATTTGATAATTCTCTCCGATAACAAATTAATTAAAGCAGCTGATAATGTTTAATAGGTAAATGTAGGTATATATGTAACATGGCAATCTTTGTTATAACTGGTTTTGGAATTATATGATTACCCTTTATTATGCCGCTATTAACTCAGGTGGATGCCTGCATTACCATCGAACAATTGAATCACTAACCTTTATTATAATTAGGTTAATTTATTTTAACTTAATCCGTAACGTAAAACAAATAAAATTATTGTTTTTAAAATATCTTTAAAGTCTAGAAAGAAATATACCATTCGTTTAAGGCATTAATGACTTTAGGTTTGAGATATTTCAATAATGCATTAATAAGCATTTTATTTGAATCTTAAATAAGATACAGCAGGGCTACTCTTGACTAAACTAAACACGATCTTAATCTAATCTTGATCTTGATCATACGACGCACGAAGTGACTATTGGCCAAAAATACACGCAAACCGATCGCGCGTTAGCGTCAGCGCGGTGTATTTGACCATAGTCCCTTCGTGCGTCGTATGATCAAGATCAAGACTAGATTAAGATCGTGTTTAGTTTTGTCAAGAGTAACCCTGCAGGATTCATATTATTTAAGTAGGTATACAAATGAGATGATTTTGTATATATGGACGTAGTTCATGGCCTACTCTGCAAGAAAATTAGTATAATACACTGGGAAAAATACTTACGAAATTTCACAACGAATCATTGATACGTACTATCAGATTAGGACCAGAGATAGTACAAACAATTCATTAGTATGAATCTATAATATTAACTTTTCGCAAACAAGGCGTTGATAAATTTACCAACGATTTGTTTGCGAAAAATTAATATTATAGATTCGTACTAATGAATCGTTTGTACTATCTCTGGTCCTAATCTGATAGTACGTAGGTACCAATTATTCGTTGTGAAATTTCGTCAGTATTTTTCTCAGTGTAGTGTCTGCATTGAAAGTCATGAATCCGGAGCATGTGACTGTGGTGCAGCACAGACTATGCCACACTTGTTGGAATGTCCATTGTGCCCTGTCACTTGAGGATATTTTTGACGCATCTCCACCTGCTGTGCGTTTTGTACAGTACTGGAGATCAGCTTGATGGGTTTTTTCTCTGGGTTTCGACACGATAAATAAATAATAATGAAAGTCATTACGCACAGGATTGACTACAACTAATTTACTATTAGGGCATAGGGTCAGTGGTATAATTTTAAGTAGGTTACACGTAAGTTTTCCTTTCCATGGTAAAAATAAGGCATTCGGGAAGGATGCCATGCTGATTGCCGAGTCATAGTAAAGATCGTATACGTAAGATTTTACGAATACATACCTTTTACAGGACACTCGAAAACTTTCAAAAAAGATTGGGAAACTTATTCTTTATCAGAGACTCAATGGAGTACGAACAGGATACAATGCTGGTATCAAAATATTTATATTAGGCAGACATTAGTATGGAAAATAATTTGCAATGAAATAAATAGCAATGAAAATTTCAATGATAATACTATTTGATATTAAAATATGTTCTTTATATGTTCTTATACTTCATACACTAATTCTCAGTTTTATATACTAGTAGGTATTCTAGAGATTTTGATTCTAAGAATTAATTATTGAGTAGAAAAGAATAACTAAGAATATTTAGTGAGCCAGTTAATAGCATTAAAAACTATTCACTATAGAGCCATTGCATATAAATTGATTGCTTTATTGTCTTATCAGATATTTTCTGTTTAGAAATTGCATGACATTATAATTATAATAAGTTAATTTATATTTTATTTTACATAAACTCACGGCATAAGCCTATTATTTATTTATTTATTTATAATAACATATACGGCACAAGGCCATTAAACATATACAAAAAATCAAAAATAGTTCGATGCAATACAACAATTATTACATGTTGAAATACATATATACAAATACTAACAAATTAAACAGTGATAAATATTACTATATTCTGGAATAGCTGTTGATATTTTTCTCTTGATAATGTTATGCATAATAAAAAAAAATACTTCACCTTCATCAAATCAGTATCGACATAACTTTAAAATTATAGAAGTAGGTACCTAGAGCAATAAAGTTCTGCAGATTTTTTATAGTAAATGATGAGCCCTTAAAATTAAAAACCCCAATATTCACATTATTTCAAGGTATCAAAAATGTGTTTTACTTGTAAGTATAATATCTTATAATGTTCTCTAATTATATGCAATAATAATAATAATAAGGTTGTTATAATGTATTTGCATTATTACGTTAATAAATTTGTTTTATTTCAAATTGTACAAAGATAACATTTTATGCTATTTTTTATTATTATTGAAATTGTTATGTTTACGGAAAATATAAAATTATCAGTATTTGGGATGCGTGTGAGTCAAAGTTCAACAAATCGAAAATAATATCTTTAACAATATTTTTTTATAGTATGAATGAAAACATCGTAACAAACACTTGATTTGAAATCAAAAGTTGTATAACACCTACATTATAACAAGTTCATAGACAAAACATAGAATAGTTTTTTATTATCCATGAATTTTTATTCACACCAGAGTACCTATCTTAATAGGATATTTTATCAAATTAATACTTAGCTTCATATATTTATATTTATAAATACAACTTGAAACTGTCTTCAAACCTGACTTCTTATTCTATTATTTATTATCTCATTATTCCTGCTGATTGATAACATACGTAGGTACACAGATACAACATTTTTTCAAAGAAAGTTAATTTTTCTGTTATTTGTCTGATAGAAGAGTTCAATTTTTAAGGGTCTATGTTTATGTATTATTTTTATTTCTCACAACTGGGGTAGCCAGTAGACTGAACATAATAAACATGTACGGTAACATCTCTGTTTACATTTTGTTACTGATCATACTCATCTAATTTTTAGCAAAATATTTTACAAAAACCTATGGTTCGAAACCACTGTGTAATAAAATGTATAGATTTTTATTGTTTTCATTCATCACGCTTTTGCCATAACATTTTATTTTTTTATTCACAAGTTTGTTCTACCTACTACCGGGGATTGTTATGATTAACTTCGGTAGCTTCTCGGATGTATTGCTAGCAACAGCGCCGTAAAAAGTGTGGATAATTATTATTGTTGTTGTTTTTTTTTTCACTGAGCAACATCGTAATGTGTTACCATGATTGATGAGCGTATATGAATTTCGTCGTCCATACTTTTCACTCGTAAGACAAAATTACTAAAGTAATTAGTTATTTCATACCTTAAAGCAGTTCTTAGATAAGAAATCGGAAATCATTAAAGAATATATCAAGTCTTTTCGGTTTTTTTTAAGAAATATTCATGAGTTGGTTAATTTCATGTACGGGAATTTCTAATTAAATACCTACATTGTTTAATATGTAACCAAAACTTAATATCACGTACACGAGTGCGAGAAATTCTATTTGATTTTCACCTGATATCAATTTTATTTTTCATGTTAAAATATAATACCTATATTTTTTTCTAATTTGTTATTCTAATTGCACAGCAAATTAATTACAATGTTGAATACAAGTTTTATTTAAATGGTTTATTTTTTACAGGGCTAACCATCGTTTGAGTTTTTTGGGGGAAAATCTCTACCTTTTAATTATATGTAATAGTAGGTATCTGTATATCTATTTTATTATTATTTGTTTAGAAAATCATCACAAGTATTGCGTGTTGCTAAACATCAATAAACAAAGTTTCGATATTCATCTAGCTGCAGTCTATAGTATCGATTATACCGCATGTAGTAGCAAGTATATATCGGAATTTTGATTGGTTGACGATAATCACTCTCAGCACCTTATTGGTTGCGTATTATATTATTACAATTACTATAATAATATTATCATCACATTCTCAACTAACGACATTAACTTTAACCATTCTACAATATATTTTTTTCCCGCCCAGCACTTCTATGGGAATGTATATTCCATTATATTATTTTATATCGCTTATTGTACCCCACTGATTATGCTGTGTTTTGCGTTGAGATAAACCGACAAAGCGGTACACGGTTTTCTGGATTCAACATATAACTCATGATTTATTTATTCAAAGATGAATACACTGAAGATATAGGTAAGAATAATAATGTTGCTATGTTTCTCACCATACAACAGTATTAAAGGAAACTCTTTATAATAAACAAAGTTATTTTTATAAATACATTTTATTTGACATACTTTAAAACAGTAATTTATGTCAAAAATTAATATGTGGTTACTAACATAGACATACTACACTTGCAGCGCGGTACATTTAATCGGAATTTTTGTATTCCTTCATCGATACCATTCAAGCATTTTTTTTTTTTTTTTTTAAAAAGATATATCTGGGTTTTGTTATAAACCCAAATACAACCTTATACACCTTTCACAGTAAGCTAAAAGCTTGTGTCGTGAAAGGGGAGTTTGCCGGCACCTGGGATCGAACCCCGGACCCCTTGTTCACAAGGCCGAGACTCTACCTCCAGGCTACCGACGAACTCTAAAAGGCTAGTAATGTATTGTCTCACAACCAACGTTAGTTTAAAACTGGATGCAAATTTGCTCGGCCGCATGACCGATTTTTCTTTGAATTACCGATCTTGTATATCTTTGGATGCTAACTAAATAAAGTAATTTGATGATAATAATTTTGTGTTTGAGTTTTAGAATAACATCCTCCCCTCATACCAGCATTTCATTGCTGTTTGGGGAATACGAAGTGTTTATTGTTAACTATAATAAAATATCAATATAAATGTATCGAAATATAAGTTGTGTATTAAATAAAAAATAAAATAAAATGCTTATATTTTTAATTAATGCTTTATAAGTTCTAAATTGCCGAATTTTTCAAAAAGTAGCCAGTGTGGTTAGGGCTTCCTTAAGTAGCTAGAAGAATACTTTTCTTTGGGTCTAGACATTTTTCTTAGGAACTTAAAACTGCTGTGAATTTATTATTAATAGTTTTAAAATAAGAACTTACTTACCCGTCATATTGTACATGATGTATGTATCTGACGACCTTTTTTTCAAACATAAACTTGTATACTACACAACTTGTAATGTATAAATTGTTAAAATATTACATAATTATTAAAAAAAAATATAATCAGAAAAGGTTTGTTTTTCTAAACGAATTAATTTGTAAATTAAATTAATCTGTGACTAATACGTACCCACACATATCCTGTAAAATAAAGTATATATGTTACATCAACACTTTCAAGCTATACCTATATAACATATGTATAAAAATAATACTTCGCATATTTCTGAACTGTATAACTTAGAAATAATACGATATGTAAGTAGGTAAATATCCAATAATATTAGTATTATTATTATTGTTCGTTGACACCTTTTTGTTTATCTCCTGGACAGTGTGATATATTCCATTCTTGCTTAGACCGGTACTAGAACTTAACTTGGAAAATAATATTAATAATAATTACTATTGAACAACTTTACCGTAAGGCATGTAATCTAATTATTTTCATATATGTTTTGCCACGTGAGAGGTGGCAAACAGTTTTATCAGAACAGTGGTAAATTAAAAAAAAACTATTCTCAAAATACCTTCGTATCATTAGACAAATTGAGAATGCTTAGAGGAAGATATCTGGATGTTCTGACATGAGGGAAGAAATAAACAGACAGCAAGATGGACACTTTATATTAAAATAAGAGCTCGATTCTTTTTAGTATCCAGGGTGCAACTGTGATTTTGTTTTCTATTTTTACGAGTATTTTACATACACACGAAAAAAATAAGGCTCTTAGTTTCAGATCAAACTTTAAACAAATTAAAAATAAAAATAATGTATGATAGAAAAAGTATAAACTATTCTTGAAGAATACAAAAAAAAATATACCTGGGATATGTGTATGTAATTATTTAGAGGTCTTGAATAATTATATTGAAATAGTAAGAAACTGCGTACAAAATGTTGGTGACATATTATTAATTTTCACACTTGGTAGGAAGCTTTTCAGTGTCATGACTTACGGGCTGGTCTTTGTAATTTATTGGAATTCCTTTCATCTTGAATTAGACCCGCCACATGATTAATTAATTATTTATTTATGAGTAAGGCTGCGTACAACACAACGCAACCTAAAGAAATGAATGGAGTGGAGGCGCAGGAATTATTACCTTTATCATTACAGATGATCATTTATCATTTATTGATTATATTAATGCTTGTTGTGTTTACGTTGTACATGCTCCGCAGCCAGGTGGGGAGTCTGTTTCGATATACTCGTACCTATTGTGTCAACTAAATTAAAAGAGACTTTATTTATTTTTATATAAATGCTTATATTATGTGTCAGTTTTAAATAAATATTGTTGTAATCCAGTCGAAACATTACCTCATCAATGCAATGCTTATTTAGAATATTTTAGAACATAATAAAATATTCAAATTTATTTTGCACTAGCTACAACATCCGTTGTTGCCTTAGAATGTAGATGTGATCACATATTAAATATTATAAATTTTGGAACCACTTGACTAACTAGTAAAGAATTTATTTTCATGCACCATAAATTAAATACTGACTATCTAATATTTTATGGAATCCCCTTGTTAAAAAAAGAAAAGCTGTCTGCTTGTTGTACTTGAATGTAGTAAATTAAAATACAGGCTAAGCTTCGGTTATAATCTTTACATCTCTATTTATCCATCTATATTATTACGACATCTCGTACATAAGAAAAGTGGTCAGTGAATTAACAGCAACAAAACCAATGTTTGAAACATTCACATATTTACACATGTTCAAATATTTGTTTAAATTTCTGAATTAAATACTATTTCACATAAATATCGATTGATTTATGTGAACATTTTTGAGTGGCAATATTTTACGAATGATGAAAGTATTAGGTAATCTTGTGCATAACTTATTTAAATTAATTCAAATATATATTTATTTTGCTCCTCAATATGTATTATAAAATTGAAAACGTCGTTCTTATATGATGTAAAATAACGTGTTTTCTGATAATTTTATAATATCCAAACAATATTTTCAATAGAATAGAAGGAAGTGGCGCTTGATCCTTTCTGCCTACCCCGCGAGGGAAGCGGCGTGATGGTATGTATGTATGTATGTATTTTCAATTAAATTAAATTCTCGAACCACAATACATTTTTACAATATAAATAGTTTATTCCACTGTCTACTTGGAGATGATAGCTATAATTATGAATTGTACAGAAATTATTTATGTTAAATATTAATCGTATACCTAATATAAATACATATATGTTAAGATAATAATGCACCTCGATAATAAGAAAAGTTTTTCAATAAATTGATTTACTTTCTATTTGCTTTTATCATTGCGTCTTTTATAATTTATTGCTCGATTTAACATCCTACAACATTCTAGTTCCAAATTTGCATACAATACATTAATCTACATGTAAGTATTGTCTTCTATAGGAGCCTGCATGCTCTATATAAGTACATTATCTGTAATGTATGAACACAGCGTCTTAATGTAATATACAAGTCTCGTGTGTGTAACTTCTGGCACATTGTTAAGTATTTATGTAAAACTGATAGGCTTTTGATAAATGGAATCTATTCCTTAGATAGTACCTTATGATGTAAATGAGTGTAAGTTAACAGAGAGAGTTGAAAACATTGTAATCTCTTTATTTTCTGCCTCATGGTGTAGAGAAAAATTAATATTAGGGAATAATTTTGTTTACTATATCAAAGATAAGATCTTTAATTTTTTTAGAAGATGTAGGTACTTTATATTTAAACACATTAATTCTAATGATAACGGGTTCGTTTAACTTTATGAATGTACGTAGGAAAATGTGTCTGAAATGGCGCAAAAAAATGATAAATGAAAAAATCAGATTTTCTGTTCGCGAGAAGAACGTCAACAGGAAAAAGAGGGTGAAGATCGGTTTTTACTTATGGTGAATCAATTTTTTCGATGAGTTACTAAATAAAAGATTCAAAGATATCTTTCCCAAAATTAACCTGCGAAATACACGACTTGACTGTTCATGGACATGGATAATATATAATGTATTAAAATAGTTTCATTGTATTGAAAACCTTTAATATCCTCATAACAGCATATAGATGCTCGGTATCTGCGTTTATATTTACCTAAGGTACAAATTATGTTCTCCGAATGTAGTAAATATCTATTCATGAGTTTGGCATCCGGCCTTTATATCTCAGTATTAAATCATGTCACCATTCACATAGTTGTTCCAATACTCGCACCATGTGCAACCTTTCTACGCGATGAACAGAGCATCTATTACATTTATAAGATGAGGTGTATGCAACTAACAATATATTATAGTAGTGTTGAGGAGACTGAGAATAATATCATAGTCATGTTTGGGTACCTCTTCCGGATGTATGGCATTCCATGGAGTCATTGTGCAGAATTGTGACAAGTTGTTGAAAAAAATACGCGTATACCTAACCATTATTTTAAGATGTATGATTAAATTTGATGAAAACTGTATTTTCCTAAGAATAATGTGTCCAAACAGTTTTGAACGTATGTATGCAATGGTAAGTCGATTTCTGTAAATATTAATTTTTATAGAAGTTGTGTAAGAAGAGTGCACGCTGAATATATTTATTTTCTTGTTGTGGATGATGGGTATTTATAGTGATGGTGGAAGAATCACCCTTCAAGATTATATAGAGGCAAACAATTTGGATATGCAGTGAGTTCTTGCATTTAACTGCACCTAGTTATTTTATAACTGCATATTATATACCTACACAAAATAAAAGCTACCTCTATAAAAACTTTTCTTACCTTTCTTTCTTTACTAACTTTCATTTCAAGTTTTTTTGTATGAGTATAAATTTATTTAACTTAAATATAGTAGTATGTTACAGTGCCAGCTCTGTCTTTTCAGTTCGGTAAAGATTTCATCAACATATTGAAGAATTTGATTCGTTTAGCGAAATGATGGTGTTGTGTGTCGTTGTTAGAAATATCAGAGTGAATATTTTGTCACAGTCGTGTGTTTGGTGGGTGGGTTACTACGGAGGCTGGTTACATTATTATGATTGTATTACTATCATATTACCATCGGTACAACGCCATTTGTTTGTTAACACCTTATTCTGGTCGTGTTCTTAACTTCACAACAATAATATTATGATATAAACGTTACAAATAGGAACGTCTATTTGATGTTGAGACACGAGGAAATGCTATTTCGTACAGTAGGTAGATACATAATACAGTTTCAGCCTCAATATCAATATACGTACTTGTTATTATATTTCTATAAAGTACTCGTTATACAAAGACAATAGGTACATATCGGTGATAGATTGATTTTAACAAACCAACAATAAAGCAATATTTTATGTTAAGTGCTTAACTATATGTGTATCTAAATAGGTATTTCCTGTATGCTAGGTCCTTTATAGATAGTGATAATGAAAATGATTTTTATGTGAGTAATCTGTTACAATAATACTTAACGAAATTTTAATCCAATACCCTTAAACTCCTGGATCATTAGTAAAAAATGTCATAATACATCACACATTGTAACCGTATAACACAGATAAAAATTAATTTCACATCAATACATTAAGATCCACAGATATTTCAGGTTATTGACATATTAATGATAGTAAATGTAGATACATATTGCTATTATAATAAAATAATGTAAAAGGTTATCAAACCATTAAAATATCGAATACAAGTTGTAGGTAGATGGTACTCGAACACGTCGAGGCGTAGACCAGTAGCTCTTACAGCAGTCACGAGGACTTCGAGACGTCAATCATAACAAAACATCATTAGTCAACTTCAGAGAGAAATCATCATTCCTACAGCCAGCGGACTGAACGAGGGTATCGAGATAATTGTTAAAGCAACACACGGTAGTAACTCTCGACATATATTACTGGGGAAATAATCTTCTGATATAAATCTTTTACCATTATATTGTACCAAATCATTAATTTGAAATGAAGAGAATATGTATGCGAGTCGTAAAATGATAGATGGGGCTGTTGAATACTTTACATAATCAATTTTGCATTTTCTCTTTTGATTCTGTAATTTTTTAGTATACAAGGAGAAAAAAACATGATGTCATAACCACTGAACACATATTTTTGTGCAATGGGCGAGTTTATCACTGAAGCGCAATATCTTCCAACTAACCCATAACCCATAAAAAAAACTTTTGTCGCTATAATTTTAGGTTACATTTGGTATCAAATTTTCATCATATTCGTTTTTAAGGATATTTGAAAGTTGGATTAAGTAGGTATTACTTATTTTTCTCTTTTCATCTTGTCACATAACCGAAAATTTAAATATTTTATTAAAAGTACCTACCTAATGCATTTATAGATTCACAAAATTATTGAAGATCAACATAAAGAAATCCTCGAATAAACTTAACTCTCATATCAAGCTGAAATAAGAGTTTTATTTTAAAGTTTGTTTATACAATAATATAATTGTGAATATATAACCATCATCGTGGAGAATGAGAAATTACTTTTTCTCGCATATGAGTAATTTCATTTCGGTCCCTTTGTAAAATTAGATGCAATTGTACTAAAGTTACCGCTTATTGTTGAGCAAAATGGTTTATGATGATTTAAAATTATATCGAATAACAGATAACTATCAATCTTATAACGCGGTATTTTATAAAAAGGTAGTGTTGAATGTTAGTGTTGCAAATATTCTAGTATTACTGTTTTAGATATTTTTATAAACGTTTTTGAAACAATCTTAGGTATCATTTTTCATACAGAATAGTTTTTGAGTTGTCTTGCATCACACAAAGCATGATTGATCACTGAAGCAAATCTCTTGTGATGGCTTCTAAAGAATTATTATTATGTACCTACCATATTATGTACATGAATAATGCGTAGAGTAATGGATATCAATAATATGGGGCTTAATCAAAATATATTGGACACATCACGATCAGATAATGCACAATAAAGAAGTCCGAAAGATTTGTTTAATCATTCATCAGAGTATTATGGGTATCTTTGTATGATTAAATAGAACTAATTTACTAACTACAATACTCTTCTAAGAAGAAATAGTCATCTATTTATAATAAATATGAGTTAGTATAACAATTGATTCTTGGTTTTATATTTTGCAATGGTACTTTTGATCAGGATTATTATAATTAAGCAGATACGTTTATGCCAATTGTAATTTATCATGGCAATATTTTTTTGAAAATTATGATTTATACGAGGTCAAATTTTCACTTATTTTAAAAAATCAGAAATGTATTGGTATGTATAAGTATATTAACAATTCTAAATAAACTATAATTTTGTTTGTAACTAGATAACTAACAATCACTATTTATGGAAATCGTTAGTAACTTGATGCAGGTATAATTTAATATTGACAGCTTAATTAAGTGAGGAGCAATCAAACGTTATATCATCATCATAATTTTTATTTAAAAATGAAATGTTCTTTACCAAAACATCATTTAAAAAAGTAAGTACTCACTTTATATATCTACCTTGTAATCTAAAATAATGAATGTTTTAACCAGCAATATGACATCGTTTCAGTAAATTATGTTGACTTGAGAAATGAGAAATTCACCTGTAAATCCTCATTGATCTATTTTTCACAAATATTTAAATAGGTATGTGTACAGAAATATTTCTACTTTAGCTTCTGCAACTAGTCAAAAAATTAAACAATAATATAATAATTGATGAGTTTGATTTCAAGAATCTCATTTTACACCCTAGAGTTCTACTACTACTATACCATCACGGCATATCCCACAAGTGGGGTAGCCAGCAGATCAGCTGCATGTAAGAAACATACAAACTGTCCTCTTCGTGCCAGCATAAAATCAAGAGTTAAAGTTCTTATATAATAATTTAATGTTTCATTTACGTGTTCATCAAAATACCATTTGGATTGCTCTGAATGTAAATATATATCCACTTTATACTTACTAAAAGATTAAGAATGATTAAGGACAAAATATGGAGAGTGATATATCGTGCAAATATTTTTAAATATTATTATTTATCTAATACATTATGTCATAACATGAAGGTAGGCAATACAAGTATGTTCATAAAATCAAGATGGCATTTGCCGGTAAGTTTTGTTTCATCGCCAAATCTCGCAAAAGTATATACGTGTGTATATAAAACAATATAAAATCAGTCACAACATTGTTATATCGAGAATCGTTCCGAACTTTTTATTAACCAACGAGATAATTACGTGAGATTTAATTCAGCATAACGTATAATTTAACATAATTACATTGACGGCACGTCCAACATCATAACTGATGGTGTAAAGATTATGTTTGGTTTCTTTGATAACCCGTTGAATGATTGAACTGGTCCTCCTCTCAGGGTTGCCTTTAAGTTGATTGAAAAACTAAAATACACAAGTATAAAAATATTGTATACCTTTAACCATTGTAGGTACATTAATGCTGAGCTTTGATAATTTATTTTGAAATTATGCAAATTTTCCAAAGTAAAATATGTTTACATATCATACCTTTTTTATTATTATATTTCCAATAAAATTATAATGCATTATATCACTGCGTAATAAATAATTGGAAAGTTTAATATTTGGTAGTAAGGAATCTAACATTTTCCTTATATTAAATTTCAATTCATTCAGCAACGAAATGAAATGTTGAGCATTGGATAAATAAGATGTTCTCCACGTGGGAAATGTACCTACTTGTAGATTGTTACAAAAATGGTGAATTCTCGATATTTTGATGCTGATGTTTTATTTGGAAGAATTTCTGAAAACCCCTATTTCATCAGATTTTCTAGATGATAAACGTTTCTAGGTAAAACTTTTGCAAGCACTTGGCAATCGCACGAAGGTAAAAGTTTTTTTTTGTTTTATTCGCGCACATTAATAATAACTATTAATATAAATTGACCTCTCACACCGGCCTCAAGGTGACGATGAATGATGAACCAAACTTCGATATTATTTAACCGTAGACAATAATCAGCAATTAATATTTAATACGTATTCACTTTTACCTTCTCCAGACGAACACGCACTTTAGTCCTCCAAGCAATAAGATTTTATCTTCCGTACTCAGCGACACACAAATGTACAGAATGTGAAGTAATGTATGCAAGCAACAACTCGTACCCTTTTCAAGAAATGCCAATCCAAGTGAGAACTATCTATTCTTATATGAAAAGAATATGAGAAAGTGAATATGGTTATAAATATTATTAAAATAATATAATATAATACTCTAGCGTGCTACATTTTTATTTATGAATATTTGTGCACATACATACATGTAAGATATAGGTAATGAAAGATTTTTAGCAATGAGAGTCGATCGAAAAAATATCCCAAAAATGATAGACGATCATAAACAGGAGAATTTTCCGTTCAAAGATCAAAGTCGCCGACAAACGTTACGGTCTGAATAACCATCATATATTATATATTATGTAATAGGTACACGGCTCAAATGACAACTTTATATTAATGCTCAGAATAAAAGAAGCATGATTAAGAATATTAATATGGAGCAACTGGCAGAGAGTTGGTATTCCACTCTTTTCCGTAAGTTTACAAGTGTTTTGTAAAAGGTAGGTGTTGGAAAAATAAAGATATTTTATACAATAAATTCAGTGATGAAGTTTGCCACCCATCCTGAATGTTGTAGACTTTTTGACACAAAGAGGACAGCTTACATGTTTATTGCATGCGACTGGTCTACTTGCTACCCCACTTGTGGGATACACCATAAGGGTATAGTAGTGACAATTAATATTGATTGAAACATTTAAAGGAGAATGAAATGGAATAAAATTAATATGAGAAATGATAATTTCTTAATTTTTTATATAGGTATTTTAAATAATGACTAAACAATGACTATACTCATTTTGAAGTATAAAGTGACTTTCCAATGGCCATAATAATCTCTACTTGATTGTATAAAGATTCTGTCGATTACATAATAATAATAATAATAATAATAAAAATCTTTATTGCACAAAAAAACAAACATTATTAAAATATAAATATTGTAGAACCAGACAAATAAATTTGTGCAATGGGCGAGTTTATCGCAGAAGCGCGATATCTTCCGAATAACCCATCCATCAAACAAAAATTTAAGCTTTCCCAGCGTCTGCCAATTTAGTGTACTTTTTGATATTCTTAATTAATAACAAATAAGTGTAGAAAAATGATGTCATAATATTAATATCTAGTAGGGTTGTAATGAATGGCGATAATGGCACTATCAATTGGCTACTCAGTTATAAATTAAGCACCCAATTAAGCACCTAAGTACTTATAGTATGAAATATTATATGTACAATACAAAGAGAATATAAAAATATTAACATTAAACTTCATGAAAGTTAATTCAATTTGATTTATATGTGGTATAATATTTTATGATATGATAGGTAGGTACTGGCGCAATTATTTGTTATAATTAAATATTAGTCTCGGCATTGTATCTGGTAATAAAATATTAGTAATTATTACCTACTTAGTATTTATTTATTATATTCAATAAAAATCTTATAATCCGCATGTACGGTAATCACATTATTATTATGCAATAAAAATTAGTTCCTTAAAGAAAATAGGGTTGGGATTATAAATTATCTTACACATTCATCTAAAAAAATCGCCACATCAAGCGACATAACGAAATCGCGGAATCTCTCATAAGTGTCTGATTGACTTTATGAAATGAACGAATCCTGAAATGAATTATCCCATTTGAAATTAACGATTCTCCCGTATCATTACAAAAAGTTTTACAATATGGGTAGCATATACAAATTTCAAAAACTGGTGTGATTATTTATTATTATTATTTGGATGATTTGTAAAGCGCCGTTTTGTGAAAAAAATCCACCTCAAGGGCGCTCTTTGCTAACTAAGGTTGTGCCTGGATTATTCCGTGAGATTTCTTGAATAGATAAGTCTTCAGTTGGTTCTTGAAACGAGATAAGTCCTGCGTTTCTCTGATCATTTGTGGAAGCCTGTTCCAGACCACAGGTGCAGATGTTGCAAAAGCACGCTCCACGTACACTGGTTTCGATACTGGTATTGTGTTAAAATATGCATAAATACTATTAGGTACTACTACTATACCATCACAGCGCATCCCACAAGTGGGGTAGTCAACAGACCAGTTGCATATAATAAACATGCAAGCTGTCCTCTTCGTGCAAATATAAAATCAAAACATTCAGGATGGGTGGCAAACCTCATCGCTGAATTTAAGATGTAAAATGTCTTATTTTTTTCGAACACCTGCCTTATACAGGATACTCGAAAACTTGCGGAGAAGAGTGGGAGACCAATTCTTTACCGGGTGCTCCACGGGATACTATGCATAAATATCTCGTTATTATTTTGTTATTATCTCGTTGTAATATACATTGATATCTCGTTATTAATTCAAGTTGAGATAAGTCAAAATTGTAGTAACAATAAAGTGCCTTATATTTTTCTGAAAGATACTTGTACATAACGATTCGTAAATATTTCCTATTTTTTTCCATTTATAAGTGTCCTAGTTGACAATGTATTAGTTGTTGTAATCTGCACATTTTTGATTCACGTACATAAAAAAATACTTTAAATCATTACATAAAAATGTAATAAATATAAATTTATTGTAGCAATAAAGGACTGACTAGTTTATACAAATAATAAAAAAATCTGCACAATTTTGATTGTAGTATAAAGCAACATTAAAATTAACACGTTATATAATTAATTACTGTCAAATAAACAAACACAATCCAAGTTCTGATTGATTCAACAACAAAGATGTAAATCAGAATGTTATCAAAACTTGACTTGAGATAATAAAATTTAAAAAAAAACTATTAAAGTTTTAATTAATTTTTTAAGTATCAACTTATTGATCATTCAAGTTTGGTTTGCGTACCTACCCTTTTTCCCGTCTCTCATTACATAAAGATAGACACATAGTCAATTGTGTCGACTGACGATACTTGGTGAAAACTCATGTTAATTTTTAAAAATAAAACACTTTTATTATTTTCAGGTCTATGACTTAAAGACGGATCTGAAGTGATAAGCTCCGTCAATTTATAGCGCTGGGTTATCCATGCGGAGCTATCTGGAAATCACGACTCTCAGAATTGGAGAAACGATTAACCTGAAATTAGGATGCCTTCGTTACCCGTCCATGAGACGTAAAAAAATGTTTTCTTTGAAACAGTCGAAATACTAATAATGTAAACAAATAAACGTAGGTACAAATACCACCATAACTTAATATTCGGACACTATAGATAAACATACGATATCAGAGCGCAAGGAATGTCGTGGGAAGAGGTGACGCAATTGGCACAGAGACGCTCTGAATGGAGGAGGCTGGTTTCTGCCCTGTGCTCCCGAGAGGAGCGTTGAGGGCGATGATGATGATGATGATGATAGATAAACATTATTTTTATGTTTTTTTCGGAGAATTTGGTCAAACGTGCTGAGGAAGTATTATTCAGTTAAAATAAACTCTTTTAAATTGCAAAAACAATATTTATTTAACTTTTCCGTAAAATTTTTACAACTTCCACCTCAAATTTAATATTTTTCCGGGAATCCCGAGAAATTCATTTTTTAATTTCCCGTTTCCCGGGAACGAAAATAATCCGGGAAAAATTACCCTCTAGCCGCCAATGACGCATCTTAGCGTAGAAACCGGTAGCGTTTTTTTTTATTTGATTAAAAAAAAAATATGTGGTGTAGTACATAGTAACTATTACTAAATATTTTTTAAAAAAATCAGGAGATCCACTGTTCTTTGTCTAATCTATTGATTGTCAAAATCAGTCGATTAACAAAAGTTGGTTCACCACTCTCTAATGGCTTGCATTATTTATGTATTCATTCTGTTACCAATAACCTTTTAGCTGACAGTATACGTGCAATAAGAATATCATATGCAGCTGCAATTAAAAACCTGTTATCTATTCTTATATGAATTATACATTTTATCAAACCTACAAATATTTCAAATGAAATTAGAATGCAACTAGGTTTATTGATTTACTTTATTCAGTAACGGATTGCATTTTTGTGTAGTTTAAAATGTCAACACCAAAATGATTTTGACGTATGTACATATGTAATACTGTTATAATTGCGAAAAAATAAGATTATCGTAAGAATTTACTTGATAAAACTGTAAACTGAATTATTGACAACACACAATTTTATAATTTTTGCGTAGATAATCATTCCACATAACAAATAAACAAGTTAATGAATTTGAATATATTACGACTTGATATGCTTTTGTATTGATTTCATACGATTCTTTCATATAAATCTTACAACATTTCATCACACATGCGTCAAATGAGTGAGAAATAATTATAAATCACCAAAACAAAACAAATTACTGCGAGTTATGGTCACTGTAATTTAACATTTGAGGTTCAATTCTAACTAGATCAAGGAAATAAACATTGGTGTGTGATGGCTACACTACAAGTACAATATATTATAACATAACACTGTAGTGAGAGCACTATGGAATTATACCTAATAATAATATGGTAGGTATATATTACAATGATACTATAGAAGGTATGTGAGAAATCTTATTAAATGTAATCGGTCGTGGGCAGACTGTGTTGATGCTTTTCATCAGTCATGTAATTTTACTTGTCAAGTTTTATAAATAACATAAATACATATAATATTATGTAGGTAAGCTTAGCGCAATTTTTATCATCAGTTACTACAATGACCCCAATTTTCTATGGTAAATGCTGGTGAGTTGGGATATTAAATAGATATTGGTCAATAAAAAAAGTTATTTTGAAATTAATATTTTTTTTTATCAAATATATGGTATGATTTGATAGTATACACATCCAACCCTCAACATCGGTCTGTACCTATTAAGTAACGTATAAGTTTATGTTATAAAATAAACAGAAATACTTATTCGTTTGTAAAGTGCGTATAATTTATGTTTATAATATGGAAATAAATATCGTCAGTTCTATCTTGTGCAATTTAGCAAAGCAGAGACGATTTGTTTTGAATGTGTAACGATGATTCAACATATTATTCAGAAAAAAGCTTAGTATTGATCTGCTAATTATTTATATATTGTTATTAAGTATCATGGTACTGAAATTCTATCACGACTTGATTATTTTATAATAAACGGTTGTCTAATAATGATATTAATAAATTGTAGGGACTTGGATAGGGTTGTAAGGGTCAAAGCATCTGTTTGTTTGTCAGTCATGGGTGGAACTTGCTTTATGAAACTTGTCCGCAGATAATATATTGGAATAGGTTGGGTTCAGATATGAGTATGCGTTGCGGGATTGCCTAATTTATTTCTGTTCTCCATTAATTCTTGTTTAGTTAAAGACCTGCGTGAAACTTTATTTTCCTACTTAAGATTTACAAGAAATACAATATTTCAATGGTTATTCAAAAAATAAATCACTGCATTTAAGTATCATTCATTTATTTATTTATTATTTATTTATCTATTCAAACGGCTCTGAAGCCAATTACAAAAGCACATATTAAACATAATATTAAAAACGTACAACCACTATGCAATAAGAACAACAGAAATTTTAAGAGCATTAAAATGATATATCATGACACAATAAATATACATTCATGTTGGGTTTCATGTCAGACAGACAACAGAGGGAAATCTATTTATTACCGGGGATTCCACATATGCAAAAAAAATTATGAAAATAAAACATACATTAAGTGCAAATAAACAAAATAAAATCAATTTAAACGGAAGTTTTTTTTTCACAACAATATCATAATTGTACATAAAATCACAAAAAAGGAATAAAAACTTAGTAGTCTTTCCGATACAGACTTGCTCTAATGGGGCGATAGTGTAATAATTATTATTAATTGGATGAATAAATTTTTATGTAAAAGTGCTTGTAATAAGTGTACATTGAATTATAAATAAATAAGAACAGTATTATATATTATGAGTTACAATCCATTGGATTGGTCTGCAACGAGTTTGGATTTTCTTCTCCATTCCTCCCTATTTTCAGCCAGTCTTTTCAGCTCTACGTATGAGCCACAGTTCATGTCCCTCTTCAGTTGGTCCATATACACATTACACATCTCTTGGTCGGCCTCTGCCATTTGTGCCCTCGGTCTTACCCTCCGCGATGGCGATGAGTAGTCCTGGGTGCCTGATGTTGTGGCCAATCCAGTTAGCTCGTTGTTGGCTGATTCTCAGTACTGAAAAACAGTATTATGAGTAAGAAAAGGACGGGACTAATGTATCTATAGTATAATATTAGTAATGTCTCAGATGGATTCAAGAGACCAAGTACTCGTATAGTATAATAATATGTAGATACTTACGACACCTAGGTGATACCGATATTATCTTCCTACCACTACTTCACCGTAGATATTATTATAATTACCTATATGTGCAGTACTATACATAGCTATGTACGTAACATTACCTACGAGTGTGCAAGCAGATTGTATACTTACAAAATGCGGAAATTTATTTATGGGAGTAACACAACACCACGTGTACGAGTAACTACATCTATGTTGCCCTTAAATGCAACATAGGGCGTAATATTTTAATAAATATTACATTCCAACACATTCTTTGGAAAACCTTAATATTTTTTCTAGCTATGTTTAAGATATTTTACGTGATATATCTGTGAATATATTTTTTACAGTAAACACTTCTAGACATTCTTAATGAATTAAGAAAAAACAGCGCTGCATTTTATAGACCGACACAATAAACGTTCTAGGATAACGTCAATTGGGATCTTGAGGAACAAGTTCTGGAGAATTGAAAATTTAATTAACAAAGTCGAAATACAAAACATTAAGGTTGGTGTTCAAGAAAGGGTTAAAGATCCTATTGTTCAGAATGTGTAATGATTGTGGAATGGGTCCTTGAGATGGTTTCTCCACAAAACGGCGCATCTTAAAAAATGTCTAGTTATTGCAAAAGTTATTCGACCTATGAAAGGAAGTAAATAAACTATTACTTAATCTTATTAAATACCTAACTATTTTTATGATATAACAACTCATAGTAGGTACCTTTAAAATTATAAATATATTATAGACACGATTATGCATCAGAAAGGAAGTGCTTCTTTATTTATTGCATAGACAACAACACAGACTAAAAGTAATTAAAAGGTTACAAGTCGTAGATATTTTTTTAATTGGTAAATTAATAAAATTACGCACTTAAATTGCAACACTTCCGAGATAATGTGTTGCGCATCTCTCTGTTATCTTATTAATATTTTGATGTTTAATTAATCTCTACAAACATAAACATATTATTATTATTTGAATTAACCTCGGCAGCTATAAATCTGATAATTACTTCTACATAATGCAACTACATACTACTTGCTTCTCACTAAAGTAATATTACGTACATAGACCAAGGTTCATATAAGTTAAATCGATTAAATCTTTGTGGATACTAAATATACCGATGCGTATAATAGCTTGCCAATAATAAATGTACGACAAAATGGCAAGACTAATTTTATCGGTTTATATTATAATTAATTTTCGAGATAACGTACGCTCGGACAAATTTTACTTGAATCATTAACCCATATTAAAGCAAAATTTCATATTAAAATATTTTTACTACTTATATCTAAATGAAGGGCCGAAACAATTATATCTATTATTTTGTTTTCTTACCATTCTAGTTGCCAAAATGCTGATATATTAGGTATATAAATATACTTATTTAAAGAACATAGAGGGTCCAAGAAAATATTATGTTTATTCCTAAATAAATAAGAGTAAAAATCCTCTCTCAAAGTACAATTATATACAAATAGTTATTGTTACCATAAAATCAATATGTACCTACTCTAATTAATATTGTACTGGAATGAGAGAAAGTCCAATTATTCATTAATCGTTGAATGTAAAAATATCAACACCTCTGTTGCAAGTAACGAAATTACAACAATACTAATCAGGTAAATAAGTAGCTTCATATATACCCACTCATAATAATAACAGTCTCAGCTTGAACCCAGGATCGTGTACTGAGACGTTGATTCTCTCTCTCTCATCGTCTCTGAGTCTTATCTCTGATCTCCTTCACGTTTTGTTAAGAAGAAAGCTTGGGACAGCGAGGTCTAAATGGTGAACACCGCAGAATAACTTTTTATGGTTGTCGTATCGATACTCAACTTGTATTTATGGCATTGGATTCACAATAATGTTTCTAAGCACTGGTTTTGTACTTGAGTACAATAATGAAAACTGGAAATAGTATTTTAAAATTGCTATTCTAAATTGCATAGTATAATTACTATTCATAAGGTCTTTCAATGCTTGAAGATTCAAAATTTAGTTTTCTATTCAAATATAATCTATAATAATGAATCATTTTAGTATAAGTTGAATAAATATAAAATACCTGATATTTTTTTCGGTGATATTTTTTTTCATTCAATTGAAAAACTACAGTTTTATTGTTAAGTTTTAGTCCCTTCATAGATTATCATGCATGCATCTATTTTCTCCACGGCGAGATTGTGACAATACTAAAGGGCATTTACCATAAACTGTTTTGTCTTGGTGGTAATCGCCTTTAATGAATAAAGGTTTTCTATTTCAAATAAATAAACACTTTTGTGCTGAATTGCATCATAAATAAATCACTCACCTTACAAACGAAACTTTAATAATATCTTCCAAGATCTTAACTTCCATGGATTTGATATCCATCTTTAGAAGCTGTAGTTTTGTACGTTTTATTTAGAAATAAATTATTCAATTTTAGAATTCTTTTATATACCTAATTAATTTTTCGTAATAAATCTAGACAAAATTGACTTAAATTGATTAAAAAATTGAACTTTTCTGAGCCATCACAGAATCTCCCACAAGTAATATACAGCTAGCAGACTAGTTAAATATAAAAAAAATATGCAAATATTCCTGACAAAATGTACACTGAATATTGAAAATGATTAAGCTTATTGCAGAGATTGTAAAGGTTGTAGTGATACACATTGTAGAGCTGAAGAGACTGGCTGAGAATAGGAAGGAATGGAGAAGAAAATCCAAACTCGTTGCAGACTAATCGAATGTAACCCGCATTATATAAACATTGCAGAGGAGATGTTTTTTAACGGGTTGATATTTTATATTTTTTTATTAGATCCTTATAATAGCCAATTCGTGATTTTTTTTATCTGAATGTTACTTAAATTATTTTCTGTTTAGCGGTACCTACCAGTCGTGATGTTATTCATCTGGTCATATATTACGAACGAAATAATTAATAGCAATACTTAGTTGAAATTTCTGAATATCTTAGTCTCGTGACAAGCTCATTTTATGTTTTAATTTCTACATTAGATCCCCATGAAATAAGTCGGAACGTCTCTGTAATATTATCTATATATGTATACCTATACTTTTATTAAATTCTTACCATCACATATCATTAGTGTTTAGCGGACATCTTTGTTATATCATTTGATATCGTCTTAAAATATAATACTTTTATTTTAGCGTCGCTATACTCGTACACGGCGCTACGGCGTGAGGGCTATATTGCAGTATTAAGAAAATTTGATTCAAAATGCACCATAACAACTACACGGTCCCATTTAGGAATCAAAACACCTCCAGAACAATTGGGAGCATTCATATGTATGTGATTGACAATAGGAGCCATGGTAAAATTATTGTTTAAATTCTAAGCGTAGGTATTCATTTATAAAATTTCGTACTTGATGAAAAAATACAGAAATATGACAAAAGTATTGGTACGGATTGGAGAATATGCTGATATGATTTTGAAATGAGAAAAGATTTAATAAAGTTGTCCACCTAGCATAAAGTTGTCCGCCTAGCAAAAAAGGCAGACAGTGATGAGAAGAATAGCTAAATATGAATGCGAATGACTTATGAACAAATTATCATTTAATATTCTTGCGGAAAACCAACACTATACATTTTATGAACGAAAGATCATAATTATTATTTTACGTAGGAGATACCTAATAGTTATAAGGTGAAAGTTTTACTCCATTTCATTGCGAAAAGTTGAGCAGAAAGTTGGCTCATGTCTTTGAACATGATACAAGACTGTCTTCAGAATATGCAGTTTGGATTCATCGAAGAGATTTTATGTTTCCACATTGGTGTGCGTGTCTCATCAGGACCATCTCACATAATGGTCGACACAACATCATATCCTGTATGCGAGAAGTATCACATAATTTGCATGTATTATATATACCTTATGGTTTTTAAGATATAAATTGAAGTATTCTGTTATCATAAATAGGTATATCGAAAATGTAGATAGCTACGTAATAATAGTACCTATACTAACGCAATAATAGTGTAATGCAGCAGTAACCTAGGAACAAGATTGGTAAATTAAGTCGTTACATGACTGTTGTACAATTCCATAACAGACCATAAGTATCAATCAGCGAGTCCTATTACAAGAGGTTGTACACCATACTACCGCCGTAACTCTTACATAGAAAGGTGGAATGAAAATTATACATTAAAACTATAGCTACTAGGTAGCACCATAATTATACAATAATATCTGGGTAAATATACCTAGTATTTATTGACAATGAAAACGTTTATCATTGCACCTCTTAAAAATTACAGACACATTAGTATGGACTTAATGGCTAAAAAGGTATATGAAGATTAAAAATGGCATACATTATTGAAAAAAAAACATTATTAAATAATGGGAAGATATTTGAGGTTTGCTACCCATCCTGAATGTCTTAATTTTCTATTGGCACGGAGAGGACATCTTCCACGTTTGCGGCTGTTCTGCTGGCTACTCTACTTGTGGGATATGCTGTTATGAGAAGGGATTTCCATATTTTGAACTCTATTTCAGTATATAAATATACTATACTTTTACTGCTATAGGTACTTTTATAGTAATAGAACACAGTCTTGAGTAAGTTAAAGTTATTACCTTTGCAAAAAATATTAATCAAGTTTCTGCAGCATACATTTTTATTAACTAAAAAAATTGTGAATACTTTTTATTACTAAATTAATCGACTGCAATCTCACTCCACCTCATCGAACTAAACAATGCGAGTTGTGTGTCTTAAGTATATATAATACGAAAATTACCTATTGCAGATACGCAACTGAAACAAAATGGTAATTACATATAATGGAGATGTGTTCCCAGTTGGGATTATCTTACTATTAGTAATAAATTTATTGAATTGCTGCCCTCCTTTGATCTACGTGCGATTGTTTATTGTCGATAGTAACAGTTAGATGACTAGAGTTTCGAAATACAATGGGATGATTTATATACAAAAATTTTGATTTCATATAACATTTCTATACGTTACAAAATAGAGAATTGAGGATTATCTCAAACGATTGTCTATTGAAATGAAAGGCATAGCATTAAAATATACCTATTTATATTTTAAATAAAGTTGTGCGATTTATCAGAAAATTTTCATAAAAAGGAACGAGGATAGAAATATTTTATCCACGTTTTCTCAATTTAGTAATTTGGTATTCAAACAAAATTTCTACCTCCTCATCACCAAATTTTCATTTTGTATAAGAATTTGAAATGTCACGAACTTTTTGTCTTTGTTTAACAATTTCGAAACCATATTTTGTCTGATTTCTGGAGACGAGGGGTCAGCTTCCTACTTCGGTGCCAATTTTCCATAATTTTCCCATACTTTTTTTTTCCGACAACAACTATATATATAATGTACAAGGTAGAAAGAAAAAAAACTTTTCACTCAGTCGTCATCCAAAAACCGTGCGTCACAATTAATTTACATTATTTGTTTGTGAAGGACTGATGACATTACTCCAATCGCGGGAAGAAAATGGATACAGAGGGCACAGGACCGCAACGATTGGAAGAGTTTGGATGAGGCCTTTATCCAGCAGTGGAGAGATGGCTGACTAAGAAGAAGAAGAAGAAGATTTGTTTGTGTTTTTCATATTATTTCAATTTTTATTCAATAATATGAAAAACACAAACACACACGCACACATCAATCACTCGTCTTGCTAGCACACACATACCTACAGTCAATTTCACATTCACACAAATACTTAAAATTATACAGATACATAATAGAGTAATAATACAAAATTATGGGGGGGATGTGTCCATCACACGGCTCACTAGCACACCACAGATGATGAAAATAATTTCATCTGTACCTGTCTCCTGAACGCAAGCTGATTAAGCCAAAGTTCTACTACTTTTGAAATCCCAGGGCTCTTATTTATTTAGGATGGTAAGCATGCCTGTGGTAAATAAATATCAAGAATATAATTATGTGAATATTTGTATGTCACATTTCCAATGTATACGCACAAATCAATAATGAATTCTTAATTTGTTCAGTACCGTGTATGAAAAATAGTCATAACAGAACGGAATTCGTGTTCCATACGATGTGATAGTGTGAAAAGGCTGGGTCAAGTAATAATAGTGTTCTACTTGGAGGTGGGACCAGGTCGAGCGCATAATTTAATTAAATATTATTATAATACACAATATGGAACTCAGAGGCGCGAAGTATATCAGTTGAAGTACATAGGTATATTGTTACCTATATCCCATCAAATTAACGGGTTAATCTGACATAAAAATTACCTTTACTTATTGATATTAAAAACAGGAAAATGTAGTTATACTGAGTTCGTCGATAGCCTGGAGGTAGAGTCTCGGCCTCGTGAACAGGGGGTCCGTGGTTCGATACCAGGTACCGGCAAATTCCCCTTTCACGACACAATCTTTTAGTAGCTTACTGTGAAAGGTGTATAAGGTTGTATTTGGGTTTATAACAAACAAAACCCAGATATATCTTTAAAAAAAAAAACAAATTTCTAAATTACCTTTTCATTCTCTATACGATTTTCATTTTTGAAACAGCGTGGCATGGAAAGAATTAACACAATTGGCACAAAATCTCCTAAATGACAAATGCTTGTTTTCTCTCAGTAACGCTAAAACAAACGGCAAAAGTGGTATAAATTTCTATGCAGTGAACTTAGTAGGCATCTGTCTGTAAAGCATCTGCGCTCTGTTAAAACCTTTTAGTTATATAATATATTTGAATTGGAACTACATTATTTTGCAAATCTATCTGATATTATGTAGTACACGACTACTTTGAGCGGGAGTTTCTTGTTAGAAATTGCATACAGAGTAAAAATATACCTTTTTAGTTATTTAAACAATATTTTTTAATCTTACGTTATGAAAAGAATTAATTTCATTATTCTGTGAACACGCATGTTACTCGGTACATTATTGAATATCTAGGTGTACGCTTTGATTGCGGTTATTGTTACAATAAAGGTAACTACTCTTATTATTGTTATGTAAGAGAAAACATCAAAACGTCTAGGTACTTACTTATAAGTATTATTATTTATCAATTGATACATGCATAGGAAGTATAATAAGTACTCAAAAATAATATAATATAAAATGTTATAATAGAAGAACAATGGAGAGTATCTAGCATGGAATTATTGTAAAACTTTCACCAGAAAGTATGTACATCACAAAGAAAATGGGTGGTGCTGTTTTTGCGAATGAAAATAATATATGGGAGATGAAGTTGCGAAGGTTGGTATTACGTAGCTGAATAATCCTCCATGATTTCTAGTTAAGTGAACATATTTTTGTCTCAGGTTTCGCGTCTCCCCGCCGCGCTGAAGCCAAGACATGAAATGTAAAATAAGAGTATCATGTTCTGTCGACTGAACTAGCCGGCTGCTTCTAACTAAAATACCATCAAATTATTTGTAAACTAGTTTATTGTTATTATTTTTCGACATATTATGTTTTTATAAATATATCAACTTTTGCTAAAATATTTGGATGTGTAAAACTTTTTTTAAAAATTTACATAACCTAAAATAACCCATAACATAAAATCAACAATTATTATTATAGTTTATATTGCCTTGACTAAATCCACAATATTTATTTTATATGAAACTGTGAGTATTTGAAACAAGGTTTATTATATTGAATTGTGTCTGTGTACAAGAATTTATAATGCAATTTAAATGTAAACGTTTTAATTAAATGGATGTAAATTACAAATACATTAATATTGTATGTTAATAAATATTATTATTGTCACATTGCATTGTTTAGTTTTAATTTATATCATTGTCCACTGGATATATTATTAGCTCTTAATTTCATGTATACCTACCTTCATATTATCGTAAGAATATTTTTAACTCTGACCAGAAATTATACTGAAACTGTGACAAATTTTATTGTCTCGATTGGTGATGCAATTTATTATTTCGTAAAGTATAATATCAATTTACCTATTAACGAAACCAGATTCATTAACTTGATAATGTATCTAAAATAATTTCTGTGGAGTCTCCGGTAAGGAAGTAGTTTCTCATTTTTTCCTGAAGTTTTCGAGTGTCATGTAAAAGGCAGGTGAAACATTGTTTATAAAACATTTCTTCTTCTTCTCTAAGTGTCCTATCGGGTCCCCACGACGTTGACGACCACTTGGGAGAAATCCTTCCTGTTCCGGACAGTACGAAACAGCTCCTCCACACCTCTCATCCCGGTCCACTCCTGAATGTTCTGGAGCCAGGAAAGCCGCCTTCTTCCAACCCCTCTACGGCCCTCAATCTTCCCTTCTATGATTAGCTTTAGGATGGCATATTTTTCTCCTCTCATTATATGACCAAAATATGAAGTTTTACGGAGCTTGATTGTTGTGAACAATTCTCTATGAGCATTTGCTCTACGTAAAACTTCAACGTTACTTGTCATGTCAGTCCAAGATATTCTCAACATTCTTCGGTGGATCCACATTTCAAACGCCTCCAAGACATTTAACATCTTCATTTAACATCTTCAATTTAGCGATAAGATATTCCTACCACCTATTTAGAATGTTTTAACTTTAATTGGCACGAATAAGACAACTTACATGTTTATCACTTGCAATTAGTCCACTGGATACTTAAGCCGTAGTTAATGCAATGATGGTATGAATTTTAGAATGAATCTAAGTTATAAATAAATTAGGTATTATATTTCTTTAAGAAAAATCTCTCTCTCTCTTTCTTCCTTCATTCACTAAATGTAATAAAAACTCAAATGTGAAGTCTGAGAAAATACTGAAATCGATAACAACATAAAAATAAATATACGCATTACTTCATTTATTTTTATCTAGTGTAACAAAAATACTTAAACAAAGAGCTTTTTTGAATTGAAAGAATCACTTTTACCTCCCTTGAATATAATCGAATTATTTAATCCATAAGTTTACAATAATTTACCTAAGTAATTTCAAATCAAATTTTGAAATGGTTGTGGTGATTAATGTTGATACTTAATATATTTACGGATGTAATATCTCTGATATGACTACAAACATAGTTTGATTTGAGAAAACTTAATATTTTTAGAGGGGCCTCTGCAAGTCGTATACACGTGAGTATAGGTAAAATTAGTAATGAAGATTTATTGACAGTTTTTAATAACAAATTTAATGGGATAATACTTTAAGAGCGTTAATTGTTCTTACCACAGATCCATTAATGACACACTGTTTCAATTTAAGTATTGACACGATTGCCAATTCGTGTGTAAGTGATCACTCGAGGAAATCATGATATGACAGTATGACAAAACAGATTAAACTAGGGTCATATTTTATAAAGATAATAACAGTTTCCATTAAGAATTAAATTGATGTAATTTGTCTCAAATTTCTTGAGACCCACCTAGATTCTATTATTAAAATTGACAATCGATTAAAAATTAAGTAAATCTACTGTATGGTAAATGATCAAAATAAAATTATTATTTAAACAAGAGCTTTTGTATCAATTTACAAAGTTTATTCATATTTTTGGTAGATATTTTCAATTTATAATGAATGTTTGCATCCGAAACTTTACTAATATTTCAATAAACGCGCGGTAAAGGTTTCGACAGGGATCCTTTCATTCTCTAGTGCAATATTTGACAGGTAAGCAACAAACTTAAGGCAAGCTTAGATTAAATATTTGTGATATTAGCAAAGCTTTGACTCCGAGCATTCGTAATAATTAACTCGCACAACATTACCGCCAAATCATTAAATAACCTATGTTGATATTTTTTCATGTTTATTATTTTCCTATAATCTCTCATACAGAAATATGGAAAAGCCTGACGTGAGCCTTTTGAAAGAAAATGTTTATAGTTTTTTATTTTTTTTATTTTTGAAGATGAACTATTTGTAAACTAAATCAATAATTAAGAATGTATTCGAATATTTGTAAAGAAATTTAAAAATACAAATTTTATTATATTTTTACAAACATCAATATAAAATCCGTTACATTGAATAGATAACTTATAGCAGTGAACCTTATATAGGTGTTTGGTAACGCACTAGGATGACTAATTGATCCAGTTTCTTAAATTGTGTCCAGTCACGCAAATATTCCACGAGCACACACTGACTCATACCAGCTGAACATAGGCCTGAATGAAATAAAATAATATTATGTTAAAGGACATTAAACAAAGTACAGTACTAAGATAAGATGGAATAGATTATTACGGTTGTAATAAAATTGTATTTATTGGAAACAGTAATTTTTATTCACCCATCTATGGAGGAATAATGTTAAACAAATCTGTTTAGAAAATTTTGGAACTCAACCGAGAAAAAAATCGAATCCTGTTTGTATTCTTGTTTTTAATGTTCCGTATTGATAAGTATAGTTTGCTCCAACTACTACCGATGAGGAATATTGAGGGGCAGCGTAGTACTGGTAGAAGGCAAACGTCTTGGCTGCGCAACATTAGAGACTGGACCGCGATGAGACATGTCGGGGAGCTGTTTCTGGTCCCGCAGAATAGAGAAGCCTTCGCCAGAGTGATTGCCAATGTCGGAGGTACCTGATACAGCATGATAAGAAGAAGAAGTTCCATATTGAGGTTTGGGATATTTTTCTAAATTCTAATAAAAAGTTAAACACTTCATTTTACATTTTTAGGTAAAAATGGAATCTTAAAGCACTTTTTTTCTTTATTGCAAAACACTGTTTTTTCTTTTCACGTTAAGGACTCTTTTTTTCTCTAATGAAAAATACTGTGTTTTTTATTTTGCGTCAGTGAAAAATACATTGATTCACTTTTTATTACATTTTTTTAAATATAACTATAGTGCATGCTATTTTTATAACTAATATTTTTTATTAATTGAAATTTACTTAGAAAAAAAATATGAATAAAGTAATAGGCAATTTTTGCGACTATTTTATAATAACTGCATATAAAATAAAAGATATTCTGTTAATGTATTGAGTTGCAACACCAATATTCTGTTGATTTTTTGAGAGTTTGAGCGTATAGATCGTGAAAACATATTTACGAAAACATATTTGAAAACATATTATTTAAATATATTTAAACTCTATCAAGTAACAAAACTGTTTATTTTTCATACTAATGATTATACTTTCCATTCAATCTTCTTTTCTTCTTCTCCTTTTTTGAGGCAAGGCACCCGATATCGAGTGAATTATGCTCCGTACAATCATTCTATATTAATTATAATATAGTTCTTCACTTGTTATTAAAATAAAGTTAATCTCTTCTTAATCATTTAACATGCCTATGTAACATAACATTTTGTACAAAGTTTCTTTGTTCATTGCATATAAATATTACAAATTACATAATATTATAATATCTACATACCTACATAGACAGATATAATATTGAAATATAATAATTTAATCCAATAACGATATTATTAAATTACAATACACATGTACATAGAATGTGCATGGTTATTTTTTTATATTGATATCAAAACGGTGTGATCTTTTCCCACGAAGTATTAGATTTTTTGCTTCAAGGCATCCGAAAGCTGGTATCAACTGTCATCTTATCCAGATCGATCTTAATAATAGCTACATAGGTAGTTGTGGTGCCTACATACACTCGAATGAGTGTTCGGAGATATTCACGCGGATTTGCATCTGATGTATGTGTGTTATTAATATACATATAATATTATATTATTATGGATGCTTCAATCCATTCATATTATTGTGTCCAATATAAACCTTAGCTTACATCGCGGGTGTCAAATGACCGGCGATCAAAACTGGACTAGTTTAACTTATAATAAAAACCGCGATATTATATACTTACGTCAATGCGAATCAATATTATTTCGTTTTACTCATTACAATGTAAAAATGTATGTTTATTTCAAGATTTTTTTTTATCTGTTAGTGTTTTTTAAGTTAATATTATTATTTTTCATGAAATTTATTAACCCAATGAAAAAATACACATCAATATAATATGTAGGCACATTTAGGTATTGTGATTTTTTTAGAAAAAAAGATAGTTTCCGGCAGCGGCAAATAATGTGATTTTTTTAAATTAAATTTAATGATTTTTTTTTATTTGACTTGAACTTTGTTATATCAATAATTTTTTTCATTTTTTTTTTAAATGTCTAGAAACTGTTTCATATATAGTTAGTGCTTCTAAAATGTATTAAATGTATGTATTTTTGAAACCAGTTTTATTGAAAAATATGCAAAAACTGCAGTATTGGAGGCCTGCCCACCTCCAAGATATTATGATAGTCATCACAGCTTCTCATCGTGGAATCGCCTTGGGAAATTTGGAGAGATTTGATACATACTCGTATCATGTACTTTTAGAAAAGAGACCGTCTTTGTAATAAAGATGAGATTTATTAGACTTTAAAGAGACTCTATTTAATTTACTTCTAATTTATAACTTGTTACTGCTCGTAATAACAATATCTACCATCAAACATTATAAAGGTTTTATTTTATAAGTCGATATGATTGATGTTATCATGTTGGATGAGACTTAAGATACATATACATCATACAAACATACATACATACCTACGTACAAATATACTTATATTGTTTATGATTAATCTGCTCGATAATATTAATTTATTTTTCATTTTCTCTGTTACATTTGAGGACAATGAATACTTTTTTTAAGAATATAATCAATTTATTGATTTAATTATAAATTGATAAATAGAGGATTAAAATAAATTAAAATCGATTCAATATTTGACTCCTTCGAAGTCAGCCGAAACTTTTCACCAACCAAAGATTTTGACACATCGTTTATGTTATAATATACCTACTACTTAAACATTTGATATACCTAATACCTTCTGTATTTATTACATATTCTGCGCTTTGTCATCGAACAAATTAGTAGAAACACATTCAGTATAATGTGTATTGCGAGGAGCACTCGCCTTATCACTTTTTTCGTATTTTTCGAGTGTCCTGTAAAAAACAGGTGTTCAAAAATGAAGATGTTCTATATCTGAAATTTAACAATGAGGTTAGCCACCCATCCTGAACATTCATTTTTGGCACATTGAGAACAGATTGCATGCCGCTGGTCTTTCCCTCTTGTAGGATATGCCGTGATGGGATAGTAATAATAAATTTTAATATGATTGCCACCTATCCTGAATGTCTTAACTTTTTGTTGGTAGGTACAGGACTGTTTATTTAATGCGGCTGGTCTGCTGGCTACCCCACTTGTAGGACATATTATGATAGGATATTAGTAGTAGAAAGATACGATGGGATAGATGTATACCTATTTAATTGCATAATATATATTTTCCATTTAAATCTGCTCCAATGTTTTAATATTGTATAGTGTCTCGTGTAACAGATGTCATTAATGTTGTGCATCAGACGATAAATAGATAGAATTCTCACCATTACCAGTTGGTACCAGCCACACTACGTGATCCACACATGAGTTTTAATTGAGACTTTGACACTTTATTCTGATGTGACTCAAGACTTTATCACATTGCAAGCATTGAGAACTAAACATTGTACATAGAAGGAAAATATGCTAAAATTAATATATTCATGTAGCAAGTAGGTATTTATAGGATTATATATTATACATTCACGTTAGCTGCTGATGACCTAATTCACCTTAATGACATAAATAAATTGCATGTTGCGAGTATATTTAACGATGCTCTGTGATAAATTCAGATTTGTGAATGGATTTTCACGTCACATGGATTAATCTTGCTAGTCATTTTTTTTTGTTATTCGAATGCAACCCCAATAAGATGACTATTTTTTATTCATTTACCTCAAAAAACAATGCAAATATATATATAAAATAATAAAAGTATTGCTGCTTAAACAGGCCAAGCCTATGCTAGGGCAAACACCCTTACATTTATACAAAATAAAAAAAAAAACAAAACATCATAGTTACATATGTTGCACAATCAAATTATTCATATATCATATCGGCATTCATATTTTCATTGTATCTAACTCACACGTGCTAAGTGTTCAAAAGCGTATACAATGACCCACCAGCAACACAGCATTAATTTTCACAAAACACAATACAACACAACTTCTAACCTACAAACACAACATACCACCTACAAAAGCGTATACATTGACCCACCAGCAACACAGCATTCATTTTCACAAAACACAATACAACACAACATCTAACCTACAAACACAATATACCACCTACAAAAGCGTATACATTGACCCACCAGCAACACAGCATTCATTTTCACAAAACACAATACAACACAACATCTAACCTACAAACACAACATACCACCTACAAAAGCGTATACATTGACCCACCAGCAACACAGCATTCATTTTCACAAAACACAATACAACACAACATCTAACCTACAAACACAACATACCACCTACAAAAGCGTATACATTGACCCACCAGCAACACAGCATTCATTTTCACAAAACACAATACAACACAACATATAACCTACAAACACAACATACCACCTACAAAAGCGTATACATTGACCCACCAGCAACACAGCATTCATTTTCACAAAACACAATACAACACAACATCTAACCTACAAACACAATATACCACCTACAAAAGCGTATACATTGACCCACCAGCAACACAGCATTCATTTTCACAAAACACAATACAACACAACATCTAACCTACAAACACAACATACCACCTACAAAAGCGTATACATTGACCCACCAGCAACACAGCATTCATTTTCACAAAACACAATACAACACAACATATAACCTACAAACACAACATACCACCTACAAAAGCGTATACATTGACCCACCAGCAACACAGCATTCATTTTCACAAAACACAATACAACACAACATCTAACCTACAAACACAACATAACACCTACAAATATAACACAACGAACCCTTCAACTTAACAATGAGTGAAGTTTCAATATTATTTTTAAATACAAAATATTTAATTCATACTGTAAAAATACCCATTATTTCATTTACATGTTTTCTGAAGTCCTAGGTGATGCTTTTTCATAATACACTATTTTTATGATAACGGACATCGGTGATTAGAGAGTTCCGTCGAAAGACTGATGTAAAAGACACAGAATCGATCTGAATGAAGGAAACTCGTTTCTGTAATGTAGTTGTACATAACGTCTTGTGTTTTCTTTTAGCATTAATGGGCAAAAGAAGATGACGAAGCAAACCTATATAGCTCTAGGAATGCCTTGGCGTTTAAGAATGATACAATACAATACATTATGGTAGAATTAAGTAGTAGATCAAAGAGTTACCTAACAGTGAGTGGGTATATGTTTCATGTACAGGTGAAGATGTTAGCTCCATGAATCACTTTGATGGAGACTATAAGTAAAGGTTGTCAACTTGGTGTTTCCTACCATTAAACAATATATCAACAGCTCATAAAACATACACTGACTGCCTTATAAATAAATTACCTACTCCTTTGTGTATCGGTTCGGTGTTCAAGCACGTACGATTTTGCTCACGATGGACGTACACAATAAAACTATAGAAATTCAATAAAATGATTGTGCATTAACTATGCACTCGTTTTTATCGTCAGATCATTTCATTTTAAGAAATCTGTTTAATGTTAATATTCAAAATATGTTTATATTCGTACGCAATTTTTTTTTTAATAAATTGTTACAATGATTTGAAAAGAAAGAGATAATTTCATGTTCAGTGTGCTAATTTATATTATATCTACTATAATAAGAATAAGAGCAATTTCGTCCTTGTTATAACTTTCACTAAATCACTAATTTATCACAAAATTCACTAAAATCTATTTTAAATAAAGGGGTCGAAACAACTAAAATAAGAGGTTTGGTATTTTTTATTGAAAGATCCCTAGGTAGTTTTAATCACGATTTCAACCAGTGGTGTATCTAAGATTTTCATACTGGGTCGGGATATCCTTAACATAAAGTAAAAGGTTAAAACAATGGTTTAAAAGTTTAATTAAAATTAACTTAGAACAAAACAATTAAAATCGACTCCATATTACTCACTACACATAATGGTCATCAATCCGACAGCTGAGCGCTATAAACGATGCTAATATTAGTAATCGGACGAGAACTGGCACGGTCGTCACGTATAGTTAAAATATTATGAATGTTCATGAAGAAGTAAACAAATTATCTAATTCAGCAAGGATTGTATGGTCCATCTAATAACATCTGAAAAAGTGCCCGTAAAATTAGAAATAATTCGATTAAAAGCTCTACATAATTCTATCATCTTCGAATTATTTTAAGCTTGAATACGTCAGGTAAGACCCGGTTTTTCGGCTGACATGGAAGACATGCCACTGTTACTGGCATGCATGAACTTCAAGGTACATCGCAATTGTTATTGATAAGGGTCGGGGTGTATTTAATGTAATTATAAACTCAGATATATCAAAATAATTTTATTTACAAATAGCTGTTAGTTTTGTCTTAACACAAAAACTTAATTCATCATTCAAAAACTTAACTGCGGTATTTGGTATTTAAAATTGTAGTCATAGTAATTTATATTTAATGATTTATTGTTTAAATGTTTAATAAATTTATTTGTTTGATGGTGGTGAAACAACTTATTCTGTCAGTTCCTCTCATAAACTTTCAGATTAATACACAATATGTAGGAACATAATATTATTATTATCCTAAAAAATAAAATGATGTTTAGAAACAAAATGCCAGATGTATGGTATTCAAATGTAACCATGTAAGTAAGTAAAACAGCGAACGTTACATGCATTAGAAGTAGTGGTAGGTACTCAGATAAGGTAGCCACCGCACCGTGCCATACTGGAATAAGTAGTAGTGACATGGTAGTCCAACCTCTGACCCGCGGTCTGCTCGTGGACCGTGTTGGCGTCGTACGGCCCACGCTTGATGTCCATATATTATTATTTAATACAACAATAATAATATTTCCCTTTGAAAATGTATTCCTCATTCTATCATTTATGTATTTTTGGTGTGATAAAACGGCCGTGAAAAGATTTTTTTTACTAACGAATGAACTGGCTATAGAAATTTTATTTTTGATTAAATTATAAGGTACATTATATGAATAACATGAACGAATTTTTGTACATATTTATTTGAACTTGTTTTTATTTTTCTCAACCTATAAATATAATATTTATGACTACCATTATTAATTGAAGCCTTATTATAGTGAGTAAGTGAGTATCTTGTATGACATTGAAGAAGCTTTGAATGAAGACTTCAGCATGAGTGAGTTTATAAAGCGAATATAATAATACATACATAGAATGACATGGATATCAGAGTTATTGCTGTACCCGCAAGATATCTTCCCAAGATAAATCTTTTCCAATTAACCAGCCTCGCCCATCACTTTTTTACGACAGTGTGTATGGCTACTTATTCTCGGTGCGTTATTGAAGAATGTCCTTCAAAGAAATATCTTTTAATTAAAATAATTACTTACATCTTGCAATTATTGTTTTATAAAATTACCTGTCTCGATTTAATAACGCAAATAAAAGTATGATTAATACATAATCATTCACAAGTATGCTTTAATTATTTTGTATCATTTATCATGAACTGTAAGTATTGATGAGGTATTTATTGAAACTCTTATTGAATGTCTGCACTGCAATTTGTACCTGATATAAAGATGCAAGGTTTTATTTACCTTCTTCTAATACATCATGTTTCTACTGGAAGCAAATTAATTTTTCACTAAAGATACTACTGCACTGACTACATTTTTTTTTTTTTTTTTATTTTTAAAAAGATAATATCTGGTTGTTTTTATAAACCCAGATACAACCTTATACACCTTTCACAGTAAGCTAAAAGCTTGTGTCGTGAAGGAGGACTTTGCCGGCACCTGGGATCGAACCCCGAACCCCTTGTTTACAAGGCCGAGACTCTACCTCCAGGCTACCGACGAACTCGTAAAACATATAAACAAATGATCGAAAAAATTACATAGATTTAACTCGTTACAAAAATATTTGTTCCACTCAAATGTATTATTACTATTATCCCACAAGTAGGGTAACCAGCATACCGGATGTACACAATAAACATGCAAGCTGTTCTCTCCGTGGCAACAAAATAATTAGACATTTAGGATTCGTGGCGAACCTCATCGCTGAATTTAAGGTGTAAAATGCCACTTAAATTTACGATTACGTATAAAAAACTAAATGGAAATTTAAATGCCGAGTTCTATACTCAGCATTTGAAGATAAATTAAAATGAGTGCAATTGATTAAAATTCAAGTTTTTTTTTTGCAATAGACTGCATCTACTCATGTAAGTACAAGATAATAATGTGTGCTATTACAGACGATAATATATTATCCTCCCTTGCAGTTATATGTTTATGAGCTTTTGTCTACTTGGAGTGAATTAAATTCATATCAGTTTCCATAATAGTTTAATTGAATATTATAAACTTGTTTTTGCCCGTGCATTCACAGACTATATTTATGCTTGCGCAGAATGAGATGGCTAGAATAATTTCTCCTTATCTTATCACCTGCAGACATATCATATTCTCAGGGCACGTCCATATTCATCTGGACTACTCATTGTCTTGGAAAACTAAGAAGTGTGCAACCATTTCAAAAAATAAGAGCATCATTATCAAATTAAACTTGAACTAGAATGACAAATTATACTAATTATTTTCTCTACCTTTAACATGTTGTTCTTCTGTTGCAAATAAAAACATTCATATGGATTGAGTTATATGTCCATTCTTATTGCTCTGTTTTCTCTAAATGCCGTTACTGTTGGTCAAAATATGTAGCATACCTACTTACTGAGAAATGTCTTTATTTATTTAATTAATTATGTTGATTATATGTTTCATGTAGGTAACATCTTTTTTACAATGATTCTAAACTGGATATTGTAGATATTTAATTGCATTTAATTATTCATTGACTGTCCAGAATGTTATCTTAATGTTAGACTTCTGCACCTGTATATTATTGTAGAGATGGTTTAGTGTCAATGCTGAACACAATAATAAATCGGAAGGTTTGATGTAATAGAGGGATAATATAATTTAGCCGTAATTGAGTATATATCTATTACCTATCAATTGTTCCTCTGAAATGTGGGCGTTCTATAATAATACAAGTATGAATGTTAGTAGGTACCTACCTACTATTTTCTCTCTCTTTATGTAGCTATTCTGTGCGCTGCATACTAACATGATCATGCACTATTATTGTTTTATCGTTTGCAATATTACCAGCACAATAGCATTAATATATTTTAGTTTAATGTACTAACACGGGTACCTAAGAAACCTACATCTATTTAAATAATACTTGTGTCTTTCGATTCCTATTTGACAAAAAAAATTATATAAAAAAATTGCATTGTTGATCTGCCATTACTTATTTGTTTATTCGTGTTATAGAGGAATCAATGGGCTGCACTAGTAGGAGTTTAGAAAAGAATGTGTCAAACATGTCTAACTGATTTGAATGAATTTACCAGAGGTGCTGGAATCAGCAATGGACAGAATATGTCTTTGGAAAAGAATTTGAACTCTGACTCAACAAGTACCCAAATGTTGAAGATTTATGTGTCTAAGTTCTTACTTTACCCGCTATTATTTGTTTTGTTTTTAATGAAAAAACGAGATTTATTTTTAAAAAAATTATCAAAAGATAAAGTCCAAGGATAAATTATATAACTAAATAGACATATTATATAAAACATGATGCAACATCAATTTGAGCTTTTGCTTTAAAATATGGTATGTAAGAATAAAGATTGGTTTATAAAAAACATAACTTATTTCTATACATAATCATATGTAATAAAAAATGATACAGATTTTTATATTGATTACATAAATTTATTTTATAATCTTGATATCGCAGCGCTCTAATCTGTGTTCTAAAAAATAGTCCAGACAAAATATCTTAATATTCTCTAAATCATTTTCTCGTGACACGTTGAGGAACAAAAACTTTTATTAATTAGACATGTATTTTAATTTAACAGGTAACAATATACCATCTAATACGGTGGCATTTGTTTATTAACTTGTTATAAAGGTTAACAAATATGTATATGTTTTGAACAAACAAACAAGCCTTCTTGTAAATGGACCAGTGCTGCATAAGATGTTTTACAATGTTGCGATACCACATATGTACTTTCTTTTGAAAGAACACATTTGTACAAAATGACATTTTTATTAAGTTTCTCTCATATAAATATCATCATTCTGTCGTGTCTTTCTTTTGATCTCTTTGTTTACGTGATCGATTACCTATACTGAGTAAAATTGCATAAAATAAATCTTGGTCACCCGTTTTATGCCACTAGATAACCTGACATGAAGTTTGCCAACAACTAATTAAAGTGTATTAGGTCACAATTCCTTTTTAAGTTTCATTATTTTGCATAAATATCCTCCTTTTATAATCAGATTAATTTTTGAAGAGACATACGAACGAGTTTTGAATTTATAAAATACGTATACGTATATACTTTACTGTACCCTTTCGCCGTGTCCCGAGTGAAGAAGGCAGAGAGGTCGGAACGCCATACTATAATATTTTGATAAACCTATTCTTTTTCTTCATAGACGGTTCTTCAGTAACAAGGATCGTAATCAATAAGCCCAATATCAATACCATACACTATCCTGATCCAGCATATGCTTATGTGCGTGTATACAAAAAAATAAATATTGATCTCAAGTTATACCTTAAGTTTCTCTATTTTGATTTGAATGAGCAAATCAAAAGGAGTTTATACGTAATTTGTATTTTCTTGATTTGCCATTATTTCAAAGTACCTACTTAGGTACAATTATTATTATGATGTTGATTGTGTTGTTACATTTGGATTGTAAGAAAGTAGATAATATTCTCTGCTGTACTTGCATACAATATTATTATTATTACACGCATACTTAATATTATTGGTACAATAACAGAGATTGCATCTCTTGCTTCGGGCAATTCTTGGTGAATATAACATATTGTTGGTTGATTGGACCATCTTAAGTTGTAAACCTACCATAAACGGCATGGGGTATATTTGGGTTTGAATCAAACTCTAATTTATCTATTAAAATAATTCCAAAAATGTGTCGAATATTCAATCGAGAGAAAGGGACACATTTTATTTTATTTCGAGTGATTAGATGGAAAATATCCCATAATTGATGATAATTTTCATTATAGATGATAATATTCATTATAGATGATAATCTTTGCTTGCCTTAGTAAGGACTGTATCCTGTTGTTCTCGAAGCCTGTTCCTGGGAAGTGGATTCACAGCTATCCCTTCATCGTTTGGGTATTCTTCCTAAGGATCTGCTTCCTGTTATGCACTCGTCTGCTGCTATCTTCACTAGTCGATCCGAACTTGCTCTCCCCACATAATTTCTCAAAAAGCGTCTTTTGCTCTACCCCACCGCACAACATCTTCGACAGTACGGATTCTCCTTACATATATATATCGTCTTTCATTTTTGTTATTTTTTTCTGAAATCTACATGTATAGATTTAATAGACCAATATTGGGAAGAACAAGCAAAAAATTTACCCTAGGTACCAGCATTATAATCATAATTATATAATCTTCTTCTTCTTCTTCAGCCGTCTCTCCACTGCTGGATGTAGGCCTCTTCTAATTTCTTCCATTCTTCTCTTCTTTGGGCTTCTCTCATCCACCTGCTACCCGCGACAGGGACAATATCATCGGCCCAACGTTTCTGAGGCCGGCCTATTCCTCTTTTCATGTCCCATGGTCTCCATCCTAGGACTCTGGGTGCCCATCTGTCTGTTCCCTGTCTGGCAACATGACCTGCCCATTGCCACTTTAGCTTGGCAATACGATCCACCACGTCGACAACCTTTGTCCGGCGTCTGATTTCTTCATTTCTGATTCTATCTCTCAGACTTATGCCTAACATTTGTCTCTCCATAGATCGCTGTGTACATTTTAATTTATATATGGTCCTCGCAGTTAAGGTGATAGTTTCCAGATCATATGTAAGCACAGGGAGGATACATGTTTCAAACACTTTTCTTTTTAAATTCATGGGAATATCCTTGTTTTTAAGTATATGATTGACTTTCCCAAAGGCTGCCCAACCTAGACCAATTCTTCTGGGTACTTCCGCTGTCTGATTTTCTTTCCCTAATTTGATCTTATGTCCAAGATAAATATACTCTTCAACAGGTTCAATTTTCTTATTATCGATTGTGATACTGCTGTTGGATGGACTCATGATTTTGGTTTTATTTATGTTCATCTGTAGACCAACTTTCAGGGAGGCATCGTGGAGCTCTTTTATCATGGTATGAAGTTCTTCCAGATTATATAATAAATTATAATAACTTATAAGAAATTATATAATAACTAAGTAGAAAATAAAGAATAAATAATTTACTATCTTTTGCAAAAAGTTTTAAGTCATAGAACACTTTTAATGCTTAATAGCTACTATAGGAGCGGACCAGTGTGATTTTTTTTATTGTAACGATGAAAATCTCATAACATTGTAGATTTCAAAAATAATAATACGGTATACCAGTCACAAAGATTTATTTTCGAGGAGCCGAATTGATGAGTAATATCTGTCAAATTATTTTCTGTTATTATTCATGTTATTTTAATAAAACCAATTTGCGTTTCCAAAATAATTTAGTGTTTTATGAGTAGACGGTACCAATCACTTTTATTTATAAACATTGAAGGACGAGTTTTTCCATGCTTCAAGTTAGTGCAACGAATGTAAAATGAAAGAATAATTAATATACAGCAACAATTTGTCTTTGCGAATATCACTTAGTGAGAATGTCCATCAATTTAGTGAAAAAATTAGCATATTATGTAGTATGTACATCAAAACGATTGCTTTTTTGTTGTTGTTTTAATCATATTGAAAAGTGGCAAATTGCGAACCGTGTGGAGAAGAGCCTTGCAAAGATAATCAAGTACCTACTCAATAATAATTTGTATTTATAATATAGTTTATATGCATGGCTGGTTGCATATCTCGTTGCAATTTAATTGATATGGTCAAAACTAAATTTCCCGTACCTCCACATCTTGATAAGTTGCCTCGTTTTTTATGACGAATATTGCTATCAAACCGTGATGGATGTTGACATTAAACCAAGTATTAACACATTCAGACCATAACTTACATATAATGTTAATCGTCTGTTTTGGTTGAATTGAATTTAGGATTTATTCTATAATAATTAAAAGGATGCTATTCACCTTACTTACAATGATACAAGAGGGATCATATTAATATGGAGGCTCTAACGGAATTTGTTCATTTTTTATTTTATCTAACTGTATAAACTATTTTCCTCCACGAGTCTACATAGTGATATTAAGCGTTGCGGATGACGAAGTAAGTGGTAAATATAATGTAGAACTAAATTGTTCTGAGTGGGCGAATTTTGTGTTACTGACATGACCGAAGAGAGAATTATTTGAAGTAATATTGTATTCATAATATTATCCTCCAAGGCTACTGAAATTTCTAATGTGCTAACATTTTTATAATTATAAGATGAGGACTAATCTGATAGCACCATTTTGTAAAAAAAAAAAATAAGGTTAGGGCATTCATCTCTATAAAAAATACGTAAATAAAAACGAACACATTTAATTATAAAAATAAAGTAAAGTGTACGTATAGGCCACAATGAAATATATTCAACTTAACGAGTCCAAAGAGTTAATCGATAAAATACCTACAAAGGTATATCAGATGATGCAATACGAGTATATGAAATACAAAGACTCTCCATACTTATGTAAAGATTATCCGACAATATCATTCGAAATATTAGTGTCAATCGGAAAGTTTAAAATTGCACTAGTCTGACTAACAAACAAAATGGTATTTTGGATAGAAGAATAGAAGGATAAGTTTTTTTTTGGATAATATATATACCTACTTCAAAAAAAGTTGAGTTTTAATCACCGTATTTAATATACTCCGTCTTAATATAAATTATTCATTTAGTATACTCACGTTTAATAAATATAATAATAACACTACATGGCACACACTTCATTTTTCTCAACTGCATGTAGTTAAATATTTAATAACTTTTCCTGTATGGTTTCAACCCTGTGGATTGGTTTGCAGTACAGTCTTGAATCTTTCTACCTCCCTACCATCTTTAGCTCGGTACTGCTTAACTTTTACAATCCGCAGCTCATAAATCCTCACAGGAATCGTCGAGATATTCTCATCGTGAGCGCCTCCTATAATTTATCCTCTCAGTCGTCCCTTCTATTGTTTCTTGTTTTTGTTATCCACCTGGCACTTCGTTTAGATATGTTCTTGAGCAGGTGCTTTCCTCCTTCGATTCTATTAAGAACTTCGTCAATTGAGATATGGTCCCTTCAGCACGTATATATATATATGTACTCTTGACCGCTACCACATTATTCGTGTGCACGCGATTTTTTACTATAGACAATTCGCGCGTCGTATGATTAAGATTCAGACAAAATTAAGATCGGCCCGTAAAAATTTCTAATGCACTTCTCAAAATAAATTCTTGAAGGATATCTTCAAAAAGTGCAATCCTCTTAAAGCATTTCTAAACGCCAATGAAAACATTAGGTATATTACGAAAATTTTCGGACACTCGTGTTACGTAGTGTTAACAACATTATCAACTATTTGACAAGTCACATTTGTATTTGACTGATGAATAGCTTGGGAACATGTTATTGAACAAACTGCCAGATCCAGTTTCATGCGAATCCGGTCAAGATGCCCAATCGTTATTTCAATGCTGATGATTTTTTATTCACCCCTGTTGAACAAACACTAGCTAATTTGTATCAAAATAAATGTCAAACAATCTCTTTTTTATAGCATATCAAATCTGCACTTTAGTTTGTTTAAGTATGCACTAATACGTTACAATCGAAGCGTTTTTGATACGCTAATGATTTGAAGTTTGTATCATAACATAACACAGCGGTGGTCAATATGAAGTTGTTAATGATGTGATAGCCAATTATTATACATTGTGCAATGGATAGAAGATATGACATGCTGTGGGAAAATATGCATTGGGAATAGAAAATTTGACATAAATTATAATATGCCTGACAAAAAACGTGGGTAGATGACATTACCGTGTGATTTAGGAAAAAATGTAAGAAATAGTTGAAGCAAATGTCAAAGAATCTTTCACTCATTTCTGTAATTTTGTTGAGTATTCTGTAATTTTTGTTGAGAGGACAATTTGGATCTTTATTACATGCAGTTGGCCTGCTGGCTATCCCATTTTAGAATATGCCGTGATAGTACAGTTTATAAATAGAACGTACTAATCAATATGTTTCCGTTGAGATCTATTATGTTGATTCAATTTCGATACTTTTCTTATATAGCTGCCCTTATTTGCACTATACATACGCCCATTATTATAACTATTGGAAAACGTTAAAGCGTCGTTTACGTACCAAAGCACCTGAAGGGTACTGTACAATAATGTTCTGTATATTATTATACCTATTCTCGTCATAATAGAAATAAATATATATATAATGAGTTACAATCCATTGGATTGGTCTGCAACGAGTTTGGTTTTTCTTCTCCATTCGTCCCTATTCTCCGCCAGTCTTTTCAGCTCTACGTATGAGCCACAGTTCATATCACTCTTCAGTTGGTCCATATATACGTCTCTTGGTCGGCCTCTGCCATTTGTCCCCTCGGTCTTACCCTCCGCGATGGCTATGAGTAGTCCTGGGTGCCTGATGTTGTGGCCAATCCAGTTAGCTCGTTGTTGGCTGATTCTCTTAAGGAGTTGCCTTTTTTCGCCTACCCTGGTTAATACTTCTTCGTTTTCGACGTGTTCCGACCAATGGATCTTAAGCATGCGTCTGTAGCACCACATTTCAAAGGCCGCCAACCGTCCGCTTTCACTCTTGCTGATGGTCCTGATAGAAATAAATAAATAGATTTAATATGGAGTAAAGATTTAATAAATAAATAAATATCGCGTTACCGGGTCAGTTGGAAGACATTGCATTCTAGCGACAAACTCGCCCTCTGTTCATTGAATTGTATAACTGATATTTCATGATACTTTGTACTGATTTGAAATATTGTAACCAATGAACAGTGAAGAATAAAATAAATAAATGAGAATCTCGGATACATGTGTGAATATACAATTTTGTTTGTTTATGACATAAGATGTATCACACACAGAAGTGGAGTAGCCAGCGGACCAACTACTTTTAAAAGACATGTTAGTCATCGTCTGCATACCAATAAAAGTATTATAACAATATTAAAACAATATGCAGATATAATATTATTTATTTATTGTCATGTTGTTAATAACCTGTCTGTGTTGACTGCCGCATCATGATAACTTGCACTGATTATTTAATTATGGATGACGGATTATGTTTTCCTTATCGATGATCTCCTTGTAAGATAAAATAAAGAAAAAGTTAACCGTCATAAAAAAAAAGTTTAATATGCTTACTGCCAATTATAAATTATGTGTATTTAAAATAATGCTATTGCGATATTAATAATGCATACCTATATTTATAATATATCTACTATCCGACCAACATGTCTTGCCTCTTGCACACTGATACCGTCTCTGTATATTTCAAAATTTTAAAATCCGCCATTTTTTTTATTATCTTATAGATTATTAATACCTTAATATTACGTGATACCTTCTAAAAATATTGTACTTGGCACAAATCGTCCTACACGAGACGGGATGCCGTAATCTTGTAAATAATATTAAAATAATATTATATCAACACTACGATACATACGTATGTATCTTGAACCATATTTTTAATTGAATTTGAGTATATAATTGTCATAGATATTACGTAGTGATTTGCTAATTTTCCATGTATTTTAAAACCTACTTTAAACCATACTATACTATACCCTCACGCCGTATCCCAAGTGGGGTAGGCAGAGAGAACGGAACGCCGAACAAATCTATCTTTACACACTTCCTTCGCTTCCTCCACATTCGTACAGATTCCTCTTACTCAACACGCGGCCATCCTTGAGAATTTGATCCACGTGATCAAGCCACGTGGTTCTCGGACGTCCGCGCTTCCTCACACCCTTTCTTTCAGACAAGTATATCCTCTTTGTCTTAAACTAACTTTAAACTACCGCGCTTCATATTTTGTAGATGATTAAAAACGATGATGAAAATATAGAAATGTTCACAAGTGTGGATAAAAACGTTAAAATTATAAAATATATAGTGAAAATTGAAATAGTTTTTTTAAAATTAAAATTATGAATTTTTGCAGTGTGAACAAACAAGTACCTACCCTTTGGAGAATAATTAAAAATGTGTTTTTATTTTTAAAGAGTATTGTTAAGAATATTAAAACACTTCCTTGTCTATAATGTAGGCATGTTGAGGTGACCGTAATGTTAGGGACCTACCTATCTTTTTTAAATTAATTGTGGCGCATGGTATTGGATGATAGCTGATCTATGAAAGACTAACCTTTTTTCTAACTTTATATATGTAGTTATTGTCGGTTTTGTGCTTTTATTATTTATAAAATAAAAAATAAAATATAAATAAACACCTGTCACGAAAATAAAACCGAAACGTTATTCAAATGATTAAAAGGTGATATTCGGTTTGCAGATTTTTCATCTGAATTGGTTTTTCATCTGGCTGGTTTTCGATATGTATTCCCGTGATGAATGCGTAATGAGTAAGAGAAATCATAGTGCACACATGAAGAGTTTTTAAGAATGTGAAGAAAAACTAAAACCACATTTTCTTTGAAAGCATTATAAAGTAAGTCATCTTATAGGTATATAGAAAGATATAAATATTTTACGAGCTTATGTAACGCAAATTACGTAAAGTAGGTACCTACCTACATCGTAAAGTATCTTAAATTATTACTCAGTAAACAGTAGTTTATATGTATTATATCAAAATTGAAGGGGATAATTAAAAATTGTTCATCAAAGTTGCACAGGAGAGTACATACATATTATACAATGTAACAAAATCTTACTGTGTTATTTAAATTGATAAAGGTATATAGTCATAATATTATGATATCAACAAAGCTTTCCAATTGTTTTATTTATATATATATTCATTCTTTACTGTACATTGATTAAAAACAATTACATAAAAAAGTATAAATTCAAATTAAATACAATCAATATACAGAGGGCGAGTTTATCGCAAAGGCGCGATCTCTTCCAACTAACCCAAACGTTAGTAAAATTGTGTTGTTAAATTGTTAAATTGTGAAACGATTCTCGTTTTATTTAGGAAAACAGTTTTTTTTTTTTTTAAAAAGATATATCTGGGTTTTTGTTATAAACCCAAATACAACCTTATACACCTTTCACACAGTTAATTATTTAATTAAGTTTTAATTTCTTAATTTAGTAAGTATTAATTACTTAATTTAGTATTCCCGTGGAGCACCCGGTAAAGAATTGGTCTCCCACTCTTCTCCCTAAGTTTCGAGTGTCCTGTAAAAGGCAGGTGTTCGAAAAAAATAAGACATTTTACATCTTAAATTCAGCGATGAGGTTTGCCACCCATCCTGAATGTCTTGATTTTATATTGGCACGAAGAGGACAGCTTGCATGTTTCTTACATGCAGCTGGTCTCCTGGCTACCCCACTTGTGGGATATGCCGTGATGGTATAGTACTAGTAGTAGTAGTATTAATTACTTAATTGACGACGGAGGACATAGTGAGATGGAGTAGGAAGAGGGGGTGATTCTGGAGAGACCATGTGGACAGGATGGCTGAAAACAGAGTCGCCCACATTACTGCAAAGAAGACACCGGCTGGCTCACGTTCACGAGGAAGACCACCAAAAAGATGAAAAGATAGCTAGTCCTCAGGGTCACAAGAGGGAATCATTTCCGAAACAACAGATCGATGATCTATCTCACGAGGAAGAAGATAAGAAGAATTGACGATTAGATTACAACGTTACCCAACAAGTCACTTTTAATTTGAGATTAATCAAATAAGAATATTATCATATTTTTTTTTAATAATACGTATAGGTAATAATTTACCGAGTTGAACCACTGTGCATATCATATGTCAAAATTGACGTTTTGATTTCAACAGGACGGTATTAAAATTAATGCGTGTATTTGGTGTGTCCATGTACTAGAATGCATGATGTTATTATATTTAGTTACGCTTACCTTTTTAAAAATAAACCTGTACCTACAATTTTTTTTTTATATTTAAAAACTAAAGAAGCGATCATTCGTAAAACAAGTAAGAGATGGGTACCTACCTACCTTCATTCGAAGTGGTCGCCCTTTGTACATAAATAATATAGCTACGCATAAAGAACCAAGTCATCTGAGAATCAACGCATAAATCATTATGGACAATCTTTGTGTTACGTGTTTTCTGCAAATACGTGCTCAATTATTTTATTGTTGTTATTATTCAGTGTATCTCAACATTGATTACTTTTCTGAGGAGCAAAGCCTAAATTTTATTTGACGATCTAAGCTTCTATTTCTTTTTTAAGCTACTTAAATGTAATAATATTTTTTTATTGAATCGACCATTTATGAAACTGTGGTCAATTGTGAAAATTAAATAATATCCTCAACAGATTTAGATAAACACAATCTTATTTCAGAAATTACAGAAATTAAATATAAAAGTGTTTGATAATTTTCCGTAAAAACTACATAATTTATAGAAGTACAAAAATATGTATAATAATTTTTAATGAACAATATTTAACTAGAAACTTGACAATATAGGCACCTGAAGTAAATATTTTGTAAATTATTGTCAAAAGAAAGAAGAGTTATTCGATCGAAGAATATTGAATGGAATACGGTACTTACCTACCTGTGAATCTCCATAGGTGTATTTTTTATTTTCGAGTAATGCAAGTTCAGAGGGCAAGTGTAGGCATTATCTTATTAAATTATCAACAATGAAATTTACGATTTCATTATTCTGCATTTATAAAATGTTAGAGGTCACGATTCGCTCACATACAAAATATATAATAGGTATAACACATTGCTATTATTTAGGCAATCTTATTTTTAATCGCTGTTTAACGTGAGGAGACCTTCTTCTTTTAATTTTTATCACTTCTCCGTATTATGATAATTTATTGTGTTTCACACCTCTACCCGTTTATGGCAACGTGAGAATGTATGTGGTTAATATTTTCTAATTACATCTGAAATTGCATGCTTTTATAAAACAGTCTTTAAATATTTAATGACATGTATAAATACTAATTGTCACAATCCTCCTATATGTATGTGAGTCTTGACATTTTACCAAAGCTCAAGTGCGAAAGATACTGAAATCCCAAAGTAAGTTTCTTTGTAGAAATTTAGATGTTATGTGGGAAGAGCATGTTACAAATGATACACTCAGAAAAGATATTTAGTTTCTGTAGTACGGGAGAGGTGATGGTTCTGGTCGGGCTATGTTTTGAAAATGTCCAGTGATAGTAAGACAAAAAGAGCACTGTTCTTTCGTCTACAAGGGTCCCGACAGCCCAGACGTCCCTGTTTCACATCAATCACATCGTTCCTATGACAACGACATTAGAGCGCTAGGAATGTGGTGGGAAGAGATAATTCAATAATTGATAATGATGATTAATGCCAAACCAATCATTGCATTTTATTAAGTCTAGTATAGAATAATAATAATTATAATTGCATAAGATTACTTAATATTTCACATTCTATGTTGATACGTGTTAGACATGCCTTTATTTCTATCCACTATCTTTTTCTAATGTGAAAAAACGTGGAAATAAATATTGATACAAACATTATAACTATTTCAGAAATTCACGGCCCAAGCCTTAAACCCAAGACACAAAATAGGTACCTACGTATATACACAAGTATTAAAAGAAAGACACAAAATCAATTAGATTAATAAAACAAGAGTTGAATAAACATTGCAACACTAATTAAAGAAAAAAAATTGACAATAAAAATTATTTATTTAATCCAATCAATGATTTCATTTTAAAGTATAACTAATTACTTATACCTATAGTATCTATAACAAAGGTTTATTGCGATATAATTTTCTCACACTAAATTAAATCAGGAACAGTAAATTGATAGATAATAATAATTATTGTTTTCGCCGTAGACAGAATTAGTACTAAGCTCTATGATAAAATATAGGTGAGTAGTATCAGAAACAAAGTACCTACTTACCTATATATCTACGAGTATATTGCTGTTCTTGCAGAACCATAGATACTAAGCATACTAGATATGCGACTTAAAACAATCAGTTTTTGTTTTGTTTCTGAAACAATGTGACAATGTAATATGTCATAATATAGTACTTACTTACTTACTGCTAGCCCTCTTCTCTCCACTGCTGGATATAGGTATCTTCAAAACTTTTCCACACTTTCCTATCTCGAACAACACGATACAACTGTTTTCCCATCATCTGGACAATATCGTCAACCCATCTTTTTTGGGGTCTTCCTACGCTTCTTTTGTCCTTCCACGGCCTTCAAGAATTCTGGAAGTCCATCTACCATCCTCTTGTCTTACCACATGACCAGCCCATTGCCATTTCAGCTTGGAGACTTTATCAACAACGACAACGACTTTTGTCGGATGGTTTCATTTCTTATTTTGTCTCTCAAGCTGATACCTAGCATTTGTCTCTCCGTGGCACGCTGTACACACCTCAGATTTTGTTTGCTCGCAAATGTTAGCGTCATAGTTTTTAACCCATATGTAATCACTGGCAGGACACATGAATCCTAAAGTTTTCTCTTAAGACTTATGGGGACTTCATAATTTTTAAAAATATATAGTATAAGTTTTTATATAGTATAATATAGTATAAGTGCCATAATAAAGTATAAGTTTAAAATCCAATAATATTGTGTTGCATAAACATACTATTTACAAAGGACATAGTTTGCACAATGATTGATAAATAAATTAAGAATGTTTCAAAAGCAAATATGTATAATCAAATGAACTAGTTACATTTAAACCGGAACTAATATTCTATTTTAAAAGAGATAAATATTTAAGTAAAACTTTTTGCTTAAAAAAAACATTGTTAATCCGAATTTTATTCGTCTTCATATTATCCAATGAATAACGTATCCATGATATTTTGCAATAGAATCTACAAGTAATTATTTAGGTTGGTATATTTAGTTGAGTTCCATGTTGATATCTGAAGGAACCTTTCTCTTTTGTAACGACCAAAGTGGTGTTTGGAACAATCATTACATTATTGTTTTCTATTATAAAACAATTTATTATGGTACCTACTTACTTACTTATCCGTTACTACTCGTGAACAATTGTAATATTTACCTACCTTTTAATAAATTCTAAGATGAACTTACAGGATTTGTTGGACAATAGAAAATTTACTGAATTTTATTTATGATTACGAAACAACCTTCCGTAATTTCAATCGTATTAAGTTCCAAGTGATAAGGAAGTAAAAATAAATTTAAAAAAGTATTAATTACATCAGAATGTCAAATCAACTTGTAATTGCCCGGACTGTGATAGTCGTAAATGTTACATGGGTATGACTAACAGAAAGATTAAGACAAGAATTGGAAGCATCATGTCTAAATAATGATAATTTCTGCGAATTTGACAACTATCTAATTGAAAAAGGTCAGTCATTTGATAAAAAAAACTCAGTTTTTACTCACAAAATAATGAAACATTACCATAGACTTGCTTCTTTAAAGATACTGAAAATTTTCAGTTAATAATCGGCATGCCATGTTGCGTTGTTTTTTCTCAATACATTTCAGATCGAGAAACTATAATTTGTTTCTCTACAGTCAGTATTTTGGTCAAGAGGTGTTTAAGTTGGAATATCATCATCTGTTAGGAGTGTCGCAAAAATCTCTAAAGAGAAATGCGAAAATCGCTCTGAAAGCTTTTAATAAATTCCATAAGATGAAGAGTTGTTTTCTGTTGATAGTATTTGCAAGAGAAATAAGGATAGAAAAACTATTATTATATCATCACAGCATATCCCACAAGTGAGGTAGCCAATTAGATTAGCTCCATGTAATAAACATGCAAGTTGTTATCTCTATGCCAATAAAAAAATAGACTTTCATGATGGGTTGGCATATCTCATCGCTCAATTGAAGAATTTAAATGTCATATTGTTTTGTTTGACGACCACAGGACACACAAAAACTTAAAGAAAAGAGTGAGCGGTCTATTCTATGCCGGAGACTCTACAGGAGTAGAAAAAATAACATCTCTATGTGGCATATGAGTTCAGTGTTATGTAGACTCATTATTCGTACACTTTTATTTACTAGTTCTCAAATTATTCACAACTACTTTCCATTACACTTCCCTCCAAAACTTTCTCTGACTCCAGTCCACCCTTTTATACATTGTCCAGCTAATTCAGTCGAAGAACTTGAGTCTCAGTTCAGGGATAATTGTAGAGTTCTTAGTTTGGTTTCATAGCTCAAAAGAAAACAGAAGTTAAGTTAAATAACAAAATATTTATTCATGGTTCAAATTATTACTGTCCGGTTCACACAAACAGACACACAGTTACATTTTACACAAGCACTTAATATTATACAACAAATTCTAAGTTAAAATTAATCAAGTCACTTATCACTATGTACAGTTTATTTTGATACAGGTTTCAATTATTGTTTAGCACTTTTAACACAAGTTATTACTTTTCGGTTCAGCCACCGCCCAACGCAAAAGCGTCAGACGGGTGCTACCGAGGCCAGGGGCAGGGGACAAGTGAAGTTAGTTACAGAATGTTCAACATAGAGAAATTTAACGGAAGTCAAAATAGAGTTTTATTTAATATTTGCGGGATTCTTTCCTTCAAAAAAAAGTCAAATGGTAACTAAGTAAATTTTAATATGGAATACTCACATAATTATCTATTGTTATTTTTTAACTACGACATTCCATCTCAAGTCATTTCACAAAGAAAAAAAAATTAAAAAAAGAAAAGTCTCATTGTTACGTTACAAAGTGGAAATTACAGTTACAGAGACTATCAAAACATCAATGGAAAATTACAGTTGCACAGTGACATTACAGGAATTAATGATGATCAATCATGAGTTACATATATCAATACTTTTTTTTTTTACAAAGTTTTGTACTTAATTTCACCTTCTATTACAATCCTCATCAGGAATGTACACGTCATGAGCCAATAATGGGACCAAGAGGATGTACCGACAGGGCAGGTCGCAGATACGGAAATCGTAGACAATACCCTCGACATTCCTCCAAGCACACCATTACGAACTCAAGACAACAATTACAATATTACACATTATTTTCACAATTTCAACAATATAACCCTCAAACAACAACCCAACACCCAAGTAATTTCAGAATACATAGTTTGACAATAAAATAAAGGGGGGTAGTCAATCCGACCTTCAATCTTGCAACAATTATACCTGAATTACCAATCTCATTACCGTTATACCTGATCTACCTCTATTCTAAGGGCGGCAATCTATACCCTATTGAATTAAACATGTTATTTCCATGGGGTGTTCGACCCATCTTGCACAGGCTTGACGACATATATCAGGTGTCCAACCTTTCGCGCGGAGCTTTTCCAAGCGAACCTGTACGTAACATTTGAGCGTCCTCAATCTCTTACAATGACAATGGCTTGTCGGGCTAGCTTCGACTGGCGACCACAAGAGGTTCCAGACGAGCAAATACATATTTAAAAAAAAACTTAACTAAATTCGAGTTATGCTTGACTTTCTATAGGGTGAGACGATTAGTCACACCTCTAAATCAGCATAACTCCGGAGATGAACAGGGAAGAGTGCGAATCATCCAACTGACTCCGTAACATTCATTCTTGACATTTGAACATTACTGATAGGGTACGCATGCCTATACAGTAATAATGTCGAAATGACCAACAGGTTCACATACCAGTGAGAACCTTGTCATTAAAATTTTGGTGAACCAGACAATTTGAAACAATCTAAACATTACAAAATTTTCCTTTTACCGATGCAACCTTGACCCTTTAATACAATTGTTACAATTATTATCTACTATCCCAATTAGTGACAACCTTTCACACACTTTTATACTTCAACATTTATGGCTCAATCTGACATACTTCATACTTTTATACCTTCCATCCTTCATCTATCATAAGACGTACAACAGTTACCACATAAGTAGGAGATTGGTAAGAGACCAATTACAAAAGAAAACGACTACATATTATACTTTCGTATAAGGAAGGGTCGAAATTGCATCCGGTTTTTCTTAACATCCTAACTTAAAATTAAACAAGTATTGTCCCTTGCCTGAGCCAGTGGGGGAGTTCAGATCTTAATGAATAAGTTGCATGTTGAAATGGCTAGCTTAAGAGATGGAAAGGCAACCTCATTCACCCAAAGGCACAAACAAGAGAGAAATTCACAATACAAAAGGTTGAGCGCCACGAAATTCATATTTTAAATTTTTTTACAAAATTCCCTCAGAGTCTGAATTGCGAAGATCCTCTGAGGCATACTTAAAATTAACAAGTTACACGTACCTGAGCTGTAGTGATTACATACATTATTCTGATATGGTAACAAGATTCATTATATACTATTACAGGTTTTCCAATTTCTAAGTTATTTTACTTTTTCTATTTATCAAAACAATGGAATTTCAATACGTCCTTTGACAGTGACGTCATTACAGTACATACATTTTCATGGCATGGCGACAAGACAAGTTATATATTATTACAAGTTTTCAAATTTTCTAAGTTTTTAATCAACACAAACACTGAAATTTCAATACGTCATTTGACAGTGACGTCATTACAGTACATACAGCTCAAGCAGGGTCAGTGTGATTTAAAACTTCTTAACCTAATACATCAATTGTAATTTAAAAAAAAAACAACTCTTTCGAACTTGTTGCATAGTCAAGTGCAATGTAGAGAAAAATTTGAAGCTATACTTTAATAATGTCTTTAACATGGTAATTTCCTATACCTTTATCATTTATATCTTGAAGCTCGTAAACAGAAGGGGATATGATTCGGGTAACCTGAGATTTTATAAAACGAGGGGCTAATTTCTTTGAAAAATACTTTCCAGCATTACTTTGTACAAAAGATCTTCTCCAGACAATTTGAAATTTTGTTATTAAATACCTTACATTGTTCACGTAGATCATTAAGTGACTGCGCAGGTTCTACACCTCTTTGGGATAAAGCATGCTTCAATGTTTTTGTGTTTGATTTTTCCACCCGAGGGATAGGCGTAATTAAGTATTCAGACATTTTGAAATTAAAAAAAATCAGTTGTATTTCAATTACTTGACTTCAAGAAAAATTCAACTGCGGTTCGCAGAGGGTTAACAATTTCAATCGTGTTCACTAAGAGTTAAACCAACAAGTTCAAAATTCAATTGCTACAAAACAAAAATTTACATTTATTTTCAATTGTTACTTAACGTCCACAAAGGGTTAAGTGTACTTACATTTTCAAATTCGTAAAAGGTTGTGAAAGGTTAACATTATTTTATTTCAACTTAGTTCAAAAAATTATTTCCACAAAAAAAATTAATTATTAATTTAACTCTTTGTCCCAGCACTATAAGTATTAATAATTTTATCCCAGCACTAGTTCACTATGCATTAAACCATAGATGATATTGCATTCAAAAGTTCTCTATAGAATCAACATTACAACTCTAATTGTTTCAAAATTCTTTTAACGAATTTAATATTCACAACCAAGGACACAAATCTACCTTTAAGATAAAATCAAAACAAAAATTTATCATCAAAATGAAATTCCCCATCAGAAGCTACCACACATACAAACTTATTATTATGTATAGCTAGGTAGGCACAACAACATTGGTACAATTTTGAGACATTTCAACAATCAATTACTGCTTTGCAAGACTGCAAATTGCACACTGGATCTTGATGAGAAAAGAAAAAGAACTATAACAATACATTACGATTCTCCAGGCGCAATAGATGTTTCCTTCCTTGGTACCTAGCCTTCAATGACGTAACCAAAAAGAACGTTGAACAATTATCGGAATATTAATTTGTTGTATTCACATCTGTAGTGGAACTGCTTACTGTCATCAAAAACGCTGGAACATGGCCTCATCATTCATTCATCTCTTGAAAATATCCACCGCTTGGCTCTGTATCAGGGTATCCTCACAGGCAGAACAGCTGGAGAAACGCTTCTTGGACATTTGGTCTGAATTATGTTTCATTCAGACATTGAAGTCATTGTTCGAAGGAACTTGAAATCATCTAGCACTGTTTAATATTGTTTTACTTGAGTACCAAACGTACAATTGTACTTATTTATTTGCAAAAAACTGTATTTAATTATTTTATTATTATTATAAAACGTTTAAAACTAGAATTGATATTTATCTTTCACTTATTCTTCGTAACCGTTGTTATTTTTAAACTTTTGTTGGAGAGACGAAACATGACGTTGCGTGTTCTGTGTTGACCGTGTGAGTTGAGTCGTTTTAGAATTGAGCCGTGTCTTCGGGCGTGGCTCGAGAAATTACGTTGCAAAACGCAATTGCGTTGGCCATCTTGAATGTTCTAATGCGTCGAAATTTTAATTAGGTTATCACATAACAAAACTAATTGTATCCATTTTTACACTGAATTTATCACTATGAAACCAAATCTGGCCACACGTTGCAGGCGTCATTTATGTAGACGCATTATTCCACTTTCATTTGCTAGTTCTCAAATTATTCACAACTACTTTCCATTACACTTCCCTCCAAAACTTTCTCTGACTCCAGTCCACCCTTTTATACATTGTCCAGCTAATTCAGTCGAAGAACTTGAGTCTCAGTTCAGGGATAATTGTAGAGTTCTTAGTTTGGTTTCATAGCTCAAAAGAAAACAGAAGTTAAGTTAAATAACAAAATATTTATTCATGGTTCAAATTATTACTGTCCGGTTCACACAAACAGACACACAGTTACATTTTACACAAGCACTTAATATTATACAACAAATTCTAAGTTAAAATTAATCAAGTCACTTATCACTATGTACAGTTTATTTTGATACAGGTTTCAATTATTGTTTAGCACTTTTAACACAAGTTATTACTTTTCGGTTCAGCCACCGCCCAACGCAAAAGCGTCAGACGGGTGCTACCGAGGCCAGGGGCAGGGGACAAGTGAAGTTAGTTACAGAATGTTCAACATAGAGAAATTTAACGGAAGTCAAAATAGAGTTTTATTTAATATTTGCGGGATTCTTTCCTTCAAAAAAAAGTCAAATGGTAACTAAGTAAATTTTAATATGGAATACTCACATAATTATCTATTGTTATTTTTTAACTACGACAGTTATTACGAGTAAATGAACTTAATGACAAACAAAACATTTAATTTACAAGTAGAGGGATCATAATATTATTATTATTGCAGTACCTACACAAGTATCTATTAGTTATCCTATAGCAGTGTAGCGGGGCCCATCTCTACGTTGATAGGGCGGTCGTGCTGAGTATCGTGACGTCATAATTCACCAACCTATCACAGCGGTTCGATTACTAACAGTCGTTTTGTATACTTACCTACACAATACAGAGACGTATGCGGTGATTCAATTACAACATTCGCTATTTATGAATTATCACCTAATAATATTTATTGCACTTGAGACCAAATGTGTGAAAATGGTAAATGTCTCAAGACATATTATTACAAATGTCGTTACTACCTACATGTCTAGGTATATACCTTGTTTGCGGTGTACATAGAAATTTTACCCAACCACAAACGTACTAAATGACTGTCTCAATTTTCCATAGTCAAACATTTTAGGATCACATACTTACGAATAATTTTGTTGCGGTTCACTCAGTTACAATACATATTCATTCTCATATTATTAAATATTGTAGCAACCTAATGTTAAATAAATAAATATTCATAAATTAACACCTGATTGCAGAAAAATATTATTATAACTCTTTGCTTATTAAATGCATAAATTTAATAATTATTATGTAAGTAGTTTGGTACCCACAATATTAATTTGATATAACTTTGTTACCGATGTAAAACAAATAATATTTAACTTCTTGTAATATATGTAATTTTCATCTATCGATTTCCTGTTTAGCATGAATATGTCAAATAATTAAAATAAACAATTTTGAAAACGAAAAGTGTGTGCTTTAATTTTGTGATCTGGTCCCCCGCATCAGCAAATTTTGCTTGGCGTGCAGTTTCCACATTGGTATTTTAAGCCTCGAACATACCTGGCATAAGCTTTTCACACGTAGTAGAATTCCATAATTATGTAATTTGAAACAATTGTTTTTTCTACTATAGATTATTGATTCCGAGAGAGACGTCTTTCGACTTATCAGGTCATTACCAATCTTTGATTCAATCAATAATAATTTTCCATAGACCTTCGAGAACATCTTAATCTGTATATAGTCATTGTTTTAAGATCATAATATTATTTCATAACAAGGATAATGCATGTATCCTTAACTTTTTTCTTAAGATTCATGCGATCTTCTTCATACTTGAGTATGTAATTTAATTTTCCGAAGGCTACCCAACCTAACTCATTCCAATTCTTCTGGGGATTTATGGTGCCTAGTATGGTATTCCTGGTTCAATTTATATCCAAGATAAATATACTCATCAATAGTTTTAATTGTTTATGATAAGACAAGTGTTGACATGACATTAAAATGTAGGTAACTGTCCTACATTAAAAAATATTCAAAGAAGATACTTGCAATACAGTGCCTATTTTCTTTGGAGAAAATGTGTTTTACCAATATACGAACAATTTCGCATACCATTCATAATATTCTTTCGAATTTGCCTCTGTGCGTTTCTCCCTCTCACACCATGCCTATGAATATCGGAGTATATTAACTGTTACTAAAGAGATTAATGAAATGAATTAATTAACTGCAATACGGATCTCACATTGCGATCCTATGACAATACAGATGACTTCTAAAGCGTATAACACAAACACCTCTATCAATATCAAATACTTATTAATAAAACCTATGTTTTATTATATTTTGTAGGTATAGTCCGCGTTTTCCATTGCTACAAATTATAAAGGTAGGTAAGAAGGACATTTCTCTATCATAAATATCTTTTCGCCAACTGCATTGCATAGAGATTTTATTTCACTTATGTACTTTTTCGATGTATAAGAACTCGTACCGAGGATGCATGGGATACTGAGTAATTAATTTATTTTTGTATTTCTTTGCCTTCTCCACAATAAACGCAATGTAAACATTTAAAAATAAAGGTTATAAAGGAACTAGTTAATAATACCTGGGTACATACATACAAACCTTAAAATATATTTTCGAACAAAAATTATTTTTATATTTAGTCATAAATATTGTACTCTGTACCTACATACGTTAGAATAATTAGATGCTTATGGATTATAAAAATATAATCATGCAATAAATTAAACACATCTCAATTAAATGAATAGGTACATGCAGACTTAAATAACATAATTATGTAGAATTTATTACAACAAAAATTTAAAACGAACTATTCATGAGGCGGGAGTACCTACCTATTAAAAATACATACCTGAATTATTAAGCACTTATAATTTGAAAATGTAATAACCAATATTATGCGTGCTCTATCTTTTCTCAAGAGGACTAGCATTACAGATTGATTCTATGAATGTATAAATAAATTATGATATGTATTATATCTAATCGTTTATTATTAATAAATAATAATAAATAATAATAATAAATATATTTATTTCCAAAGTAGGTACACAATACAATATTATTTTCAATAAACAATGAAAAACATTCACAATAATATTACAACTACCTCCCTATTAGAGATATCTCGTGTATAGGGAGGGAGTTATTGAACCATAAAGTTTTATTTTCATCATTATAAACTCCTCCGTTTTTGTATTGTACCTCAAAGTAACAATAATTACTATGACTAGATAATTTTTGAGGTTTAATTAATCAATTAATTTATCAAAGATACCTAAAAACAGAAAGTTGACAAAATATGCAAAAAAGTAAAAATTATATAATATATTGACTTGGACAGATCAAACCTTCAATTTATTGTGTCTACAGCGTACACATATTATTAATGTAAACAAATGAATAAGAAAAAAACGCATTTAGCAAAGAAAAACGGTGTGCGTTTACCGCAAACCCGGTATAAACTGAATCCACACCAATTAAGCACAAGCTGATCACGTCAAACAGATACATTTAGCTATGTCATATACATATTATTTAATTATTGTGTTACTATCCTTTTAACAGCATAATAGCAATAAATGAGAAGTCTCAGTCATATAGAATTTTATAATTTATTGATTTATGTACCTATAAGTTCGAAAAATATATAAACTGTTTATAAATAATGACAAAGATTTAATACTAATGTGTGTGCATGGGACGATATTCGAGTAGTAGGTATATAATAATAGGTATGAACTAATAGTTAATGTCATTAATTTATAACACTTCTATTTTTCTCGTAACAGATTAAGTACAATGGATATCGATATAATTCCAATAATACAATATATTAAGACGTTTTAATAGACGTGATCCAATAATGGTATCATTAATATAATATTAAATATATTGTTTTAATTAAAATGTTCACACAAAAAGTCGATTTATTAGTACGTTTACCTGGGGCCTGGTCTGCCAGCCAGTACATTTATCTTTAACTTATCTAATGTTAGACTTATAACAACACATGTACAAGATTCATGTGCTTTATCAATAATCACTTATCATGTAAATCGACCTTCATACATTAAGTTAAGTACCTACCAGCAAATGTGAGTTACGTAATTTTGCAATGTCAGTTCCAACGCACGATTGGCGAAATTTTTCTCTAATGGCAGTTTCCACCTAATTCAATTTACGGTAGTCCTTGAAACGTCAGAGCACGGAAAAAAGTTGTCCAGCAAGAAAATTTATTCGTGGTCCTCAAATTTTCGCTTCCATGTAATACATAAGTATATTTTTTTGGGACTAGAAACTACTTTAAAAAACTATAATCTAGGTTTGTAAAATTGCTAAATGCAGCACATAATATATTTCATATACTAAGTAAATAACAAATATTGTATCCTAATGGCAGTAAAGAATAAGTATAGCTCTCAATTATTAAAATAATGTAACACAAATTATTGTATTGCTTACACATAATTTACATTAAGAAATTAATAAAACAAATTATAAAAGTAATAATACTTCCAGAATATCACAATATTTTTGGAGTATTAACTTTATAGTGTGTGTTAAAGGTGTATAAGGAAACGATTAAGTAAATTATTATAATCAATAATTTAATAATAGTATCTATATTGTTAAGATGTCACATGAGATAAAGGACAGTTTATTACATAGATAAATAATAGTAATAGAAGATACAATTTCACAGCGCTGTGCTTAGTGCTTGTCTATACGCGGCGATTGTCTATGACTTCGTGACGTGCCATCTATGGAATAAATTGTGTAGAAACTTTATTGCTTACTAATATTACAGAGGAAAATAAATTTGATATTATAAGATTATTTTCTATCTAAGAAATATATTATACAAATCCTTTGAATATCTTTTGTGTTCCGAACTATTTTAAAATAAATATAGGTATTGTTTGCAATTTCACAGCTGTAAAATTCAACATGGATATTGGCACAAAGTAACTAGAGAAAAGTGTAGACGCATGTATCTTTGTATCATGGCACTTAGCTTATTAATAATAAATAAAAAAAATAAACTTTATTGCACAAAAATACTGGTACAAATGGCGGGTTTATCTCTTAACAACCTACCAAGTATAAGACAGAAATAGACATTATTTTTCAAATGTTGTGGAAGTACGGTGAGTAATATGATGAAATATCAGTTTAGTAAATTGGGAATGGACTACCTAATAAATTACCTATTATTTTGGATTATTATTAACAATGAAATATCATATTATTTTCGTACGTAACGACTTATTAAATTATTAAATGAAACACGGCATAATTTCATAGCAAAGCACCCTCAATCAAGTGAATTATGGCATTAGTACATCTTAACAAAACAAATTAATTTTACCAGAAGACTTTATACAATATTATGTGTGTTACCTGAATGCAGTTTGCACCGGATCAGATAATGAGAGGAGAGATGGAGAAGTCTTAAGTTAAGAATCGAACAGTAGCAGCCTGCGAAGAAATAGAACAAGAATTCCAAAGAAAAAAATATGAACACTTCTGCTTTAGGTCTATGATAATAAAATTTAATAGTTCTGTTGATAATCACGTTAAATTTAAATTTTACGTTATTATACAGAAATAAAATGAAAAGTAGAAAACTTATGTGATATTAATGTGATTTTGTGCGATACCTGCGTAATAATAATTTAAAAAACACATTATTGTTGTATACAATGTTGACCACCAGTAGTTCACTTCCTTAGGCTACTTGCATATTAATGTATATCATGACCAGTGGACGGAAAAAATTGATTACAATCTGTTCCATGAAAAATATTAATTTTGAAATATATGAAGGTGAAAAATCTATCTTTTTATTTCGTCGTATCTCCCGGTCATGAAATGCTGAATGATACATAATGTGAAATAAATGATAACTATGAATGCTGGCATTGATATACATACCTTTATACAATATATCACTTTGTTTTATTTCTTTTATTGAGATGGAGAGATCAATCCCTGTATTATTATTCATTATCAATGCGGAATACCTACTTTCTTGCTTTGGACCTACCAATTAAATTTCCCGTATTTGAGTAGGTAGGTACCTACCACATAAACATGATTTAATAAATAAAAAGTGATTTGGATACAAACATCTTCTTTCCGGTGCCCTAAATGGATCAAACGATAATTGCGTCTATGTACTTTCTTCAGATATATATAATAACATAAATTACATAGACAATTCACACAGATCGAGCTAGTCCCAAATTAAGATGAATCTTGTATTATGGGTACTAACGCGACGATACACACATATACAATGCACTACACACAGATATGCCTGTTTATTTCTGTTTCCGATATCTTCGGCTTCTTCAAACTAAGTTTTCCAGACATCAACATAAAATATGTAAAGAGTACTAGGAATTTATTACTAATTAAATGATAACAAAATTAATTTATAATTATTCTTATGAAAATTACAGAAAACGGGATTCTTATTAAAATTAAATTAAAAAAATCTATTATAATAAACGCTTGTAATATTGTTAGAAAGTTTCTAAACACAGATATTTCGGGCACAATGCTGGTATTTTGAGTCCGCGTTTTGAGCCTAATCCTTTGATATCCTGAATATCTGGATATGTGAATTTTTCCCAGCATTAGACTGTTAAGTTTTTATGTGACCATGGCTAATCATATGAAGACTTATCTGGTTGTATAATGCTAAGAAGTGTGGATGGCATTTCTGCCGCCGCGTAAAAAAAACATTTTAATTTTAACAATGTGAAAACACTAATATTTGGAATAAATAATTGAGATCCATCCAAATAAAACATTAGTTGTAAGTATATATCTTTCATAATGCTGTAGAATACAATATTATTAGTAATATTAACCGTTAGTATAATGAAGCCACTAACGATAGTTTATTTTAGTTAAATTAATTATGGTCTTATTATCACCGAGTGAGATGCCCTCTGTGTACATAGAAAGAGAAAGGGAATATTAATGCTGTTATGAAATACGTGAGAACTGATATCCTCAGGTTATGATATTAAAAAAGATGTACTAATTACATACATACAACTATTATTGCGTATAAAAACATATAAACATTATATTACATTGTTAAATGTATGATATATATTAATGATGGAATCATCATAATATTATTTTGTAATTTTAACTACAGTATTTTGCATATATGTAGATTTAAAATGTAAAGTACGTACAATATTTTTTAATAGCATGATACACATGGTTATTGCGGCACGGTAGTTCAAGAAATATTTTAGTATTCGGACGACTACAAGCTCTGAACAGAGATGGTGGATATTTTAATCGCAAGAATATTCAGTTGGACTCATCTTTTTTGAATTTCAGCTGTATCATTACCCTTTGTGTGATATGCAATAATTGAATGCATGATAGTTTTTGTAAAGGACTAATAATTAACAATGAGGCTTTTTTCTATTATGTATATTTATTTCAAATATTTTTCTTTTTCTGACGCAAAATGTCAGATAAAACCAAACTAAAGGAATATCTAGAGGTTGTTTGTCAAAAGTCTCATCAAACTAATATCTGGATAGCCTGTTACTAAAACACATGAAACTATTATTTACGGCTAAGAAAAAACGTCAACTTATAATTATGTATGAGGTGGCTTTGTCCAATTAAATTACCATCAGGGGCCGTAGACAAACCGTACTTAGCGATCGACTACTGGCGAACTTTTCCACAATCTACCTACATGTATCGTGTAATTATGCGTCATTGTTGCGGTTATAGTCCTAAATTCGTTTGTAGTCGATCGACAAGTGACGATTTGTCTAGGGGGGCAGATATACCGAAGACTTTTCTGAATGCTAAAATAATAAGTAACTACATTTCATATGGCAACTACCGCTCGTGTGTTGTTGACATAGGAAATCATATAATAGGTATACTTTATAAAGAGGGACATCTGGGCTTGTTTTTAGGCACAACATAGTTGTACTTAATTTACATAATTGTAACTACATACAATGGTAAGTTGTAAAAAAACAATACTGATATTCAATTTGATTGAATTACCTTTAAAATCGACTAGGATTACGTGTATTCTATTTTTAATTACCTATAGCATATACAAACCTTAAATCTAATAAGTATTTATTTACTGTTAGGTATCATATAAATTAGGGAGGTAGAGATTGTCGGCATCTTTACGGTACGTCATATAAGAGAATCATTTTGGCAAGTTAACACTATCGAGGCCAATAAATCGCCTTATCATTACCCGTGTGATGATGGATGATGGATAACCCAAATATTAAGTAACTGCTTAATTAGATAAGCCTTGGAATATGAAAGGAAGAAAAAATCCATTCAGTGTTATTTCCATCTTACTAATAGTCGTTTTAATAAAAATGATGCCTTTATTTTAAAACTGTTATCGTTAATTTAAGACGTTATTAAATTTATGTTCATACAATTTGTTAATCGATGGTAGTGTGTAGTAATGTTTATTTATAGGTCCAACTTAATAGCAAGAGGAGTAGGTAATGTTCTTTACTGAAATAGTCTAATTATATTATATTTTGATACATAATATTATAATAAAATTCACTGTTTATGGTAGGAAAATATTAATATCTCATTGTAACTTTAATAATGATGACATTACATGATTCTTTGGCACCGTTATACGATCAACCGTCTCAAGGGTGTTGGTGAAAAGGGCGCTTTCATTTTGATTCTAAAACTAGTGATATTTCTTTAGTGCCGCAGATCGGGTGATAGCTTGTACCACTTAAATGAGGCTCATATTATAAAGTCTATTTATATGTATTTCTTTATATTTACCAATAATTTACTAATATTTATCCGGTATACGTATTAAAGTTCTTGTAATATATTGTCAATCGTCTTGTTCAGATTCCAAAGGATGTTTAGGTTGACGGTGTGTGGATTTTAGTTATACACAGGTAGATATTTCCACTACTTTTCCCACGAATAGGGTATCCAGCGAATTAATTGCATTTAAAGAACATGCAAGTCGTCCTCTCCGTGCTAATTAAAGTTGATGCATTCAGTATGGTGGCGTACCTTATCAATGAACGTTTACACACTACCATAAACGCTGAGAGGTTATCCATTTATTATTGATAACCGTCAAAATTATAACGGGACCTACACCAAATGAGTGTGACAGGTGGAGTATAATAGATTATTAGCCATCAATAACAATGCATCGTAATTCTATTTCAAATAGCATACATACCTCTTTACATAGATACATTCTGACAACATTCTCCTATACAGGGGCAATTCTCTGAATCTTGTAAGTTGCGGGCAAAATAAAAAATGCATATTGTATTAGTATATGAGCATCCAAAGTCGACTTACACCTTCCCAAGAATCAAAGGTTTTTTTTATCCCTGAAAATTAATAGGTATGTTAAATAAAGTATAAGGGATCAGAGCTCTACTTTTCACGTACTATTTTTACATATCCCTTGGCCGGTCAAGAACAGGGCTCCCACTCTTCCCTGCAAGGTTTCCAGTGACCTATAAAAGACTCCGTAATCCTACCTGTAATCTCCGTAATACAAGAGAGACGATGGTCTTGGCTGGGACATGTTTTGAGAATGCCCAATGATAATTGGCCAAAAAGAGCACTGTTCTTCCTTCCGCAGGGGTTCCGTAGGCCCGGGCGTCCCTCTTTCACAATACACCGTTCCTATGACAACGATATCAGAGCGCAAGGAATGTCGTGGGAAGAGGTGACGCAATTGGCACATGCAGAGACGCTCTGAATGGAGGAGGCTGGTTTCTGCCCTGTGCTCCCGAGAGGAGCGTTGAGGGCAATGATGATGATGATGATAAAAGACTATCCCGTATCCCGTTTAAGACTTTTGAAACCTTCATCCCAGTAATGAGGTGTGAAACCCATTCTGAATATGTTGAACATTTATTGGCACGATGAGTATGATTCAAGTGATGCATTTGTTAATATGTTTAATTTCCATAACATCTATGTATAGTTAGTCCGATGGCTAACTTTCTTATGGGAAATAATATGATGATATTAAAAAGAAAACTGGTCTTCTTGCTACTCTACAAAAATACATAAAGATAGAGAAAAAGAAGACCACTTAATTAAAAGCATTACTTTCCATTAAAAGAAACAATCACTCTTAAAATATCCCATAAATTATGTATTCATTATCAATTTAATTAATCACTTGCATCGCTTATTTTCTTCCTATTATCGATGGATATGTGCAACAAAATAAATTTAGTATTTTTGTTGACGCCTCTGGATTGAAACTTAGCGAGTCAATAACGTTGATGGACGTGCAATGTCTGAAATATGTGTACAAGTACATAATATTAATCGTATGTGATGTTCCGCCTAATATGCTAGGTAATGTATGGAATCTATAGACCTATCCATATCTTCTCTGTTGTTTTTATTCAAATGATGAACGTTCTAAATTTGTTTTTTTTTTTTGTCAAATAAAAAGCACTCTTTTTCTGATTTATTTTGTTGCAGAACACTATTGACTAAATGTTCAAATGGAACCCTATAGAATGATTGAAATAAACAAGATTTTTCCACAGTACATACATTATACATATTCCCAAATTCACTTTGCCGGTATAACTTCAACATCAAACGTATTGCATTTCACCGAACACTGACATTGATTGATAATTTTCATTAGATGCGAAAAATAATTTATTAAATTTTGTGTTGAAGATTCGCGTTGATCTATATTGTACTTGTAATAAATTACCTACAATAGATAATATTAATTATAATACTCATTAAAGTATTGTGATATTTTTCGTGCTCCTCTTAAAGACATATCATATTAATATTATATAAGTATTTTGAATAGCAAAAGTTCGATAATTTTTTATGCAGTGCTTAATTTTAAGATGTGATACAAATATTTTTTCATTAGTCATTAGAATCATTGATGAAATGTTATTTAATTGGTTTATTCTCATTTTTTTCCTTAGAACACCCCAAATGTTCTTACCGAAATTAATTTGCCTAATTGTGTCATAGAGGAGCTCAATGCTAAAGAGGACTGGCAGTCTATTGCTCAAGATAGAAAGGCTTGGAGGCAAAGGTCCTGCAAAAGCTGTTCGGCAATCGAAATTATGTAAGCAAGAAAGCAAATGTGTCGTAAGGTCAGTCGTAAAAGGTAGAATTTGAAACCAGGATACTTCGATTGAAAGTCCGAGACTCCACCATTCGGAGTACGACTATCTTTCAAGTACCTATCTATACTATACTACTCATACTATACCCTCACGCCATGTCCCAGGAGGGGTAAGCAGAGAGAACGGAACGCCATATAGATCTATCTTTACATACTTCTTTCGCTTCCTCTACATTCATCCAGTTTCTCATATATGCACGCCGATTTTTCTTACTAAACACGCGTCCGTCCTTAAGAATTTGGTCCACGTGATCAAGCTACGTGGTTCTTGGACGTCCGCGCTTCCTCACACCCCTTCTTTCAGATAAATACATTCTCTTCGTCATCATTTCATCTTACATTCGCTCAACATGTCCAAACCATCTCAACTTGTTTACACGCATTCTGTCCACAACACTCCTCTCACATCCGCTCATTCTCTTGATATCCTCATTCTTCACTCTATCTCGCAACGTTTTACCAACCATTCTTCTCAGTGAACGCATCTCCACAGCATTTATTCCACTCTCATCCTTTTTCAACCACGTCCAAGTTTCGCTTGCATACATAAGTGTTTACCTATCTAATTTGTAGAAAATAATTTTATACTGCTTTTGATTTTGCAAAATACTTATATATATATATAATGAATTTCCCGATACTTGCTTCCAATAACATTTAATCTTTTCTTCTTTTGAATTGTTGTATACATTATAGATATTTGAAATAAGTACGTATGTAAACTAAAAAAAATGAAATTTTTGTGAAAAAAAATTCGCGGTACAAATTCATTGAATCAACACATTCGGACATTATAAGGAAATAAATAAAATAAGTGGGAACTATTTATAATAGAATAAATAAATCACGTTAAGTACATGTATTTTTTTACGATTTGGGTATTTATTCTCTTTTTTTATAGATATTTAAAGAAATTAATCATATTTATATAATATAAGTTAGATTTATGAATAACATATAGGTATCTAGATAGGTATACAGTCGTGTAACACACTTTATTTATAGTGTAATTTGATTTTTGTTAATATTCTACTGATGTCTAAATAGATAATGCGTGTTTGATTTATTGTCAGTCATTTTGTTTAGATGGGTTCTTATCGCCTAAATTACCAGATAATCCATGTATAAATATTAGATTGTTATATGATGGATTATGTTGATTAACTAGCTAATCTCATGATAATAAAAGACTGATGCAAAAATTACATTTACACTTAAAAGAAATTCCTACTGAAGTTTATCTTCCTTGTTTGCTTCTTGTATTAATATTACTTATTTAATGAATATTAAACTTTTTGATTCAGTGGCATATTTACAAAAGTATTTTATTCGCAAATTGCGAAACCACTCGGCAATAAAAAAATTCAGCGCAAAATTCTTTCATGTGGTATTCAAATCATTTAAAAAGCACCTTTGCTATCTCTTGTTTAATTTCGTGGTGAAGCACCTGTAATCGAGCAAAATTATGACACACCTAATAGGTATGTTTCTATATTGAATGGTAAAAATACACATTTTTCGTCATTTGTAACAAATATATTTTCTGTCAATTATCTTTATAATAATCGTAAGGAGGATCTCTAAATAAAGGTAAAATTTCATAGATTGGGCATAGTATTTTAATAATAATATTTGCCGATTTGTTCATTTAGTATGTTACACCACTGACAATTAATAAAAATCAATTAAATATATGATTCATTATTTTATATCAGATATATTTTTACGGCGCCTTCCGCTGTATACTTTATTAATTAATCACCGATTAAGCTTTATAAAAGTTATTCTCTATAGATATTGCATAAAATTATCTTTATGTAATATTGGTGCACTTACAAAAATAAAATATTAATATTTAACAACTAGATATATTCATTAATATATTATTAGACATGGAGGTTATTTCAAGATCAGTATGTCAATATCTTGATCCAAATAATATTGTTATGTATAAAAAAAATTAGCAAAATTTATTATGTTTTGTTTTGATTTTAATTACGAACACATTTCAAACATTTTAATCGACAAAGTATTTGAATGCAAGATCCGTAGGAAGTTCTTGTGAAATTATTGTACACATATCTACACTTAACTACAGTGAGTGATTTATTAGTTATTTTCGACCTTTTATCTTTTTTTATGGGTAAAATTGGTTATCATTTGTTTAAATTTTATCTTGTTTATATTATATATTTCATTTGTAGTTTTTTTTTAGCATCTTGTTTTTATATACTTTTATCTATAGGTATGTATTATCTATTGTTTTATTTTTATTTATTAATTATTTTATTTTTTCGGGTTGGCTGGAAGAAATCGCATATGCGATAAGCCCGCCTTTTGGTAGTTTATTGGAACAAAAACTTGTACACATTATATATTGATGCCAATAAAGCTTTATTTATTATTTATTATTAAATTATTTATTTTTTGTAGAAGTACATCTAGAAGTCATATAATGAATTAATGTGTATTTCTACCTATCTATACCATCTTGGTAATTTTCATAATTGGGTTAGCCAATAAACACAAGTGTTAAATAAGATAAATAAAAAAGAAGACATTCAGGATGGGTGGCATATGCCATCATTGAATTGAATATGTTAAACGTTTTGACGATATTCTGATGTATTTTGCACTATATATTGTTTATGTATGTTGGCACTAGGTAGGTACTGTATTTTATTTTGTATAGAGATGAAGTTAGCGGCACATTATCTCCTGCAGTGTCTCCACAGAGGCGTGATGCTAAGAGAATTCGTGTCGAGCTTATCTGTCATAATACTAGTATCTACTTACCATAGTGCAACGGGAGAAGACAACCAAAATAATATTCTTATATAATTAAACCTTTATCGTGTAAGTAATGACAGAAGTTGCAGCACTTAAAGCAAGTTTGTGAAAATATTTTATAAACTTATATGTATTACCTAATGTTTAAATTACATCTCATATAATAGAGTAATTATTATGCTGCACTATAGTGTAGATTATTTAAACATAATTTAATAAAGCAATGTCAATCAATTATGTAGAAATTATCAGTTTTTAAGTATATTTCTAAAGGTACTATAAAGATCTCAATGTAAAGTTATTTAACAGTTATCAGCAGCCTTGGTTTTTACGGCAGGCTAACCAGAAAATAATTAGAAAGAAAAAAAATATGTACCTACTGAAAATAATTTTACCTTTTTTATCAAAATTCTATAGGGGTAGAAATTTAAGAAGATTTTTTTGGCTGAAAGGAATGGTGCTCGGAGACGTGGATGTTCGAGTATCAAATGGTAAAATCATTTAAATCAAATCCTATAGGATGGTCATGTGTTGAGCATATTGAACGTGCATGTGAACGTGAGCATGCACGAGGAATTTTATGACAATTTTACGGAAGCGAAAAATATGCAAGGAAAGAAGGAAGTGGCGCTCTATCCTTTCTGCCTATCCCGCGAGGGAAGTGGCGTGATGGTATGTATGCATGTGTGTATATAGAAATTTAAGGTTCAGAAATGTCAACCGGTGCTTGGATCAACGGTGCAAATCGACTCATTGTTAGCAATGGCAGTGTCGAACATGCCACAAATGCTGGTGCACAATATGTTCCAACACTTATATAAGTAAACCAAACTTGGACATGCTTAACGAGGGATGAAAGTGGAATAGATGCTGTGGAGATTCATAGGACACCCACTGATTCAGTATAGACTAATTCGGTTTATGCCTATCTTGGTGAAATGTATTGGTATCGAGAGAATATGTGCCCCGAATCTTTCGATTGAACACCTGAGATTTTAACATTAGGCTACCATCCACCTCATTGTCTATAAGCTATCAAATGACGGGTTACATTCATAACTGGTAGTGAAATAATCATACTCTTATGATCATTTCACACAGTAGTTACATGGGTACTAAGACTTCATGGAGATGTAATGGGGTGATACAGAATAAAACATGTTTAGGACACTCGTTTTCACAGTAGCAGACGAATACTAGCAACCTACCCACCATGACTGAATGTAAGAGTAAACATTATAGCTACATATGTACATAATACGCCTAATATAATAGATGTACCGCAACAGTCGGAGTGTTATCTTCCAACATAGATCACGCAAGCGTGCCTTGTAATTGATGTTGCAGACCTGGCTCATTGTGAACCATACCAATGTTTACCTTCATTCGTTGAAGCATAAACCTAAAGTATTTAATTAATTTTAGTATATACATTTGTTGTCTGATCCTAAAATGTTATAAAAATAATTAAGTTATTAAAAACTCTCATATTATTCTAGGTAAATTTCAACATAAATCTATACGCGATAAAAGGACTTTTTTACAGTAGAACAAATAAGATTAAAGAGAGAATATAGCGACGATACACAATCTCACATAAGCAAAATGAGATAGCATACGGTAAAATTTCTAGTAAAAGTGTGACATTCGATGTTCGAGAGTAGACATCGTTATGTGAAACTGCTAGAGGGTGCGGAAAATTTTTGATTGTTAGTGTATGACGATAATTTAAAGTACTGTCAATATAACAATCAGTTGTATTGAGCGTGATTGTAAGCATCAGTTTTGCGTGTATTGCCGATAGCTCTATCCAAGCCGCAATGTCCATTGATGTCGAACCTTGTAGATAAAACGACACATTTCTAGTAATGAAAAAGTTTTGTGATTTCAAATAAAATAATGTTATTTGATATTAGTTTTCAATATTATTTTATCTACGAGTACCTACGTATATTCTTCTGGAAGAAATAGGACATCCACCAATTTTTTAATAAATAAATAAACATATTTATATATTATGTATTCGCGAAATACACTTTGACTTATCAGGCAGATAAACTTTTTGCCTTTATTAACTTCAATCTTATTTTCTGTTTTTTCTTCAGTAGTGTTGACATGGTATTTGGACAGTAACAATCTTTCCAATAAACCTATATTATGAAAGTATTTGAACCTCCAAAAAATACCTATCTTGGATTCAATTTATAAAAAAAATGGTGATGATCAAAATTATCTATTCTTTGTATCCAACATTGGATCAATTGAAGACATCATTTCAGAAATATCATATATGACTTTTCTTAAAATATGCGATAAAATTGTATATCTGTGCAACATAAATACCTACTCTCAGATCGATATTTAGTGTTTCACATACGGTAGATCACGACTTTCAGCAAGCACGACATTTATTATTATATTTCTTATTATTATAAAATAAATGCATAAAGAAAAAATAAAACGGTAATTTATTCATAGTAAAAAGTTTAAATATTCAGAACACCAGAGATGTGCAAAATACTTCCAAAAAAGTATTTAAATACAAAATACAAATACTTTTGAATTTTTGTATTTCAAATACAAAATACTAAATACTTTTTCAAAATGGTATTTAAATACAAAATACAAAATACGTATTTTCAAAATACTTTTTAAAATACCTTTTTAAAATACTTTTTACAAATAGTCGAACAAGGTGTAAGACAAAAGTATTTAATATTTAAACCATTGATGAATGAAAAAGAAATTAAAAACTGGACAAAAGTATACATAAATGGAGAAAGGGTTGACATGATTAGAAACAGTTGCCTTGTCGCCACCATCTATATGCGGACGATTTGCAAATCTATACACATGCTAAACTTCACAATATCTCCTCTGCCATTTATTCTACCAATGAGTGTTTGCAACAGATCTCAAACTGGGCTAGTGCTCATGGATTACTCCTCAATGCCTCAAAAACCCAGACAATATTCATTGGTAGCCTTCACTCTATATCCAGGTTGAAAAATATGAATTTACCTCCCACTACTATGAATTCAGTAGCAATACCCTCTTCGGCGACAATAAAGAATTTGGGCATAATCATGGACCAGAGATTCTCTTGGCAGCATCAATTTAACACTCTAAAGAAAAAGTTTTTTTACAAGTTCCACACTCTTAAGATGCTGCAAAAATTCTTGCCCACTAAAGTAAAAATTTTATTGGTCCAATCCTTGCTGTTGCCCATTATCGACTATGCTGATATCGTGTATGTGGACATGAATCAGGATCTAATTGACAAACTTGATCGACTTCAGAATGTTGGCATAAGGTTTATTTTTAATCTAAAAAAAAAACTGGCCACATTTCTGAATATCGTAATACCCTGAAATGGCTTTCTGTACGACAAAGACGTGAGCTCCATCTACTCACATTTGTCCACAATGCTCTGTACACAGGATCAACCCCGTACTATGTATATTAAGGAGGCTTTTGAATACTTGGCGAGTCACGGTTTACCTCTGAGGTCGAATAACCAGCGCATCCTGTCAATCCCGGCTCATGGTACAACTTTCATCTCAAAATCTTTTGCAGTTCAGGGTGCTCGTTGCTGGAATAATCTCCCTTCAAAATTTAGGCTGACTCAAAGTCTGACGTCTTTCAAGCGAACCGTTAAGGAGAAAATGATTTCCACAAATACAAACACAGCCTCTGAAACCTGAAACCCATCACTCCTAACCCCCCCTCCTTTTCCCCCCCTTTTCCTTTCCCTTTATGTAGGTATGTATGTTTGTATCTTTTTTTTTGCAGTCTCTCCCTTTTTATATATATGTGTGTATGTATGTATGTTAATTTGTATATATGTTCACTTTGTGAATGTATTTTTTATTTTCTCTTTTATTTCCAAAATCCTTTAGATCATTGATTTTATTTTTATCATATTATGTTTTCTTTTTCAGTTAATACTTTTGGGTTAGTTGGAAGAGATCGCGCCTTTGCGATAAACTCGCCCTCTGTATATTGATTGTATTTAATTTGAATGTATACCTTTTATGTAATTGTTTTTTATCAATGTATAGTAAAGAATTAATAAATAAATAAATAAATTAGATATAGCATTGCTTGCAGACAATTGATGAATACCATTGATGAATGAAAAACTGGACAAGAGTATACATAAATGGAGAAAGGGTTGACATGATTCGATATATCATTGCTTGCAGACAATGAGGATGAGCCTTAGGAAGAACTGTCAAAATAGAAAAAAAATTAATTAAGTCATGTCAAAATGTACCGTTGTTAGAAGAGATAAGCCGAAAATTGTCATAAATGGATTGAGTATCATCAAGCAGGTAAGAGAATTCCTGACTTGGGCTGCAAAATAAATCAGAATGGATAATTCAAATCTGAAATCGTATGGACTACTGTAACATCATATTATATACAGGACTGCTCCAAACTCTTCCTTATCGTCTTCAGATGGTTTTTAATGTTTCCTCCGGATCATTTACAGAGAGAATAAGAGCTGCCACATAACTTCACTACTAAGAAGTCTACACTAACTGTGAGTCCTAGAGATAGTGGTGTTTAAACTGTGTCTCACTGTCCACAAGGCAGCACACCACCCACTGAGCTATTCCGCTGACGAAAATGTGTGGCGAAGGCTGTGATCAGCTTCTTAAACTCGTTGAACTCAAAAGGGCAAATACCTCTAAATTTGCAGAAAGAAGAAACAGAGTCGCAGCGTCATCTGCCTGGAACAGATTGCCTCCAGACAAATTTGAAAATGCTACCATTCAGGAGAAATCACAGCGCCCTTGAGATGGTCATGAAACATTAAACGGCGTCATGTATAATTTGTTCAATCATCATTATTATGTGTGTATATCTCAAATATGGAGTACTCTAATGGAAACGTTGTATTTGTAATTCAACAAATTGGCAAAAAAAGCTTGCGTACGCGCATATCAATTAATGGGAGAATTTTGTTTCAAACAATAAAAAGGTATTTTGTAAAAGTATTTTGTGTAAAATACAAAATACTCAAAAAAAGTATTTCAAATAAAATACAAAATACTTTTTACAAAAAGGTATTTGAAATACAAAATACAAATACGTATTTTGTATTTTGTATTTGTATTTTAAATACTTTTATTTGAAATACGTCACATCTCTGCAGAACACTTATTAATTATTATTCATAATGGAATTAAATGATTTGTTTATATGTATACATATAATATTTTTTGGAGCCGTGATGATATAGTAGTGCAAATTGTGTAATTTCCCTGCAATATAATGAAAAGGGTCTGTGAAGTTGAAGTGTTGAAAGGTCGCACATGTTGCTCATCTATCCCAAGTACCTACTGCAACTTATACTTATGTATACAATGGTACATTATGTACATTTTATATAATATCTGGTAGCAGAATAATTGCACTACTTTCATATAATATGTTTAATCGTATAACTGACATGTATAAATATTCATTAGTCAACACTTTTTTTACTACAGCAACACACATATTAAAATAATCGAGATTCCAATATATCTATCTACGTATTATTTACATTCAATACAATTAAATCAAAAATATGGTCAAATTATACATTAAGAAAAAATATTTATTATAAGAATTTCACAAAAAATGCATATACGTACTACATACATGTATTCCTGTGGTTTTTTTATGTTGGTCTTTAATGAGCAACAATTACATCTACCTAATAAATTAACACGTGTTTTCTCTGAAAATTTAGTTTTCTTAACAAAATATACAAGAATTTTTGTAAACCAAGATTATCCTAGCGGATGTATTATAACTTTTTCTTTTATAAAATTAACTTCAAAGGTTTACCTATGAAGCTTGCACTATTCAAAGGAGCCTTGAAATGGTCGTATAATGATTAAATTTTGATAAACGAACATTATGTGTGTGTAATAAACATGTAAGCTGTCCTCTACGTGCCTACAAAGGGCTTAGACATAATGTTGAAGTAATGAATGATTAGATCATGAAAAGAACGTGATTATGTATGTACTGTACATTGTATTTATTAAACCTTAAGTATTAACATTTTGTACCATTTATAGAATTCTTAATAAATTGTGTCATCATCACACTGAATGAAATTCTTATCTACAAACACATGCAAATATTACATAAATATTGTATTACATTTAGAAGAATTTCGCAACCACAATCATGTAGGCACATGTAATCCATTATGTCACATGGAAATGAAATCATTCAGCAAAAATGATAAGGATTATTAACGTTTAATGATAATATGTGTAATTTAAATAGAGAAGGACTTCCTTCTTAACCTTAGTCATCGTCATCATCAATACTCCTCTCGGTAGCACAGGACAGGTATCAACCTTCTCCATTCCAATCTTTCTACATGTATAGATATACTTCTTATGATAGCGGAAGATACTATGTTAAAAAAAGTGCTTAGTGTGCTCGAAAATAAGTGTTTTACAAGGATTTTGTGACACTGTTTTGTGACAATGATGTTAAACGTTAAAAATGTTACAAGAAATAAATTGGTATAGAACCGCTTTGAATATAAAAAAAACTTGTACTTTAAGCCATAGAGTAACATTGTATTCTTTAAGTTTTCGATAGTGGCAATCAAGGATCAAATAAAGGGTGAATCAGTAGAGTAAATATCAGTTTAATGATGAAATACATTTTGTTGTGTGTACAGTGACATATTATTATGTTGTAATTTTAATTGTGGAAACGTGTATTTCTGTGCGGAATAATATGTCTTGTATACACTATCGTATCGTTTGATTACAGGAGATTCCTCAATGATGAGCTCTACATTCTCAATCGTATTTTCCCACAGAATGTCACCAATAAATAACATTTTGTCCATTTACCAATGTCATCATTCTACATAATACAGTGTTGGTTTTAGTAACAAGTTTGTTTGAGTAATTATTTTTTTGTGATCGAAAATAAAAAAAACTAACCATTATTATAGTGAAAAATGCAGGTTTTTCACTGATTCGGTTGGAATACTCTTCTTCCAGATCGTGTGATGTATGTATGTGGTCTGTCGGCTGAGTTGTTAGCTTCCTCTGGATGTTCTATGAAGGCTGGTTTACATCGATCCAACGATACTTTTTTTTGTTCCCCGTTTATTTTCAATATGGCAGTTTTATCATCCCTCGAGCAAACTTGATTACTAAGTTCGTTCACTCTGGTAACTATAATTTAAACATTTAAGGTTAGTTAAATTGGCTATGTTAAATTATATGCACCTACATTAATATTGGTAAAAAATGTTTTCTTTTAAGTTGAGTGACCGTAGTTTTGAAGGGGTTTGTAACTCAATGTTTTCTCCATATCCTTTAAAAGGCATCATAATTTCAGTATTTAATTTGGGAAAATGTTTTACCACATAAATAAAAAAAATATAAGACTCAAACCAAGTGTTAACCATAATTTATTGAATGCGGTTTGTAAAATTTGGTGTGCGAGATTTTTATAATTCCAATACTTTTATTATTTTCAATCATTTCTGAAACTGGCTCTGTTGAAAACCATCACGTGTTTTCTATAAATACAAAGATTAAGTGGACACACAATAAAACAATTTAAACATGAACAAATTGCAATCTGTGATAACGAAGTAAATAAATAGTAAATACGATACGTATGAATACTAAAATTGCCTGAGTATTCCATTATAATAATTTGTACTCGAATTTTCTACTTGTACATGTGAGATTCGGGTTTGTTATTATACAAAATCAAGTTATGTTAGCTTAGAAGTCCTACTTAAAACTGAGGGCTTTAATGTTATTCAGAGCCAACATTGTTTGTTTTTTTCATTTTATCACACCATTTAACCCTTCAATTTGAATCTCGAAAATCATTGTAACATTGAAATGTTATTTTTATATATAATTAAAAAACAGTTACTCAAAAAAAAAACAAAATATAAAAGCAATAATACCACCTTCTCCAACTGATATTGAAGGGGAAAATTGAGAGACGCCGAGGTCCCGGTAGGAGACAAGTGTCCTGGCTGCGAAACATAAGGGAGTGGACTGGCATCCGAAGTGTGGAAGAGCTGTTCCGAGCAGCGCAGGACAGGGACAAGTTCGCCGAGGTGATCGCCAACGTTGGGGGGACCCGACAAGGCACTTGAAGAAGAAGAAAAGCAATGATTTAAATTCGGTCCGTAATTCAAATTCTACAGAACTCTTACACGCGATGTGTACACACGAACGCTGTCATATTGGAAGATTATTGGCGCTAGGTTGTTCAATAATAAGTCGACCTATTTTTTGGATATTCCAATATAGTTTGCATTACACATTCGAGTGTTTTGTCAATTAGTGAGGAGTAAATTTTTCAGCAACCGAAAATTCGATAATTGCACTTGTTGAATTCACGTTTAGATAACAAATTTCTATATTTCTGCTTCTAAAAATGTGCTGAATTAATTAATAACCTCAAACTTGAATAAGCGTTTAGAGGAGTAATTTAGGTTTCACACGAGAGCTGAAATATTTTGAAATTCATTTAGATTAAGCCCTTCAATCAAGTGTGCAAAACCTACCAATCACCCCTCGTAATTTAAAAATGACTAATATTTTTTAAAATGAAACACGATATATAGATATTCCACTATAGACTTTATTTATTTTTGCAGGCCGGCTTTCAAAAGCTTCCGCTCTCGTCAGGCAATAGTAAAGTGAAGCTTCACTTTACTTTTGTCTGAATATGAGAACGGAAGCTCTTGAAAAGCGGGTTGCAAAAATAAATAAAGTCAGTAGTGGAATAACTATATATCGTGTTTCATTTTAAAAATTATTAATATGAACTTTCACCAAGAACCGTCGGTCGAGAAATTTAACTTTATAAAAATGACTGTTTAGGAACATGTTTGCTAGTAAGTAGATATAACATGTGCATATAACATGAAAAACTTTCAATGTTTAGATTAAGTTCGTAAGGAGTATACCTAATTTGTAATAGAACTTAAGAATATCTATTGAATTGAATAGCTTTTGAAGTCGTGTTTTCATTTAATTTGACATTTATACCTACAAGACCGTTGGATGTAACTCTCATGTATATGTCTGCCCTATAATACGGTGGAACTTATTGTAAAGTTTAACGGTAAAGTAACGCCTTACTATTAAAAAACCAAAGTTTCTAATATTGACAAATATATTCAGGCTTAAAAGGCGGAAATCATCCAAACAAGGATGCATCGCCAATATTCCAAAAAAAAAATATATTCAGGCTATTTAATTTTTTCATATAAAAATATTTCTTATGAATAAAAAATTACAACATTTAATCATTATTGGTTGAGTGCAAATAAATAATTGACAACTAAACTGCTCATTAAAACAAATTATCATTATATTGTCTTATCTAGACTAGATCTTTGTTGAGATAGAAAAATACGATTGTAATTTTATGTAAGAGCAAGACACTTTCTGCCAAGATTTTATTGTATTGAAATCATGGAATAGCTATTTTTCTAAATATTTTAGGCGATGTAAATAAAATTATATTAATAAACGAGTGTGTGTGAAAGGCACAACTTTATCATGCGCATGTATGATACACGTACCCTAGTTAGTACAGACATTTACATCCTCATCAGATAACATTTTATTGCTTACTCCATAGTCTTACCTACATCCATATCCAACTTATTAGAATATGTACCTACTAACTTATCATCTACATACATACATTTTGCATACATTCACATAGATATACCGTCATACTAAAACAGTAATGAAGAAGCAATGCGGATTGTTCACACGTTTTCCGTAGACAAGCAAGAGGTGAAATATATCATCGATGATTGAGAAATTAAATACATTCCTTAACAGGTGGATTGCTTGTTAATTCTAAACAATCATTGCGTGTAATAAACTATGCCATATCTATGTAGTGAGCATGTCTATACATGTGCAAGACTATTCATACCTTTTAAAACTCGTATCGCACTGCCAATTCCTTGTAAATATAACACATACACACGTAATGTGAGATTGAGCTAGTCTGAAACTTAGATATGAATCTTGAGTTATGAATACTAATGTGACAATTCACATATTATAAAATGCGTCATATATGTATATACCTATATGATACATCAAAAATATAATATTATCATTATTTCAGAATAAAACTGAATCCTGAATAATTGAGGGTTTGCTTTTCCATGAATATGAGAGAAAAATATATGAGAAGGTAATCATTAAAAAATCTCAATATATTTTTGTTGTTGAAGATATGGGTTTTCTTATAAACCCAAATACAACCTTATACACCTTTCCACAGTAAGCTACTAAAAGCTTGTGTTGTGAAAGGGGAGTTTGCCAACATCTGGGATCGAACCTCGAACCTCCTATTCTAGAGGCCGATACTCTATCTCCAGGCTACTGACGAATAATTTTAAAACTAATATTTATATGATAACGATAAAAAAATATAATATGAAATTAATAGTTGATTAAAATAGGAGGGAATTCAAAGGTAAAAGTCCGTGTCTGTTACATTTATTTCATCTGCTGGCTATCTTGCTTGTGGGATTGCCCCGATGGTACAATAATAATATATAGATGTAGATAAAAGCACATACATTATGTTATATTTTGCTAATACATAACTGAATTTCAACTCATAAGGACCAAAGCTCATATCATAATATTATTATAAATATATATTTAATATGTCACTATTACCGATTAGAGTTAACAAAGGTTGAACTTTTCTCGACACCAAATAGAAAGCTCATTGAACTCATTGTATAGTTTAAATTAGTCACGATGATGCTAATTACTTCACGATTCTCTATTATCAACAAAACAACATTAATATATTATGTTAGTACCTCCAACTTACTAACATATTATTCCGATCTGAGAGGAAAGCATTAAGTGCTCCTCAATAAACTTACATATTAATGCGAGCTTTTATAACGCTATAGATTGCCAATATTTATAATCATATTTCAGGGTAAAACTTACAAATGAAACATACAGGTATATGTTACATTATTTATTAACTATAATTTCAAGATTGATATACGATGATTTTGTTGTAATCGAATCAGATTTAAAACATAACAAAAAATAATAATATATGAACAATTCAGATAGATCGAGTTTGTCTCAAACTTTTCAAAGATACCAAAGCCATATTGCGAAAGATTAATGATAGATCTTAAAATGAGGGAATTGGCTCTAAAAGTCTAAATCACCAAATCAGTTCATGAAATAGTTATTGCCAGACTATCAAAAAATAATATATTTATAATACAGACGATTTAAACTAGATAACAAAAACATATGAATTAAAATGCATTCACGTGTCAAGATGTTGAATATCGTTTAAAAATAATGGTGCACTGAATTGAACTTTTATATAATAAGTATACCTACAACAAATTATATGTGGCCACTGCAATCTATCATACTTACACCATTTATCAAAATAATGATAATAATAAATATGATAAAGAAGACTTTGTATTATTTAACACGGCTATATTTCATCTTTTTTTCGTATATATTTACTAAGAAAAATTACACAGTGAAAATATTATACTTGATAATATTATGTATGATTTTGATGACACAAAAAATGTTATGTCAAACTACGTATTAAGATAAAATGAGATGGATAACGTTAAGTTTTCGTGTAAGGCACTCTATCAAATCTACGAAATAATGACCATAAGTAGGTATATTGTAATGAATCGGGGTTGGTAGTATACCAATAAGATAATCAGTGGCTCTATGCAGAAGCCCAGAGGCTAATTGTTTTTATTACAATACACATAATATTTATTAGGGAACCACCCACCAATATAATTTATTCATCTGTCTACATATTACTTCCAACCACATACTATGGGGAATATGATATTTAGATAGGAATGAGTATGTTAAACAACACCGGATAGTTATACAATTCTGTAAATACCTGCATTTTATTTAAAATTTACAAATATTCAAGGTGATAAATATCTATGTATTTATATCATCACGGAATCTGTCACATTTGGGGTATTTAGTGTTCTAACTGTATGATAAGAACATAATATGAACCATTTTTTCTGTGTCATAAAGAGAAAAAGCAAACATTTAAGATGGGCACACTTCATCGCTGAATCTTATATCGATAAGGAAAGTATCTTATAATGTGAGATTTTGCGAATACCTGCCTTTTATAGATTCCCTCTAAATGTGTATATGTTTCGGTGCAGATTATAAAATTATTTTTTAGTGTTCGTATATCATCCAAATTCATCCGATGTATTGTACAATAATGTAGATCTGAGCAAATGATCATTCTTTAACACATAATAAATATACAATAGCCATTATTATATTTTTTAAAACGCACGCATTTTTTATACAAGTAAGAACTATTAATTGAAAAAAATGCTAATACATCAATGAGAGTAATAATAACACATTACACGGTATTTTTTAGACCATTAGCCATAAGATTTCAAACAGACTTTAGAAGATATTTTATTTTTTATGGACCAATCCCATTATGGCATCATACAGTATAAGAATATGCTCAATGCAAGGTTATAAATGGTTTAATTATCATGCAAATATTTTTAACAGATTAAATTTTTATTTAATTAATGTGAATATTATGTAATATAATTTAAATTTAAAGAAGGCTTTACATTGATTTGTATTCTAAGGATAAAGCATATATTTGTAGATTCATTAAAAATATTGGCTCCACATAGGTGAAATTGCACCGAGGGTAACGGTAGTGAGATATTATATAAAGGGTTTTTCAACAAGGACTTTGTTTTTTAAAACAAAATAAAACAAAAAAATTTGATGAAGATGATTAAAATTTTTATTGAATTACAAAGAGAAAAGTTTGGCAATTATGCATGAAAAATGATATCTGACAAATGTCCACCACGAGCACGCTGACAGATGTCGATTCTTTCATCAAAGTTTTTAATCACTTTTTGGCAAAATGGCGGGACTATTTCGCTAATCACATCACGGATTTTGAGTTTTAAGGCTGCAATCGATTCGATTGGCTCCGTATAGACTCTGTCCTTAACATAGCCCCACAAAAAATAATCCAGTGGCGTTAAATCACACGATCTGGCTGGCCACTTAACAGCTGAGTTTCGTGAAATCATGCGATCGGGAAATTTGGTTTGCAATAAATTGATCGTTTCATTGGCTGTGTGACATGTGGCACCGTCCTGTTGAAACCACATGTCAGTGATATCCACGTCATCAATAATAGGCCAAAATTGAGTTGTCAACATCTTGCGATAGCGTGATCCATTGACCGTTACCGCATTTCCAGTCTCATCTTCGAAAAAAAACGGCCCAATCACGCCTCCAGACCACATAGCGCACCATACAGTGACACGCTGAGCATGCAACGGCTTCTCAATAATTGCTCTAGGATTTTCAGAAGCCCAAATGCGGCAATTTTGCTTGTTGACGTACCCTGACAAGTGAAAATGGGCTTCGTCTGAAAAAATGATTTTTTCAGAAAAACCAGCGGTTTGTTCCTGAATGAATTGAGCGAATCTACGGCGATTTGAATGGTCGTTCGGCTTCAATTCCTGCACCAGTTGAACCTTGTAAGGCTTCAAAGCCAAATCCTTACGCAAAATTCGCCATGTGGTGGTTTTGGATAACCCCAATTGTCGAGAACGTCGAGGAATTGACAAATTTGGATCTGCTTCAACACTGTGGCTCACGGCTGCGATGTTTTCAGTTGAACGACCCGGTCGAACACGCGTTGGTGTTAACACATTTTGTATCGAGCCTGTCGACTCAAATTTAGCGAGCAAATTCTTAATAGCGGTCTTAGAAGGACGATTATGTTGTCCGAAAATATCACGAATTTGACGAAATGTCACTTTAGCAGAACCACCATTTTCATAATGGATTTTAATTATTTTAATGCGATTTTCAAGCGAAATTGAATTCATTGCAACAATTGCCAATGCATCCACTACGAATACGTCAAAAAATTAAATGTCAAAACTATCATGTTGCTGGTGTTGCCACAATTAAAAAACAAAGTTCTTGTTGAACAACCCTTTATAAGTGTAAGTAGGTACGAGTGTGTTGTATATTTTGACATTTTAGTTTTAGGACTGCTACTCTCAGTTATATAGATCTTATCTACAATATTATTTATTTATTTATTCATTCATTAATACACATCATTACACACACTTCATCAGCATCAAAACATGTAAAGGTGTCAAGTGTCCTGTAAAAATCAGATGTTCTTTAACTTCAAGTATAAAACAATTCACATCTACAATACAGCGATGAGGCATCCTTAATATCCGGAATGACTTATTGGCACAAAGAGAACAATCTGTATGTTTATTTCAAGTAGTTTGCTCACTGGCTTTTAACCTTGTGAAAATTGAATAATAATTCTTGAATAAATGAGTTCCACTGACCTCATCTCAAAAGACAATGTTCATGAAATAATTTGAAATAGAAAAGGATATGAATCTTACCCACTAAAGTTTTAATTTTCTGTAAATACGTTTGTGTATTTTTATTCCGAGTGATGTAATTGCGTAGCACCTCACGCAAAAATTATATCATATTCACTAAACATTATTTATGATTACAACTTTTAGGTCAGCAGATATGGTCCAAAACAAACACATAATAATTATAGTCGTAACACATTATATTATATACGTGCAAGTACCTACTTCCCGGCTCTTTTGTATAACATCTGTTGCGTGACCCCTCCTCCAAATAAGTAAGCGTGTATATTTATTAATATGCGATTGTATATAATGATTCAAAACATCGATTTCCTTAATGCAGTGTATATAAATGACTATTTGAATAAATAATAATTATTGTTATAAATTAGATACGGTGTAGCTACATAAAATAATATTATAATATAGTTTTTGTGCATACCGTTGATAAATTGTCCAAGGCACACATTCATCAGGTGACCACGATATTTGGATGTATGAATCTCTTTTTTTTTTTTTTTTAAAAAAAAGATATATCTGGGTTTTGTTATAAACCCAAATACTTGGTTAATCAATTTATTCCACGGGGTCCCCGACCAAGATGCTTTTAGCGTTGCACGGTGAAGGGGTGTATTTGCTCAAGTGGAATAGAAAAACATGATTCTTAAATTTGTATAAAATGTTTATTTGAAAGAAATCAGTATCTTTGGGTTAATTGGAAGATATCGCGTCCCTGCGATAAACTCGCCCATTGTGCAAAATTATTCGTTTATACCATGTATCCTTATTATTTGTATCCAAATATTTTGTACAACAAAGTTTTTTATTATTATTATTATCTTTCAACAAAAACAGTTGAACATGATGGGACCAATTGAAGTGAATAAAAAATATGACTGAAATAAAAGTCAAATTTTTTACCTTCTTCATCCGTAAAAAACATGTTTGATAATCACTGTTGGCTATCGAAAAGAAATATTATATACAACTGCACATTATATTGAATAACATAACACAACATATCTGTGTGAATTGTCTATATATGTTATTTTATTGGTTTTTTCACAATATTTTTTAATTGGATGATGAACGGATGGTCACCTCGCAATAAAATATTGCCCACGGTTATAAATGTCTATGCCATGTAGGTATGGGAAATTATTCAAAATAATAGTGTGCATATGAAAATACGATTGTAATAAGTAAAATTAATATTTGATCAGTGTATTTAGCTAAATTATCATAATGTAATTTAGTGTTCAAACAGATCATTAACATATTATTACCTGCACAATAAACTTTAAGTTGATACCTACATCTAAAAAAATCTAAATCTATAAATAAACATTTTTCTTTAGGATGAATGCATAAATTAGGTACATATAAAATAAGTGTTATGTATATCTATTTTTTTACGCGGCGACAGAATTGCCATCCACACTTCTCAGCGTTATACAACCAGATAAGTCTCCATATGATCAGTCATGGTCACACAAAAACTTAACAGTCTAATGCCGGGAAAAATTCACCTATCCAGATATACAGGATATCAAAGGATTAGGCTCAAAACGCGGGATCAAAATACCAGCATTGTGCCTGAAATATCTGTGTTCAGAAACTTTTTTACAATATTACAAGTGTTTATTATAATAGATTTTTGAATTTTAATGTACAAATTAACCGGTAAATCTAATTTTTGTAAATTATTTATTAAAGATTTCGGAGTTACCCCTGTAGCTGACATGACTAAAGGTATTATATAAACGGACCTAGAATGCCAAATATTTTTTATTTCTCCTGCTAGTTCTGTATATTTACGTATTTTTTCTGCGACGGTTGTTTGTATATTAACTTATTTCAGAAAAATATTGCTTTTATTTTTCATCATTTATGGTAAAATAGAAACAAATGAATAAAATATGTATATAAAATTGTATTTCAAAATATGTATATTAAAATTGTAAATGTGTATTTCAGTAAATAATAAAATTGATAAAAAGATATTTAGAAAATACCAATTAATACTTCATATTATTCTATCAGACCAGAAGACTAGGCAGACCACCACTTGGTTTTCCTCAATGATCAGAAACCTGAGAGAGTAAGAGCTGCTTTCGAAGGATGCAGGGGACCGGAGGACTTGGAGGATGAGGACTAGGAGAGCCGACCTCAAATAAATGTACAAAGGCGAAGGTGAAGAAGAAGATTCTACGCATCTGTCCATTCCAATAACGTAAGCAAACACATGTTTTGCATAAAGAATATTGTTTTAGTAGTTAACTTGAACTCAGTTTATAGTTCATCTCTGTAATTTTTTTATCAAATATGCATAGGCGGTGAAAAGCATCAATCAATGAACATTTTACGACAGAATTAGCATCAAATATATAAAATAACACGAGTTATTTTTCACAATAATTGCATATAATGTGTTATAACAAGACAGTCATAATAATTTATATTAAATCAGGTTCTTAATTAGCGACAAGCGTTCGCACTGTGATTTTTTCTTGTTCGTTGATAATTAATTATTCCCAATGTTGTTCCAGACACTGGCCCATAAAAAGTAATTGAATATTTTGGATAAATTAATTAATAGGATTTGTATAAATGACATTCAAGTGACCTATTTTATTATAATATTGAATATTTATATGCATTTATGTTTCAAATAGATAGCTTCAAAAAAAAAGAAAATAGTAATTGTATGTTATAATTGCCAGAGAAAGAACGACTTTTGTCCTACATGCAGTAAGTCTACTGGCTATCACACTCTTGGCAGATAACGTGATGTCACAGATTAATAGACTTGTATACGCCGCTAGTTCTCAAGAATAAGGGAATTAAACAACCCTCCTTCATTCAGAACAATTCTGCACCATTGAATGAATTACCTCTTTCCAAGATATTCCTAGTGATCTGACGATGTGACATCCAGATCATTGTGGAATTATAAGCGGTGCTATTTAAAAATGACACGAATTTTTCTCATCGTGTTATTAGTAGCTACTTGCCGATTTATATAGATTTCACTGTGAATTTACATACTTAAGATAATCTTGCTTTTAAATGTACTATTCATAAATTAGATCACCTTAATTAGTTTAACATTATAATTAATTATAATGCAATTTTTATAAAATTACAATACGGGAAAGCCAATGCAGTCCAATTATACACGTACTTGCAGTGTTTACCTAATGATTAATGCGTATATCTGTTTACAAATGTCAACCAATTAAGTATTTTAAAAAATGGCAGTCGGAAAACCTGAAAACATTATTCATCTTTTTCACTATGCACTTGCAAACTATTTGAAACAAGTTATGTTTTATCACGAGAACTTTTAGTTAACACTCGATATTACCATTCAAATTGGTCGTTGTATCCTGTATAAGAATGCCATTGCATTGATTGGTCTACATATAAAAAAGAGACAAGTCATAATCATATCTCATCACGGCTCAACGAATCATACCAACATAAACATGTACATATACATGAAGGATATTTAGATTTTGATATCTTGTTATTTTGATGCAGTGTCACATGTCATAAGAAATATGTAATCATGTAAATGCAAATCAGGGTGGAAAGACATCTCGGCATTATAATAAATTTTACCTTACCACGTACATCATTATTAAAGCCATCTGAGCCACGGATTCCCATGGTTCGTAGCCTCGTCTTGTTCCAAGGCGGAACTGCATCAATCATTCGACATCTATCAATAATAGTAATGCATGAAATTCGCTCCCAACAGTTACATAATTTACTGTCCCGTAGTACTATTCACCAACTGATATTATGCAGATATAATAATATATTAGATTTATTATTATAATAATTTATCAGAAATGGCCAACTGTACAACTTCTCGTTCACGTCTCAAAAAATGTTTTATTTCAAATTTAAGTGATTATTTTTACCGAGAACTAGAAATAAATGTTATCTTTACTCGAATTTGTTTTGCTAATTTACGTTATATTGGTACTTAATTGGCCGCCTACGTTTGGGCTACTATTTTTTAGCTCACTTGGAAACATCGTAGTACAGAATGTCTTGTCTCACTACTTCACGCCATCTGCGCTTTGGTTTTACTCTTCTTGCTGTTAACCTCAATACATTGTGTTTTATTCCATACGCAGGTGGTCTCCTGGCCACATGGCTGTACCATTGGATTCTGCTTTTCTGTATCTTATCAGAAATATCCTGTGTACCAGAGTCCTACGACTATATGTGTGCACATCCATCTTAAGATTTTCATTTCTTATCCATTTTCAGGATATTAAAAATATATCATACATCTTAATATTTAATACGAGGCAAATAAAGATACTAAACATTTTTTTTTTCTCATGTTATACATAGTGTAAATATGCCATAGTTTGTCTATATCTGGATACGCCGAGTGGGTAAATCACAAAAGTGGTTATGTCACGTTTGAACCTCGCATATGACGGGTCACAGGAATGCCTCAGGGGGTCAGGGGTCTGATAGGGTAATATGGTGCAATTGAGACTGTTCACTCAGTAGCTAGATACATTATATTATTATTATTGGATCCTTTTGTGATGTATTGCTTTAGAGTGTGGAACCATCATTCACCGTGTGCATTCACCATATTACAAGGAAAGTTAAAATAACACCAAATAATATTTGTATTGACATTATATATGTTAATTCTTTTTTTTAATTCTTTTTTTAATTCTTTTTTTGTTAATTGACATTATATATGTTAATGTTAATTTTTTTAGTTCTGTAAATACTTAATTTGAATTAATTTTAAAATAATTGTTTTGAGTTTTTATGTTCTTTTAATTTGCGAATCTTAGTTATACACAATATTTGTTAACAAATGTGCATTCTGTAATTGGGTTAATGCTATACCTATTTGTTTTATATTATATTATTGTAAAAACCTGTAGAAATGCCTATAAAAAAAATAAAAATAAAAAATTCTCATGTTGCACATGTCTCTATCAATGTTAATTTGAAGAAATGAAAATAATGTTGAATCTTATTGATGAACAAGTATAGGTACTTTAAATATTAATACAATAACTTCACAAGTATTGTTAAAATCATACAAAAAATGTATTTACATAGGTATTCATTCATAGAATGAGTGTTTATTAAAGCCTTTGACATGAAAAAAATACAATAAAATAAAAATATTAAATAAAAGAGGAGAAAAAAATAGTCACATAAAAAAATTGTATTGCCATAATGTTAAGAAGTTAATGTTAAGAAAAAATACAGAGATACAGAATGAAGTGGAACTACATTCTCCAGCAGGAAGTAATAATGGCATTGGAAAACTTGCGTGCCTTGTCTCCCATTATTGTTTATGTGTTTTGTACGATATTTAATTAAATTAATAAAATGGTGTTTCGCTAATTGTTGTGCCCACATTTTCATTTAGGTTTAATATGGTATCTTACCTTGTAAATTATACAATGAGAGTAACGCATAAATTCACAATTATGTCAACACGAAGCTTTGCGCAGGAATGCGCTTTAAAATAAAATGTTATTGTGGTAATTCAAATATAGATAATATGAAAAATGACTTTAATCGCAATACTAATAATAATATTTTTTTACACAGAAATATTTTTGAATTATGACAGTTTTAGAGCAGGTATATTTATCCATATAATATTATCTTCTTCTTCAAGTGCCCTGTCGGGTCCCCCCAATGTTGGCGATCACCTCAGCGAACCTGAACCTGTCCTGTGCCGCTCGAAACAGTTCCTCCACACTTCGGATACCGGTTCACTCCCTTATGTTTCACAGCCAGGACATCTGTCTCCTGCCGGGTCCTCGGCGTCCCTCAATTTTCTCCTTCAATATCAGTTGGAGAAGATGGTATATTTCTCCACTCAGTACATGATATGACCTAAACATTTTTAAATAACAAATATTAAGGCAGATGTTCAAAAAAATAAGACCATCTTTAATTAAGCAATGAGGCATCTCACCCACCCTGAACTTTTTCTTGACATGGGGAGGAGGCTTGCATGTTTGTTACACGCAGCTGGTCTGCTGTCTGCCTCACTAGTAAAATATGCCGTGATGGTGTCTTTTAGTGGACTCAAGGTTTGAATTGAAATATTTTGTAAGAAATGTCTGATTTTGCGTATGGAACGGTTTTTGAAATTCTCTCTAGAACAATAAAACAAAATGCAGTTTCATAAATAAAATTTTAATCATTAACATCTATGCGAAGTATGGAAAAAAGCTTTTATAAGCCAATTACGTCTCTGTGTCCTTCATTGAAGTAAATCATGATTATTTAAATGGAATACCTCATCGTACTATATATATATATATAAAGAGTAAGATGTCTCGCTAATTAAAATTGTATGTCAGTGTACAGATTAACGTAGGTAGCTGTGCGAGAAAATTTTTCGTTTTTATAAGTAGTATCAATAAGCGATGTAAAATTTTTTGTTTTTAATATTTACGGTATTTGATTATGGGGTAATAATTTACTATACAAGCATGGCCTATCCCATAAATGGAGGAGTCAGTTAACCTAATGCATAAAATAAACATGCATGCTATTCTCTCCGTGCCAAAAAATCAAGACATTAAGGGTTGTCAAACCTCATCGCTGAATTGGCTATTAATTTTATTTTATATTTGTTTTATTAATATAAAATAATATAATAATAAATAGAATACAATTAATAATATTATACATATTTTTTACCTTTTCTAGAATCAAATACGTTTTTACCCTTCCAGAATGTACCAATACTTGTGAAGGGAGGGAAAACAGTGTCTTTTTTGTAATAATTTAACAAAGTCCAATACAATAATGGTACTATGCAATAAATTATATACATAAAAACAGTACCTACTTAAAACAAACATTTGAAACAGATGAATAAAATATTCTACCCATTGTTTCCAAACAAGGATAATAATGTTATGAAGAATAATGTAAAACCTCTTAATTTTTTGAAAACCTGCTTTTTACAGGATACTCGGAAAAGATTGGGAGACCTATTCTTTGTCGGGTGCTCCCTGGAACAAATATTATCACGTAAAAGATGTAGCATAGTATAACACATTAATAAATCAACACGCACACACATTTAACACATTCCTTTCACCGATGATACATGCCACACATCCTGAATGTGTTTTAATTTGCAGTCTAACGAAATTCAAAAACAAATTTCAGTCCAATATTGACAATGTCCCAACAAGGCAAAAGACGTCTCTCTCGTCAATAAATTATTTAGTAGAAGAAAACATTTGTCTTTTAATTCCGTAATGGAATTCTACTGCCTAAACACAGACACAGTGAATACATAAAGTCTACTGGCTACCTCATTTGGTCGATAATTTTGAGTGTTTTTAATAGTTTAGAAAAAAACAATGTGCTTATATATTAAGTAAATAAATGTCACTTTGCTGGCGAAAAATGATAAAAGTTAGGTATAAGTAATATGTAGGTACAGTATATGTGTAATAAAAATTTCACATGCAAAGATAACTTTAATAAACCAGCGATTTCTTGTATCCAATTATTGTGATACGGTATAATATTTTAAAAAATACATAAAATAAATAACATATAAAACGTGTATATAGCACAGTTGAGAACTCTGACTGCGATGAGCGGACAATTAAGAACGAGGAGCATGATTACGAAATTCACATGTCTTTTAACCGATTTCGTATTTTACTAAATACATGAAATGTTTTGGTCTTATACGCCGAGATGAAAGAAAAACAAACTCACAATGCTGTAATGAGTGTCCAAGGCTCCATCACCAGCTGATGTAAAAGGAGCCGAGACAGAAAACTTCTCTTGTCACCGAGTGACATTCCATCTCGCATTAATAATACTCATTACCTCTCCACATATTCTGTTAACTTTCGTATACCTAATTATTTGGCCAACACTCGGTCAGAGTTCCTTTGAGAATGATTATATTTTTAATCTTGAAACCTTTGTTATAACTAAGTAAAGCTTAATTATCTTTATATGATAAAGTTATATGCAAACAGAGAAAGTAATAGAAGTAGAAATAAAAACAATGATGAAAATCCAAAAAGAAATATAATTTCTTTATCCAGACCTAATGAAGCTAAATATTTTGATATAACGTATAACAAAGATCATTAACTTAAGCACTGTTAATAGCATTTGCCAAAAATCATTATGGTCCCGAAATAGTCTTTTATCTTTTTATTTATGATCTAAACGAAACATTTACTGATCATTCGTAAACGAGTAGAGGACTTTTAAAGATGGAATGAAATAGAAACGAAATATTTAGTGAATAAATAATAAAATAGCAACGGATTAAACTACAAAACAACATTTGCTGATGTGCATTTTAATAATCTAAAATATACTTATACAAAAACATTATTTGTTAGCAAAATTATAATAATATAATAATAATAATAATAAACTTTAGTGTGCAGAATATGATAACAGGCGACCGATGTGGCGCGGAGGCTAACGTACTTGCCTTTCAGTCACGAGGTCCCGGGTTCGATTCCCGGCCAGGGCAAAATGAAAAAAAGACCTTTTTCAAATTGTCCTGGGTCTGAGTGTTACATGTATGTGTGTTTAGTGCATTCTATATGTGTGTATCGTCGTGTTAGTACCCATAATACAAGATTCATATCTTAGTGTGGGACTAGCTCGGTCTGTGTGAATTGTCTATACATGTAATGTTAATGTAATGTTAATATACAACATGCATGAAAAAATCTGTACAACGGGCGAGTTTATCGCAGAGTTGCGATATCTTCCAACTAACCCAATTATATAATGTTCATATACGAAACACAAATAAAATATGTTACTTATTCATAAGTGTTGGTGATTTTATCATTATTTCTAGTTTTTTTGACACCTGGCAATAGGTACATGTGCTTATAAACTATTTATTGGTATTATAAACGTTTCTCAAAGATATTCTCAGTAATGTTGTAGCTTGATTTTTCAAAGTAAAAATAGCGAGTGATATAATCACCTAGCCTTCTATAGGTGTAATAATATCTGTAGGTACAATGTTTAGTAAGTGCCTACCTATCTAATGTTTGCCTCCGGAATGTGACAAGGATAATTAAATTAGTGATTTATTGATATTGTATAAAGTAGATATTGACAATGTTTTATTACGGTTGACATCTTTTTATACGTGCCGCATTGTCATAGACCAAGCGTTGATATAAGAAACTAGCAGTTGGTACGAGTATTATAGGAATAATGGTTACATATAAATAAAATAATATATTTATATCTACAAATATATTTATATTCTTCACTGATGTGAAATCAAAAGATAGACAGTGGACAGAATAATGCACCCGTATTACAAGCTGTTCGATGATAGTTGACCAAAAAGACCACGAGTATTTTGACCACGAAGTTTCCGACGACGGACGTTATAGCAGTAGGAATGTTGTGGAAAGTAGTAACTCAATTGGCGCCAAGACGCCCTGAATGGGAAACCCGCCCTGTGCTCCCGGAAAGAGCATCAATAAATGTGATTGAGCTGTGATCAAAAGCATTAAATATACTATTTAATAGACATGATACAAAGATATACTAAATAGGTTAATCAAAAAAAAAATCGATCATGCAGTCAGTCAAATTTTGCATCCAATTTTAAACTGACGCTAACGTCAAGACAATACATTGCTTATGCTTGAAGGTCATCGATGTTGGAACACAAAAAATCTGTTAAAATGTATCGCGTTGCAAGTTTAGTATGTCTATGACATGATACATATTTTTGTAACGAAAAGTAACTTACATTAATATAGGTTAATTAAAAATTGATAATAAGTTCAGATCATAACTGTGTGACATTTCATTCTAAAACTGTTGGATAGAAATCGCACTTCTGCGATAAATTCGTCCTCTGTATGTCATTTGTATTTAATATAAATGTAATCGTACATACAATTGCTGGTACTCAACATACAATATAGAATAAATAAATAAGTATTTTAAAAAGTTTGATGGTTTTTATAAACTGTTTAATAAATTTGGATGTTTTGTATTTTATCGCTATTCATTTTGTTAAACTCCATATTTAATCATAAAATAAAAAAATGATTAAATAAAAACTGAAAATTTTTACAAGTACATCATAAGTGACTCGAATTTCAACAAGTAAGAGTTTGAAAAACACATTGAGTCAACTAAAAGAAAGAAATTTTGAAATTTTCTCATTTTATTAAATATTTTCTCAAATCATAATATGGATATGAAATTAGTCAATCCGAGTGACTTTAAGAGCAATAGCCTTGAATATTCTTGGTTAGATTTTTTTTATAACATATGTAATAAAGATTATTATGTCTTTATATTACTGTTGACCCATTATATGTTTATTAGCACTTTTAACGAAATGGATACATGAATGTATCCATTTCGTAAATGTAAACGTAAATGATAGTGAAACTTATGTATATTTTAATACTTTGCACCTGTTAAATCTTCAAATATTATGTTTATCTATATATAAATAGCGCCGTGTGAAAGCAGAGACTACAAAGAAAAAATCATGATATAATTTATTACAAATATATTTGATAATTATGTGATAGAAATCGCATATTTCGATGTCAAGTTTTTATATGCATGTACACCTTACGAGTGAACGCATGCATGTGCAAAAAAAATTATGAAATATCAAAATTACATTAGTTAATAATTACCCTTTACCGTGGCTATAGAAATTATTATAAAATAATTTACACTTAGTTAATGGTGATAGAATACCATCATCACGTAATAATTATTTTGATAAACGAAAACATTTGTACTCGCTTCGGCGGTACATATACTACTAAAACATTGATACATTGATACATAATCATGATGTTGGATTGCTATTATTTGATATTTTATTTTTACGCGGCGGCAGAATTGCCATCCACACTTCTCAGCATTATACAACCAGATAAGTCTCCATATGATCAGTCATGATCACACAAAAACTTAACAGTCTAACGCCGGGAAAAATTCACCTATCCAGATATACAGGATATCAAAGGATTAGGCTCAAAACGCGGGATCAAAATACCAGCATTGTGCCTGAAATATCTGTGTTCAGAAACTTTTTTACAATATTACAAGTGTTTATTATAATAGATTTTTGAATTTTAATATACATGTTAACCGGTAAATCTAATTTTTGTAAATTATTTATTAAAGATTTCGGAGTTACCCCTGTAGCTGACATGACTAAAGGTATAAACGGACCTAGAATGCCAAATATTTTTTATTTCTCCTGCTAGTTCTGTATATTTACGTATTTTTTCAGCGACGGTTGTTTGTATATTATGTGTATTTGGGACAGCGATGTCGATTAGGTACGTTATTTAATTACGTTTATCATGTAATACTAAATTGGGTCTATTATGATGTATTTGTCTATCTGTTATTATGGTTTTATCATAATAGAGCCTATAATTTTGATTTTCTAAAACCGGTTCCGGGTTTTATTTAAAATAAGGTATTACACTATTTGAGTTTAAAAGATTATGTTTAATAGCTAAATTTTGATGTATAATTTTTGCTACATGACTATGTCTATAAGTATACTCAGTTTGAGCGAGAGTGGAACAACCCGAAACTATGTGTTGAATTGTTTCCGGTTTGGCCAGACATTTTCTACACAAATCATCAATTATATTTTTATTTTTTATAATATATTTTTGATAATTTTTTGTATTTATTACCTGATCTTGAATTGCTAGCATAAAACCCTCGGTTTCCCCATACAATTCCCCAATGGTCAACCACCTGTTTGACGCATATTTGTCAACATAAGATTGGTTGAGATCATTGAGGTGTCTAGCATGAAGTTCCTTCCTACCCCAAGATTCTAACAAAATATTTAAATAGTTTAATTGCGGACCTACTGTTTCGTCATTTAAATTTAAAGGTGTATGATTTTTATCGGCCTGTATTATAATTTTATGTAATATAGAATTATTTTGTTTGTTCATAAAAAATGTTTTAAGGCATTCTATTTGATTATTATGTAAAGAGGAAATGTTAACAATTCCTCTTCCTCCTATACTCCAAGGCAGAACCAACCTTTCTTTCGCGGAATTTGGATGATGATATCTATTTTTTGTTAATTGTGTTCTAATAAGTCTTTCTAATTTATCTAGATCCATTTTAGACCATTTTATGATGCCAAATGAGTATGTTAATAATGGGATTGCCCACGCGTTTATTGCTTTTACTATGTTTTTGGCCGATAGATCACATTTAAATATTTTATTAAGTCTATCTTTAAAATCATTTGTTAATTGAGTTTTGATTAAAGAGTGATTTAAATTTTTAGATTGCGGAAAACCTAAATATTTGTATATTTCATTACTATTCATGTTATTAATTTGATAATTAGAAACTATATCCTGACATTCTATAATTTTACCTTTTTCAATGTGTAATGTTTTACATTTATCTAGCCCAAAAGACATTCTTATGTCGTCTGAGAATTTTTTTGTTATACTCGTTAGTTTTTCTTATTCGGTATCCGATTTAGCGTATATTTTTATATCGTCCATATACATTAAATGCGATATTTTTGTTGACGAACGAGTATTTCCGTTAATTTTGATTCCATATTTGGATTCATTTAATAAATTGGATAGAGGATTTATTGCCAAACAAAACCAAAGTGGACTTAAGGAATCTCCTTGATAGATACCTCTTTTAATAGGAATATCTTTTAGAGTTATAGATTTATTATTAAGATTTAAATTTAAATCGATATTCCACGAACCCATTACTATTTTTAAGAAATTTATGATTGTTGGATTAATTTTATAAATTTTGAAAATTTCTATTAGCCACGAGTGAGCTACTGATTACGCTATCAAATGCTTTTTGATAATCGATATAACAAATATTTAAATTACGATTACGCGTTTGTATTTGTTTATGTAAGTATTACGGAATCTATTATTAGTTGTTCCTTACATCCCATATGATTTTTACGACACCCTTTTTGTTCTTCAGCCAAAATTTTATTTTGCGTCACGTGATTATATATTTTATTAGTTAAGCACGATGTTACTTACTTACTTTCCGTGTCCGGAACACCATCAAATTTTGTATCTCCAATGTTCGGCCATCCGGACACCCCCGGCATTCGCCAGTAGTGCGTCCTCGGGCGTGCATGTCACTCCTGTTTGGGGACATGAAAACAGGTGACTGTGATCCTGTACAGCACCACACTCACAGGTGTCTTCCTCTTTGTAACCCCATTTTTTGAGGTTACTGTAACAACGGGAGACACCTGTTCTCAGTCTATTAAGTGACCTCCAGGTTGGGTACGGCAGACTGTGACCAGCCGCCATACCCTCCACTGTAGGCAACTGTGTGGGCCCAGCGCATTCACGCCATAGGTGCACCCGTCGGGTCTCCGGTGGACCTTCCATCGAAGCACGATGTTAATATTTTATAAATAGTCGGTAAACACGTTATAGGTCTGTATTGAGATGGATTTGTTGTATTTTGACTTTTAGGTAGCATGTATGTTAGACCTTTTGTTAAAAATTTAGGAACATTTTGCGGGTGTTGTATGAGATTTGTTAAAGAATTAGCAATATAAGGTTGTAGGGATGTGAAACGTTTATACCAGAAACTATGTATTCCGTCGCAACCCGGGGATTTCCAGTTATGTGTATTTTTAATTACATTTTTAATTAAGTCAACGGAAATATTGGAGAATCCCATTTCGTCCACATCTGAATATCGATCAATTTCCTCATTTATCCAATTTCCATTTTTATGCTCAATATTTTTACTCCATATGTTAGACCAAAATTGTTTTAATTCCGGTTCCGATGGTAAGCCATTATTATTTTTATTAAAATCGATATTACTATTTAATTTTTTATAGAATTGTTTTTCATTTTTTACAAAAGAAGCGTTATCTTTTTTACGTTTAAGTTCTTTATTATACCGGCGTAATCGGCTAGATTTCGCGGCAATTTTTTGTTTTAATATATCTAGTATTTCATTAATTTGATAGTTTTGTATACCAGATATATTAAATCCATTATTTCGTGCTATTTTTTCAAAATATTTTATTATATTCCTACCCCGATTCCCGTTTTTGAATTCTGTGACTCTAGCAATATCTGTACGAATATTTTTTATGTTATTTTCCAAACGAATTTGCCAGTGGGGTTTTGATTTAGCTGTATTATTTTGATTATTATTTATTATTATAAGCTTAGAGCCAATTTTTTTATGAATGGTTACCACACTAGCATATATAAGTAAATGTAAATTCAAAAATGATATATTATCGTACAGAAATTTGTTAAATATTTTATTATTAAACTCGCAAATTAAAGACGAAAGTTTTTTAGACGAATTTAATTTTCTAAATTTTCTAAACTATGATTAAAATTACAATGGGAAATTTTATTATAGAAAAAAACTGTTATTAACTTTGTTTATAAAATAAAGAAGCATTTAATATTTTTTCTTAATTAATGCTGTAGATTTCAAAATATTGAGACAGCAGTGACCACTCCCCTTTTCACTTTTTTTTATACGAGTTCGTCGGTAGCCTGGAGGTAGAGTCTCAGCCTTGTGAACAAGGGGTCCGGGGTTCGATCCCAGGTGCCGGCAAACTCCCCTTTCACGACACAAGCTTTTAGCTTACTGTGAAAGGTGTATAAGGTTGTATTTGGGTTTATAACAAAAACGCAGATATCTACATCTTTTTAAAAAAAAGATTTGCGGAAAAATAAAACAGTAGTATACCTATTAACAATCAAGATATTAAGATCTCAACATAACTCCATTCAAACATATTTATTTTTGATTGATAAGTTTATAACAAGTTTAGTACATAATTGCACCTTATAATCGCTTTTATCATAGATCGTTATGAATATTTCATAACGGTGTTACTGAAAAACAAATTGTATAAATAATTATTGTTATATTTGTTTTTACATATAATTAAATTATGCACTTTTATCTATAAAACTAATAAATTATATTACACTACAATGTTGCGAGTATTGGTTACCTTATTTACGTTGACAATAATTACCAAAGTTAACTTATATTTTAAAATATGCACATTACTGACCTAAGATAAATAAATCTTTATCCACCTTTTCCATGTTTAGTAAAATTATAAAGGTTCAGTCACACCAATCACAATTTCAGCATTGTAAAAAAATTCCATATATTGTAGAAATATTTTTAAATGTATTAAAGCAGAGCACATAGAGATATAAAATTATAATTTAAATTATGGAAAAACGTCCTTTATTTGTGTCATATGCAGATAAAAAGGAATACGAGTATGCAATGAATGTTAAAACATTTTATAATACACAAATTATTTAGAATATTCATAAGTAAAACACAATTTTAAAACACGTTAAGGCATTTAATAACTTAATATCTATAGTGATGAGGTATGCTACAAACCTTGAAATCCTTAACTTTTGCTGACACAGAGAGAACGACTTTCATGTTCATTAAATGCAGTTAGTCCTCTGGCTACGTCACTTGTGAGTTTATCGTTTCAGAAAAATTCATTATCGTTTCAGCAATATATGAGGTCGAACCTTTTTGTATTGACTTACCTACTGTTGAGCTATGACACCACGAGGTGATATAATTTAATAATAAATAACTTATTGTTGTTTGTAATGATCGTAATGGTAATTAGGTGCGACTCTAATTGATTCTAATCTCAAATCATTTATTCACTTTATTATGCAACATATATTAATTATTATTGGTGTTCTTATAGTTCCAGTTATAGCATCTAGATATTTATATACTTTGCATGCATACTAACCAACTAAAGTATTTAAAGTAGTTCGTTGTACTATTCAATACCTACTGTCGTAAGTTCAAAATGCCAATACCTATATAAAAAAGCATGAAATATGTAAGATTTTTTTTCATACACTTAAGTTAGTCCAAACGTCTTGGTTGCGCAATATAAGAGACTAGACCGGGATGAGACATGTGGGGGAGCTGTGTCTGGTCGCGCAATATAGAGAAGCCTTAGCCAGAGTGATTGCCAACGTCGAGAGGACCTGATACGGCACGAGAAGAAGAAGAAATAAGTATACAAACAGCTCAGAATAGAAAACTAAGTAAAGAGAAATGGAGTGGACGGAAGTAAGGTGAAAAGAAGAAATTAATACTCTTAATGTTATTGTTATACTAACCACACTGAGAAAAATACTCACAACGAATTATTGGTACATACTTTCATATTAGGACCAATATTAACTTTCCGCAAAAAAATTGTTGGTAAATTTACCAACGACTTGCCCTTATCTGATAGTACCAATGATTCGTTGTGAAATTTCGTTAGTATTTTTCTCAGTGCATTCATAACATTTATACAAATAAAAACCAACGAAAGCTTAACGTATCTATCAAATTAATGTTGTTTCTGTTCTTCATACTCAGGCATGCTGAGCAAAAACGATCAATATATCCTACTATCCCAAGATGTAAACGTACGTGTGGTCAGCCAGGCAGAGAGAATTAGAATGATTTTTGATTTGTGATAATTCTTATCACAATCCGATTACTAACGTCATCCCAGCTGACCACAACAATACTATTTTAGTGTTGCCTGCTCACTACACCATCATGACATATACCTACCTCAAGTGGAAAAGCCAGCAGGCCAGTCGCATGCAATAAACATTCGAGCTGTCCTCAGTCAAGAGATAATAATAGGTATATGTCTTTATTGTCCAAACAATTGCCTTTTACAGGACACTCGATAACTTACGGAAAAAAGAATAGGAGACCAATTCTTCAATCATTATCCTTTTAAGTTTTTCTATCTATACCATCACAACATACATAAATGGCGAAGCAAACATTTACAGGCTATTTTCTCCTTGCCATTAATAAAGTAGTACACTCAGAATGAGTGACATATTTTTTATAAACAAAACATTAAATATAGAGATACCTATCAACATCAAATCGAAGTGTTTTTCAAATATAATTTTATTTGCTTAGTCTTGATAAATGTATTATAATGTGTAAAATGCTTGTACTAAAACAATAAATTCTGAACATAATAAATTATTTAATATGGGACACCATACAATAAATTATAAAACATGAGTTCATACAAAGTCCATACCACTGCGTACCTACCAATGTATGTACCTCCTCTTATAAACGAGTGCATATAATAAGCTCGTTAATTTTGACTAATATAATAAAATATATTTTATTACATATGTGCATATTATTTTGCCGCGACTGTGAGTCTTAGAACTTAACCAAGGCTCAAGAGCGGAAGATAATAAGCTTGGAAAACAAGTATCTTAGAAGGATTTTGGATATCAAATGGTAATAACATGTCACAAATGATGCTGTGCGACGGCGCACCCGGCAGAGATCTGTAATACTGGAGAGACGATGGTCCTGGCTGGGACATGTTCTGAGAATGCCCAATGATAGTTGGCCAAAAAGAGCACTGTTCTTCCTTCCGCAAGGGTTCCGTCGGCCCGGGCGTCCCTCTTTCACATTACACCGTTCCTATGACAACGACATCAGAGTGCAGGGAATGTCGTGGAAAGAGGTGACGCAATTGGCGCAGAGACGCTCTGAATGGAGGAAGCTGGTTTCTGCCCTGTGCTCCCAAGAGTAGCGTTGAGGGCGATGAATGAATGAATGAATATATATTATTTTATCCGGGTTAGTTGGAAGATGTCACATTTTAGCAATAAACTCGCCCTCTGTACGATGAATTGTATAACTGATAATTTAATGATACTTTGTTTTGATATGTAAATTTTAGAACCAATGAACAATGAAGAATAAAATAAATAAATAAATGATTGTTTGAAACTTAACATTATCGTGAACGCGTAGTCAGTCTATCGATTTAAACAAATAAATCCCAAACAAATTCTTCAGATGTGTTGACACCTTATTTAAAAACAAACAAACAATATTTTAATGGGAACCGTAGATAACAATACAATTTTGACTAGACACCATACTTTGAAAGAAGGTTCTTTTGAAAATACACTTGTTCTTAAAACCAAAAAAATTCAACAAAAAATTAAGATATCAAATCGTAAACTATGACAGACAGTCTTATCAGAATGGTTTTATAAGATGAAAAGTTGCATGAAACTCGAAATAAAATCCGTCTAATTAAGTTGCATAAGAAATAATCATGGATGAAAAATAATTAAATTGTCATGCCAGTTGTGAAGTTACAAGTAAATTACCGATTTATAAAAGTCTTACATACTTACACAATACACATGTAAAGTGTATAATGACATATAAATAAGATGGTTTGATAACATCTACAAGAGGCAAATTGCAAAAGGGACCATCTACTGTTTTTTATTCTTATAATTTGAACGATAAAAATAATGATCACAATATTTTTATACATACCTATATGTCCTTGTATTCAATAGACGGTATCAAAAGAAACATTGCTTGATTTTATTTTTGCAGATTACTATTTTTATCGCTTGACTCCTTCTATATTTATATACCTAAATATATCTCTGTAGTAGATACAAATTAATGATGTGTATATACACCATATTATTATCATATGAATCCATTCACGGACCTCGTTTTGGTACAATGATGTTACTTAATAAAAATAATAACATTTCTTTGCAATTTCTTGATATAGGTAACGCAATGTAACTTTTTTTTGTATTCATTCGAAAGAATTCGAATAAAGTCACACATTATCGGTCAAGAAAAACATAAATGATAAATTTATTTACTAAGATCGTGAAAAAAATTAAAAGCGGTGCTTCCTTTGACTCACTATTTGTGTATTTTTTTTCTTTTGTTGTTTTTGTTTGACCCAATTGTTGAGTTTTATAAATATTTAACGTTGTTTGCTATTTTTTGATGTTTTTGTTAGACCCAATTGTTGAGTTTTAAAAATATTCAATGTTGTTTGCAATTTTTTGTTGTTTTTGCTTGACCTAATTGCTGAGTTTTAAAAATATTCAATGTTGTTTATTATTTTTTGTTGTTTGGTTTGATGCCTGATTGTATTCTTGCCACAGTACACATTTTTTCAATGTTTATGATGTAATTTTCATTATTTATAATCTCCGCGGTGAGAAGAGCAGAGGATCGAAGTCGCTGGGAGCATTTTGTCCACACCTATACAAATGATGGTCACGATCCTCAGCACTGAGGGAACGACAACAAAGAAGAAAAATATTAGTTATTAGAAAATACTACAATGAATGAGTTTAACGTACCTACCTTCTATTTAACTGTCATATTAGGTTCACTGAATAGTCCTGTTAACGTTTTTCTAAAATAAATTATTTTTTATGGACCGACTTGTTGCATTCAAACATTTCTGAAGTGTATCGGTCAAACTTTTAAGATGGTGTTTGTTTTCTTATTTGGCTTATTGCAAATGGATAGGTATATTCCAAATAGAAAATATTAATTCGACGAAATGTTATAAAATGGCATCATATTTACATTTTCATCTCCATGATGGAATTCTGATGTACATGGGTACTTACTTTACTTTACTTTACTTTACTTCATGAGAACTTACTTTACTTTACTTTACTTTACTTTATTTGTCGTATGGCTCGGTGTGTTGATAAATCTTAACCCATGTGGGCTGCGTCACATCATCTACAGTTTTAGATGGCAGTCTTCTACTATGCGTCTCACCGTCTACACATATAATGGTAAGTATAAACTTTTTGTGATATTTTAATCTTTACTGTATCTGCTATTATTTCCTTACAACTTGTTTATTATTCATTCCAGTAATAAAAATTGAGGTAGGTAAAGGAAAAGAAATCTTATCCCATCAACTTGCTGTTTGTGATCTTCATAATGATTTCCAAATATCTCTATCATAAATCTAATCTTAGATATGAAATCCATTCAAACGTCTTTCCCACAAAACGTCTTCTCCTAATGAGTAGATGGATCGTATCAGAACAAAGTTGTTTTTCAAATCGTCCAATCAAATCAATTTAAAAAGAATTGTGCACATCACGATATAATAGACACCAATCACATATCGGACATCTTCTTAAAAATGTTGTAATTGGTTGGCTGCGCGCATTGTGTCCATTTATGGCGAAGCATTGGTACTGTGACCAGATTTTTATTCTATATTTTACATTATTATTTTTCTTACATATTATTGGGTTAAAAGTGTTATGAAATACTTACATATTTAGGAAATGTGAAAACTATTTACAAAAATTAATAATGCATTTAAAGATTCTAAGTAATTCCTGTAATGTTGCAAAAAAAGTATCAGATTAATTTAAAAACTAAATTATACGGTTGATGTACCTAAATAAGATTAAAGATAAAAATACAAAGTGTTTCCTTTAAAATATGGTCACCATAACATTAACTTATAAAGTGTTCAGCGCATCGCACATCTTCATGACATTCCAATCAACGTCTTATATTAAGTGAAAGCTTCTTCTTACATCACAATACAGAATACTGCTACGCACTTTAAAGTAGATATAATTTATAGTTAGCTCGACAAACCATCCCAGGGATGTTTGTGAAATGATAACAGATCATTGTACGAACAAAATACATACACACACAATAATAACGTATTCAAATAATGAAAAGTCCTAAGCCCTCTTCACTCTCCTTCTTCAGGAGCATAGTGCAATATAGTTTAAAAAGATACTGCACCAATGGAGTCACTTCTTCCCAGAATATTTTTGCCTTATGGATATATTTTTTTTTGCTAAATAATATGAATATTCAAACCACCCTACCAGGACCATTGTTCCTCTTTTTTTAAAAAATTACATAATATGCTGTTCAAAAATTCACGATAAAACTATTAAACAATTTATATTAAGAATTAAACTTTAATAAAATGAAATTTATGATGACGAAAAATCATAATTACCAAAATCACACATATATAATTATAACAAAATTCATTAGTTATGACAAGTGGAAGTGGCTCTTAACCCTTTATTTCTACCCCCACGGGAGGAGCAGTGTAATGGGATCTATATAATATGTATATATTCGTATGTGAAAATACATATACATGGATAAATTAAGAATTGTTATGGTTATATAAGTTCATAAATTTATGAGTGATCGATAATAAATCTTCAAATTAGTAAAATATTTTTGTTGTTGTTTTCTTACGTACTTTAATTATTACACCCAGTTATAGGTAGTACCTACCAAAAGCACATATATTATATTTTGATTTACAAACCTCCCAACAAGCCTTCATGTGGCACCTCTCTGACACATACTATTTGTTTATAGTGGATTTATTATAGATGCACGAATCATAAAGAATTAGTGTTGATTGCTTTGTCCGAACAAATACACGATCACTCTCGTACAAATAAAGGCATGGATTTGGGTGTCAAATTAACAATTGTCATAAATCTGTTTGTCTAAAATTGTCTAGAATGCCTTGTAATGTAAATTACAATTTACGTGTGTCCAAATTGAATGGTTACACGAAATTTGATATTATGACATTCTATAAGGATCTTCTTTGATGATAGGTGCTTGTGTTTAGTATTAGACGGAAACTTATTTATGTATTATAAATTGAATACCTATACATAAAACAAGATAGGTTCATACTTTAAGGGAATGTGAGGAGCATTTTTTACAAGAGGTATATTGTTCGGGAATATTAATTATTATAGCGCAGGCGCTGTAAGTAGTTGAGTGTGCAAAATGTGAGGACCGAGTTCCATGAATCCAATTTGGTTGAGAATAGCTCAGAGAATAATAATATGGATCTTGTCGGATAATTATATGATCCATTTTTTTTCCTCCCCTACCTCCTAATTTGTAAAGAAAATCAGTGGAAGACATACTATGAAGTAATTTTATTGATGAAACTGCTATCCCATCATGGCATATTCCACAAGTGGGGTAGCCAGCAGACCAATTGAACACAATAAACGTGAAAGCTGCCCTCTCCGTGCCAGTAAATTTCATGAACATTGTTCCATATAAGTGTATATACTGTACCTCTTAATGTTTGCAAAGTATCTGATGTACAGATGACTTCAGGATATTATTTCATCCTGATATGTTTGCACAACTGTTAAAGGATATGGATTAAATTGGAGAATACAAATAATAACTACAGAGTGGAATGAGGGAAATATATGCCCTCTCTATATAAAAGGGTATCAACTTTTTTTTTTCACCAGTGTCACCAGTCAAGCCTGCAACCATATCATCTCTTGTATCATTCAGAAAATCACACATCCATAAAATGTGCTCTGCGCTCTGGGCAACTCCGCCACACGGACATCACGGATCACTAGCCAAGCCGAGTTCAAACAATTTACCCTTAAGTTCTCCATGACCCGAGACCAACTGCGACGTGAAGTGGTCCAGCACAACAAACTTACGCCTCATTCGTACCCGAACGTCAGGAAAGAAACTGTAAACCGGTTCTATCCGAGTCCCAGCGATTCTGCCATACATTCATCGTTATTTCATACACATTATCAAGCGCTCTTTTCTTACCCTCTCTTCCAGACTCTGGTCTCACGACCTGGCCAAAATGATGAGCCACCCCCTCAAGCCTCAAGGAACGCCTAACTGCACATTCAAGCACCTCAAGATCAGCTGGAAGGACGCCAGCAATAACTGGTAAGCCTGCACTAGCTGCCGTGCGATAGGCTCCCGTAACACCAAGTAGAGAAGACATCTGACCCCTGAGAAGAGCAAGACTCACAGACCCCACAACCAGCCTATACGACCACACTCGCGCAGCATACGTGACTTGAGCCACATATGTCGCACGATAAACAGACAGCAATGTCTTAGGCTTGATACCCCAAGTGCCTCTACTCAATCTTCTCAGAGTTACAAACAGTGACGTTGCCCTGCTCGAAACCGCCCTAGCATGCTGAACAAAGGAGAAATTCCTATCAATAACCACACCCAGGTACCTATACTCCTCAACCATCCTCACCGGCTGTCAAGACATTCTGAGTACAGGATTTCTGTTTCTGCTAAGACTTCCCTTCATCAGCATAGCCGCAGTCTTAGCCGGTGCGAAGGCAAGTCGATTGGTCTTTCCCCATTTCAATATTTTGTCGATCGCATCAGCGAACATGGTCTCAATTGATGTACGTGTATTTCCAGCAATGAGCAAGAGTGCATCATCAGCGTAAGCGATTATGGTGGATCCAGTTGGCAGTGTGAGAGTGAGTAGGTCATCAAATAGTTCTTTCCACAGGTATGGTCCGAGGACTGACCCCTGTGGATATCCCATAGTAACCTCCCTAGTAACCATTTGTCCAGCATAAGAAATTGTGACTTCTCGATCACGAAAATAATCGGAAACAATATTGAACAGCATTCGAGGACACTGCCTTAGTTTCAGTTTAGCCAATATCTCATTTTTTTTACATGAAAAAATTCTAAATTATTAACATTTATACCTGTAGTGTGTACCTACTAGAAAATTACAATTATATGAAAAGATTTAAATAATATTCAATTTGTTATCATAAATAGACAGTGCGGATGAAGACGTTTGTGATTTAATGAATTCTTCTTTATTCGATAATATTTATTGTCACTTCTCCATCCTACGCTTTCCATTCTTTATCAATATACCAACTCATCCATAACACTGCCTCACAGACATATGTATATAATGTGATTCTCATGTAAATTTGATAATAAATCTATAAATGCACGTCATAAAATAACATATTTACTTAAGATTTTTTTAAAAATTCTACCATATTTATTACAACAAGAACCTCGTAAAATATAAAACAGCGTCATCGGTAGGTGGACAGGTTAGGTATAAATTGACAACATTCTCTTTTATATTTGTATAGGAATGATCACCTTCCCTTTCAAAATGATCGTCTTTGTACCTAGGAGGTAATATGAAATTGGAAAACTTTAAATCACTCCAGTGAATGACCTTGTAAAGAAAAGAATAGAATTGAAAAACGAATTGCAAACGTATAAAAGGCATTGTCCTATACAATGTTTTTTTAAGAGCTTATATTCACATATCTAGTTAAATTGGCATATATTAAAGTTAAATAAAATCTACAAATACCTACATAAAAATATTTATTTTAAATTTATTGCAAAACGAGTTTGTAAAAATCTATAACAAAAGTTGATAATACCTATAATAGATATTATTAAGTTTGTCAAAAAGTTAATAAAACAGGGATAGTGGAACTTCTTTCATTGTTGGTAATGCTAAAAAGTTACATTTATAGTTACCTACATCCTTATATAGAATATTTATTATTTGGTATTTATTATACCTAATGTTAAATGATAATTAATTCGCGCATTTAATAACAAAAAGGCAATTTTATGAAGTACGTACTCATGTATCACGCAAATGTAGACGAGATATATTTGTAAATAAAGAAATACAGGTAAACATGTATATTTGGGTATATTTGTATATGAGGAAGCTATGGTACGTTTTAATTGAATCTCGTTCGGCAACATTAATAATTTAATACAATATACTAATAATAATAATAATACGCAGCAACAGAAAGTAAATCTGTTGAAGATGATATTGCCTCGGGCGGGATGCGAAGCTGTTGTACATAGGTAATACGTAGTATCGATGAGATACCGGCCCGACACGACTACCGCACGGGGGGTCTAAAAACTATTTTCTCAACAGCACATCACAACAATACCTATTTCTCTAAAAACACAATAATTAATTAATGCTCACTTAACAGAGGCGTGTAATTGCCATCTATTTTGGTGCAATACCTTTCTTGTATTCAACATTATTTAAAATATGTATAAGACAATGCATCTCATTCCATCCATCAAGTATTAATTTAAATTTTGTTAACTCCACCAGCAATATCAATTATTTTGTTGCAAAATATGAAGAAGTCTAGCAGCCAATTTATTTATCGTGTCGAAACCCGGATAAAAAAAAACAATCAAACTGATCTCCAGTACTGTGCAAAACGCACAGCAGGTGGAGATACGTCAAAAATATCCTCCATAGTGCATGTGACAGGGCACAACGGACACTCCAACAGGTGTGGCATGGTCTGTGCTACACCACAGTCACACGCTCCGGATTCGTCTTGTAGGAAGCCCCAATTAATTTAATATATTACATATAACTACATATGTACTAGATACTAATCACTACGCAAATTTATAATTTCGCATAAATATTCCTACGACATCTACATTTTGTGGTCAATTTCTTGATTACTTACTATGTTTAATAAGTTTTGACAAGTAACTTAAATATAGTTTTCTATTTAATAAAGTAGAGAATACGAAAAAAGACGAGACAAAAATATATTGATATAAGTTCACTGTATCCATTTACGGAACCCACCCGGAAAATTTATAGCAACATAAATTTCAGTATATATTACAACGCCATCTACAGTTTTCAGATGATAAACAGTTCTACGTGAAATTTTCCTTATAAGGGAAGAAATTAGTACCATGCCATACCCAAATCTGAATTATTTATAAAATGTTTCAATAGGTGGCAATCTGAATGTTGTGTAACAGCGTGATATAAATGTACCCATATCTTATTATTTCGATTGCGAAATAATGTTTTGTTTCATTTATAGGTACATGCATGAAAAAAATATTCTCACAGTGTTAAAATAAATTATAATAGGATGGTGTATGTAAGCTGTAGTGTTTAGTGATGATCGATATTCATTAATAGTCCCCCTTTCTCCATCACGACTTGATACTTCAACTACAACATAGTAAAGTTTTATCATGGTTATATCTAACATTACCTTTATTGTCCATGTTTATAGACGTATGATTTATCTCGTGTCAACATAACATTAGAAAGATTCACTAACAGTATTATTTTATTCCACGTTAAATTTATGTTCGTAATAAAACATTGGATCCAATATGGAAGACGACTAATATTACCTATTACTTATGTATTTATTCATTATTATTACGGTGATTAAAGCTCACGAATATGTGAGGAAGATCAAATCATGTAAGCTATTTTTCAATGTAATATGATCACATGTAAAAATAAGTAAGCAAAAATAAAGTTTTTTTTTCTCTTGTGATTATTATAATAATATAGGGAAATGAAATATATTTTTAAGTTAATGCTGCTTGGCTTTCCATAGAGCAAAGATTCACACTTTAATAAGGAAAATACTCAGTAGCTGGCTTTAAGGCGTTTAAATCTTTATGGGTAAACTCCACCAATTGAGTTTGAGTTCCTATCTCTTATTGGCTGAAATAAGCTCAGGTGGTGGAAATTGCCCATCGACCAAACTCAAAAGGTGGAAAATCTATTATCGGTAATCTTTATGTATTAAAGACCTTAAATGAAGTCTGTACCTGAGAGCCATTTAGTCTTAAGTACTAAAATGCCATTTTCGAATTCAATTTTTTAATTGAAAAATCTCAACATTACGAGTATGTAGTATATACCATAGTGATGCGCACTTCAATTTTTATGACCCTAAGCATTTCTGTACTTAAGACTCATGACTGTTGTGTTATTTCCGCTTTTTTGTAAATTTGGCATTTTTGTCAAAAATGAACTTGAGTCCTAATGGCTCTCAGGTACAAAAGTGCTTTTATGTTACTTTTTATCTTATTATTTTTTGACACAATCGATTTCTGGAAATTTAATTCATTTTTTAAGAAATGTAGATTTTGTAAAGTTTAATTTATCGACCGACGGTTCTTGGTGGAAATTCATATTAATAATTTTTAAAATGAAACACAATATGTAGTTATTCCACTATTTGTCAATAGTGGAATAACTACATATTGTGTTTCATTTTAAAAATTATTAATGTAGATTTGAATTATATTGGGATTTTAAACCTTTCTAAATGAATTATACTTAGACAGGTGACGCTTTCCAGTATTAAAAATGGGAGTTGTAAGGCGAATGTATAGAATCTTAAATTAAAACTTGGAAAAAAATTACTTTGAAATGTTTATACATATTTGAAAAAAACTTGAGACATATGATAAGCAATAAAGAAATGATGGGTGTTGCCCTGGCTTGAAGATAACTTAACCTTTTAATCATGTTGATTCATAAGCGATGAAAGTCTGCATCATGGATTCGAATAGGAAGTTCACATACTTATGTGTATCAAGTTAAACATATGTACCTACTTAGAATGGATGGTAGTGTATGGTAGTATATTATACCTATTGAGCGATGGGTCGTGGGTTCGTCTCCAACAATCGAATAATGAAATAATTATTAATAAAATAAACATCAAAATATTCTTCCTCTCTTTGATAGAAATAAACCTAATTACGTGAGTAAAATTTTTAATAAATTAGAAGTTGTTTACAACACGTTTAATTCAGTAATGGAGTATGCCATATATGTTGAAGTTTAAAATTTTAATAAATAAACATATTTTAAACGAATTTGATTTTTTCCTTAGGTTCCTGTACAAAAACGAAGAGATTGTGAATTTACTCAAAAAAATATGTAAAATTGAAAATTTGGCGGCGATTTATTTAAAATGCTAGGTATTTTCTAAAACTCCTATATCAAATTGTCAGAAGGAGTTCTACAAGATTATTTACCTAGGAACTCCGCCAAAGCTACATAGATAATATTTAACAAAGTAATCTTAAATTAAGTAAAAAGATGAAAATAATTTGATAAATATGCACAGCTAAATTAATTATTAAAAAATATTCTTATAATTTATTACGAACAAGGTTGTCTGTAAGCCAGTTAAGAATTTCCATGTTTCAGTTCCAAAATTTTAATAGGTATGTCTATACCATAAATAAGCATAATTTTAACACGAATCTAAGATGCATTAAAATTAAATGATAGGCAAATATTTAATAATAATAAAAAAAAAAACACTAATTAGTCTCAAGTTTGTGTAATAAAGATACCGCAAATTACTAATAACGTGATTAAAATACAAGTCTAAATCTATATATGATCGTTATCGCAACACTATCTTATTAACAGCTAGGTAAATTAATTACGAAATTATTCTTATTAAACGATGCATTATCATATTATTAATATTGTTTACGCTAAAATAAGTTATTCATTTTAAATTTGATTTATTCAATAAAGTTTTTTTCAAGTCTCTTTACTATAAAAAAATATTCCCGAAACATAAATTACGCTGTAGTTATAGCCACATAAATATGTTAATATTTTTTTGTAAGCGGATTTAAATTTTTATATTATGAACATTGCTATTGTACACTTTACAATCGCGCCATTGAATATTATTTCACATATCTCCTTTTCTTGTTCTTAAAGTGCCATGTCACGTACCATCGACGTCGGCTATCACCCGTGGCGTAGTCCTCTTTGTCCTGTGATAGCCGAAAAAGCCACCCTCTGGGTTCCAGGTTCCAGTCCACTTTCTGATGTTTCTTAGACAAGACATCTACCGCCTTCCCACACCGCATCTATGCTTTTTTCGTTTTCTTTACATTTATGCCATTTCACGCACATACAAATCGATTTTAAAAACATTTTTGATTTTATTGATATCTTAATATAATATACATTTGTTTTCATGTACCTACATACTTAAATGGTGAATTATTAAGAAAACTTTTCCTCTATTAATTCATATTTTTATACACGGTTCAGATGCAAAAACTTTTTTATTCTACCTACCTACCCACATCACGTTCTACAAACATATAATTTATCAATATCTCTATTCTTCCTCATTATTGCTAAATATAATATATGCTAACACGATCCAAATTTCAAAAATGGTCACTACAAGTAATATTATTACTTTTTATTTACTTTTTTACATGACCCCCCGTTGCTGTCAGCTGTTATGCTATTTTATGAAATAAACACTTTGTAAATCAATTATCTGGTAATTTAGTATTAGGACGCATACAGTATACAGTAAGCATCACTGAACGAATGGATTGTTTTGTATACATACTTATCGACATTGCAATTTATTGCTGTCTACTTGCGACAAATCATTATTATACCGCCGGTGGATTTCGCTATAAATTTGAACATCAACATTGCAAAAAACGCAAATGATTAAACTCGTCTAAAAATTCAATTATGTTTTTAAAATAATTTGTTTGTATAATAAATTACGAAATTTATTTAAGCGATTCAATAAATAGCAATTCAAACATTACTTCATCTACTTCTAATGGCTAAACATTTCCTTGAAAGATTTAGCTTCTTAAACTGTGGTTCTTTGAACCATTTAATCATAGACATATGGTAAACTTCCATTAATTTTTGAAATTGTTATTACCTCCAGGGCTTTCACTTTCGCAAGAAATTTTACGTAAGTGTATCTAAGCCTTCTGTCATCATATAGCTTATTTTGCAAAATACAAATGTTCTATTACTTTTCCCAATAATATGTGATCGACATAATGACAGTAATAGATACCTAATAATAATATTCGGATGATTTTTACCATTTTGTGGATAGATCCACCTCAAGAATGCATTGGATGTATAATTGTATTACCTAGCGTATGCGAAATATTACCAATGATGTTAATATATATTGAGCTCAATCCATACGATTTCTTGAAGAGATGTATTTTCAATTTCAATCTCACGGAATAATTCAAGCACAACCTTAGTTAGCAAAGAGCGCCCTTGAGGTGGATTTTTTTCACAAAACGGCGCTTTACAAATCATCCAAATAATAATAATAATAATAATTGGGTCTTAAACTGGGTCATGGTCTGCGCTTCCCTGATGTTTGTGGGAAGTCTATTCCAGGCAGCAGGACCCGCAGATATGAAAGCGCGATCCAGGTATGCTGGCGCTGAACTCGTTTTGATTATTTCTAACCTCATTGCAATGTAATTTTGAGGCCTAAGAGAATTGTGTCTCTGATTTAATGGTTAGCAATTGCAAAATTCCGAGATATATTAGTTGAAGATAAACAAAAATAGCTTTTTTCTTCAACTTCAAGTTGTATTATGGTCTGGATGACCCTCTTTCACAATACATCGTTTTTGTGACAAAGATATCTGTCGATGGCGTGGAGATGACCCAAATGGCTCATTTTCTCAATTCCTCTTGTTATGAATAGTGGAAACGTATGAAAAAAAAGATAATGGTTTTTATGTGATGATGTTTCGTTGGTATTTAGCAATATCAAAGGCGTTTTGCGAGTTACATTAAAATAAATAATTATACTAATATTATGTTAGCGCCATTATAGGTATAAGATAAGACATAAAACATTTTTATTATAAATATTCGCCATCCGCTAAGTGACCACAATGTAGACAAATTTGTCATTATATTAAAATAATACACAGTGTATTTAATTTATATTGTCATCCATCGTGGTCAACTAATCGCGGGTAATTTTATAGACTCATTGAAAAGAAAATTCCGCAATTTGGATGCGACACAATATGTATAAAGTAACTGTTAACTATAAATAGATTATTCAATGCTTCGGTGTTAAGGTAATAGAATTTCGTAAAGAAACCTATGTATATGTTTTGTATTGAGAGAGACAATTTTCGTCTCATAAGGACAATGTCAGTCTCTATAAGACGAAAGACGTTGCTCTCAACAAAAACCATATGAAGAAAAAACATTTTATTTTTTAATTTTAATAAATAAAATATAAAAATATATTATTGAGCACTGTTTAATCTCCACTATGTTAGGTTAAATACCGAACGTTTTCGCCTATACTTGTAGGCATCTTCAGGGAAAGAAACTTCAGTTTCCCTGAAGATGCCTACAAGTATAGGCGAAAACGTTCGGTATTTAACCTAACATAGTGGAGATTAAACAGTGCTCAATAATATATTTTTATATTTTATTTATTAAAATTAAAAATGGATTTCCACAGCGTAAACACAAAAACTCTTGAATTATTAATTTTATTTTTTAATTTCTTTTAACAGATTGTCCCCATTATCACCTGAATAAAAGTATTAGAGGGTTCTACAAGAATACAAATGCTATAAGAATCAACTCCCCTATGTATCATGAATAATGATAAAATATCTTGCATTTTATTAGCTATCGTATGATGTTATTTTTTTCTGTTTTTCTTATTAGTATTAAAAATGGTTTTAATCATAGAATTAAAAATTATTAATAAGAAGGTGACAAATTATTATCTTCATGTTTGAATAAGAATTTAACAGTGGGCATATTTAAGTAGACAATGAAACTAGGATCTCAGTTTGAAACATAATACAACAACATTAATCATAACATAAGACGAGGTGGATGTAATATTATTTTTAGATACATAACAATCTAAACTTATTTTTTATTGATATCGGATCTAATGTATGGAATTATTGATTTTTATTGTATCTTGTATCGATTATCGAGCGACATAATATCACTATTACAATAATATTTACTATGGTATCATTATATTGGTCTGGAACTTGTGCTTACTTCATACTAGTAGGTATAGCTTAATAGAAGTATCGAGTGTAAATTTATGTTAATTTTATACGCATACAGTAAAATATTAAATTTCATTGTTGTTTTTATGAAAATTCGGACATAAATTTTGTAAATTTTTGTGATAACAAATTTATATACTACTACCTACTATTACTACTATACCATCACGGCACATCCCACAAGTGGGGTAGCCGGTAGACCAGCTGCATACAAAATATGCAAGCTGTCTTCTCCGTGCCAATATAAAATCTTTATATTCTTTTTTTTATTTATTTTTTATATAATTATAATTTATAATGTATATAAATTAAATTATAATTAATTTATAATTAATATTAATTAATATTCTTAAAAATTATCAATTTATTTCCTCAAATTGATGATATTTTTCTTGTAAATGAATAACACTAGAATTTTTACGTAGGTATGTTAGAACAAATTCATGAACTCAATGTTAGCAAGCTTTTTATTTTGATAATTTTTTTTTCGAATGTTTCATGATTGACTTTGTGGAATTCCTGATTAACACTGTGTATTGTTACTGATGATGGAACAAGTAGTTCCGAAAACGTTTTAATTTAATAAAGTTATTTTAGTGAAAAAAAAAGTTTTTTTTTATGTTTTATTTTTTTATTTTATTTTCAGTATACCTACATGACATAACTAAATTTAATTTCTTCTTTAATAATAATAATTTTAATATTGGAAAATCAGTAGATATATTAGTGTACCAATCATTTTAGAAAAATATTATGTAGTACCTATTCATCGTAAAGCTTCAGGGGATAATTCATCAACGCATAAAAAAACAATACCTATCTGAATATTGTTCAAATAATAATTATAATACAAATAATTTAGACTGTGCCTATTTTCTCAAATGGGTAAGAAAATACTAGTTAGTTATTTTTATTTTTCGAACGACAGTAAAAATGTAAATATGTATGTAGGTATGTAGTTATTACTTAGGTACAGAGTATACTGGTAATAACATATTATTTGGAAGTTATTTATCTTAATTATGCCATTATATTAAGGCACAGCAATCATAATTTCAGGTAGTTATACAAATGAGATAAATTATTTGTAACCAAACGTGTCCGAAATCCGTCTGCGTACAGTACAGAGAAGGCTGGCAAGTATAATAGTGATAGGCAGAATTCATCAGTTTGTAGTTCACGTTCTAGTGGTGAGACTCGCCCACCAACATTTTCATTGAACATCCAAAATAGACTGCTCTATTAAGTAGTATTATCTGAAAACAATGTCTAAGAAATTATAATAATATATGACATCAGTAGACACAATGCCCACTTCTCAACTATAATCTGTCATTATTCATGCACGCGCCACTTACATGCGTGTACAGTAATAATATGAAACTATGAAAATGGTCTTTTATTGTCGATGAATATTATTCAAAGTTTGATAACCGGTAATTCATTGATGGTAATTGTAAAAGCCGTGTTCGTGCCCATGAAAGAACGTGCTTACTTTTTCATCAGCTGTTTACTGGCAACATCTGAAGTTTTCTATCCTGAACTTTTCCAACATACCGGCAGTTTTTTTTTACATCACGCCCATACGTCTACATGTAGGATGATTCCCTCCAATTTTTGTCTTCTCAAGGTCTCCACTTTACCATCTTCTTGATCTATTTGTAATCATTAAGTTAAGTAACATGTTCCTCCCATAAACATTTAAATTTTACTACTCTATCAACAATATCCGGAATTTGATCAGACAACCTAATGTGTAAGCATAGCTTTTTCCGAAAAGTAGAAAGGATTTTTTTCACTCTTAATATTGAAAATAGCTTTAACTATTATGTATGAAAAATAATGTTATTGTTCTACCGATCAGTGGGCCCAGTCAAAACACATTTAAGCGTTATGTTCAAACGCGGACGACGTTGCGAGAACGCGTCAATTTTCAGAGCTATTTGTGTATTTTAGCTGTGAAAATTGACGCGTTCTCGCAACGTCGTCCGCGTTTGAAAGAAAACGAAACGAAAACGTAACGCTTAATTGTGTTTTGACTAGACCTACAGATAGAAAAAATTAAAATTGCATATACGTACTACGTAAACATTACAATAAAAATGAGAATAATAAATCCAATCGGTTGGAATCACAGTTGTAATAACAACTATTTAACCATCAATCTACATAAAGTAAAAATATTAGATTTATTAATAATATATTTCAATTTAACATTTACATATTTACGTGTCCTAATTTTCTTATGTCATAAACAAGGTCTAAAACAAAAACAAAAAATTGTTTAAGTAGATTTAATTATTATTTAACAAGATATTATTTATTTTCAAATCCATAAATCGTGCAAAATTAATAATGCGTGTATGAGGTTCTCAAATGTGCTCGAATAAAAAAGTTTTTTTTTTGAGAAATAGTATAGTTTCGTATCACTCAAATAAGAGCCATTCAAAATGATAAGATGCGCTTTTTATTAACAGTGTTTTTTTTTTTGTTTTTATTAACTAGAAAAAAAAATTAGAAAACAAAATAAAATCATTAATACAGTACGAAATAAATATAAAAGTTATAAAACTACATATGACATGAAACAAAGAAGAATGCTTAGATATTAAATGAAGGAACAAGTGAGATCTTTATCTTCTTTTTAAGATACACATTTCAATTTTCTTTTTCTATACAGAGTACAGTAAAGAATAAAATTGAAAAAAAAATGTGATACTAGGTATATTTGTTGCGATTACTTTTAGAAATTTAGCATCTCTGCATCTTTGTGGTATAATATTGTAACATACGGCTGCTCTGGCACTAAAATCGTGAAAGTAATTAAATAATTTGTATGTCACATGTTCACGTTTATGAACAAAAATGTGATTAATGGATATTTTAATGTTTCACACCTCTGGGGAAGGTGATGAAATGTAATTTGTATGTTAATTACTGTCAATACATATAACATTTAAACCATTGTAAGATAAAGCCACGTTTGCATTCGTATAAACATTTATACATTTTATTTTTTTATAGATAAATACATAAGTATAATGCAAATGTATAAATTTGTTTAATTCTGCTCTTGGGAACAAAGAGCAGAATTAATATGCCTCGTCCATTCAGAGCGTCTCTGCGCCTATTGAGTCACCTCCTCCCACAAATATAATAGTTTGGGTAGATGGCTCTCTTGTAGCTGCCTGGACCCATAACTTCTCCTTCTTTTAAATTCAAAATAATAGTTAAACATTAATTGATTTTATATATTTTTGCATTCCGACTAAAATATAGTGTAGTTTATTTAATTATATATATATAGTGTTTGGTGTTTACTGTGCTAAAATTAAAATGTTAAATTGTAAAAATAGAAACATACAAATTAAATCTAATCAAAATTTGTGACAATAATATTTAACCAAATTTGTAGTGTAAAAATAGTAAACAATTGTATTATAATGTGAAATAATAGTGTAAATGCGCCCATGAGAAATAATTTGAATCATGAAAACGGCGCAATATAAATGATCCAATAATAATAATAAATATGTATTTAATTAATTATTAAGGAGGCAGATGTCGTGGCTGCGAAATATACGGTAATGGACCGGAATAACACGGATGAGAGAGCAGAGGCCTGAGTCAACAACACTCTTTCGTCTCACGTTCCCGCTCCGTTAGCGTTCGGGTGCAGACGATGTTGCAAGCAAGTGTCAATTTCGTTGCTAAGATACACAATAGTTACGAAAATTAACACTTTGGCGCACCATCGTCTGCACCCGAACGCTAGCGGAGCGGGAACGTGACGCGATAGTGTGTTGTTGACTCAGGCCTCTGGTCCGCACAGCGCGAGACAGGGAGGCATTCTCCAGAGTGATCGCCAACGTCGGGGGGACCTGATACGGCACTGATAGAAGAAGTAGAAGAATTATCATACATACCTATACTTCAACACCTTTATACATGCTTCATAAAATTTTAGGTCTAGAGCAAAAATGTATGATGTTGCTTATTAAGTAGGTGGTTCCGAATATTTGAAAAAAATTAAGGGTCATATTACTGTATATTTAAATCAACACACCTTCCGAAAATCAAGAAGTCAACGAACCATCTGAATACAATAAACGTATAGGTATGTCATTTTCCTTTTTTCGTAAATAATGATATAATCAGCATGGATGACAATCTCCAATCATCAATATTAAGAAAGTTAATGTTTTATTAGAAATGTTTAAAGATTCAACATGCTGTGTACTGCAATATTCTGAATATCGTATGAGGATAATTTATTATATTTTTTAGTGATTAAGTACGTTTTTGTGTAATAAACTTTATTTTAATATAACGAATTGTTAAGTTCATTCTGTTCATGAGATTAATAAATATTTATCAATAAGAAATTATATTTATACATATGTATGTACATGCTATGAACAGATCTTTACCTATGAATATCAAGTCATGTTGGCACATACTGAATTCTTACGTTAAAAGGAAAATGTACGACTCCGTTTCTATGATTCGATATTTAAACAATGTTTGTGTCAACTACCTAGGGATACCCCTCTTCCTCTTGTAAACGTCGATACTATCAAACACTACAGAATTGAAATTTACTATCTACCTACCAGTGGCGGGACTAGGCTTTTCACATCGGGCATGCTTTGTACAAATATACTATTTTACTCGCAAACGAGTGGACGTCCTTGAGAATAATATAATATAGGTATATATATCGGAGACGGGACTAGGCTTTTCATGTTGGTCTTACATTCGTTATAATAATAAAAAAAAAAAGATATCCAGAATGGTTGACATACCCCTTTGCTGAATTTAAGATATTAAATGGTTTATATTCGATGTCTATTAAAAGACACTTAAAAACTTTAGTGGGAGATCTATTGTTTGCCAAAGACTTCATGGGTCCTTAATATAAATAAATAAAATACAAGAAGTCTGCGATACAAATAAATACTATTTTTTAGTATGTAAGTAACTTTAAAGTTAAATGTCGTAATTTCTATACAATTTATTTTGTCTCGCGCATCCATCATAATATTAATCAATCCTTTATGAAGAACGTTTCAAATCTAAAAACTATTAGCGGTTGCACATAGTATCTACCTTCAAATTATTTTTAACTGCCTAGTACGTTACGCACGACTCACACAATCATCACACAACCAATACAAATAAAAACATACTCATATAGGTACATTATGCACCCAAACGTTCTTCGTGCAAGCTTGCTTATTTTGTCCTTAAGATTGCACACATACAACCAAACATACCCAATAATACACATGTATGGCGCGTCATTGCCTACTACGTATTCACACTAAAATTTAAGTGTGTGTTAGTGAGACAGAGGCTACGTATAAAGCAATAACTTACTATTCCATTAATTTAGCTATCACGGTAAATTATTGGATTTTATTAAAAAAAGTCAATATAACGTATCGATTTTACACGCACTTCAATACAAATAGTACGCGCTTTTGATAAAAACTCTAAAACTTACAAAAATTGTATATTTGCTGCGTATATTTTTGTAAATCATTCTCTTTGCAACGAAATGTTTGGCGGCAAATTCAAACTAGTTTTTGATGATTTCAATATTTTCTTCATAGATTCTATGGGCATGCTGTGCTTTTTTGCATGTATGGCAGGCACGCGACTGCTACCTACATAGGTTTATTAAGAAATACTATACTGTACTATACTATACCCTCACGCCATGTCCCAAGAGGGGTAGGCAGAGAGAACGGAACGCCATATAGATCTATCCTCACATACTTCTTTCGCTTCCTCTACATTCATCCAGGTTCTCATACATGCACGCCGCTTTCTTTAACTCAACACGCGATATTAATTAATAATTACATTTTTTCTAAATAATAATTTATAGAAATTAAAAAAGAGCATCAAACTGGGATATCCATATTCTATATTTCTGTTATAAAAAATAATTGTTAGTGGTGATTCATTCGCTTCCGACAATTTATCTTTTTTATCAAAATTAAGCAAAACGTCTTTCTATTTTACTCGTGCTAATATCAAACGAGATAAGCGATGAATCACTACTCAGAGCACAAATTTCATACATTTATTGTTTTATTCGACAATTAAGCGGCCGCCCAAATTGATCCATTTTTATTATTGTTTATTATTGTTTATTATTATGACAACTTATGATTTGAAATTTCATAAAATTTATCGACTGTCCAGTTCCATAACTTAACAAATAGAAATGTCTTATACTAAAGTAGAAATGTCTTATACTAAAGTAGAAATGTCTTATACTAAAGTAGAAATGTCTTATACTAAAGTAGAAATGTCTTATACTAAAGTAGAAATGTCTTATACTAAAGTAAAAATGTCTTATACTAAAGTAGAAATGTCTTATACTAAAGTAGAAATGTCACAAAAAAAATTATTAAAGACATACATTGTCTTAATTTCATTCACTAGTTATTTTTTACATTCACTAGTTACAAAGTTTATTTGCGTAATTGAGTAAAATATAAAATTAAAATATTGCAAAAAGAAAGTAAATATTTAATGTATAAATAAAAACGTATATATATTATATCAATTTGCTTGTGGAATTGAAAGAGTGGCTTTGATTATGTACGGGAGGGTTAGGCAAGACGGGGCCTTTAAGCTAAAATGTCAAAAAAAACACATTCCTTTCTATAAATTCCCAAAAAAAGTTTATTGACACAAACTGTGATCTTTAATCTAGCAAATGAATCACAAAAATGTTAAAATAAACATTAAGAAATAATAAATATGTTCAATTTTAAAACAGCTTAATTATCACGTCTTGCCCCAGGGGTTGGGGAAGAATATTAGTCAATTTATTAACTAATTAAGTAATTAATCATATTTTATCCAGTTAATAATCGAATATCTTCCCTTAAAATTCAATACTTAGATCTTGTTTATCAAATTTCAAACAATCTGAATCACGATATTCTTCCTTAAATGACACTATCAACAAAATTAAGTAAAATAACGTGAAATATGCAAAAAACACGTTAAGTATCACAGCATCACGGAACGAGCAACCACTTCTGGGGGCCTATTCTCCAATCTCGATTGATGGATGTCACAAGCGAGATTTTATTACTTTCGACTGATTTCTCAAAAACCCTATTCTTGAAAGTCGTAGACGACAAAATGTCACACGATATCATGCGAGAATATGTCGAGTGGTGTTTTACCACTCGAGATAAATGTCACACCAATCGACATGTCAAAAATTGATAAAAATGGCCACCGTGAGTCACTCAATGGTCGTTTACATTTTGCAAAAGGTATAAAATAAAATAAAGTGATGCCGCATTTATAAAGTATTTTAGTTTAAGTAAAAATATAATGAAAAATTTGATATTGATTGTGACTCCTCATATAAAAGCGCTATCTTTGTGCGTCACGTGCCTCTCCACACGAAAGCGCCATCTCGTGAAAAAGAGTATAAATAAATGTCATTTTTCGATGACCACATACAAAAACATACGAAAAGTGCGACTTTGCCAGTAGCTTCTCGAATGTCGACCGTTTATATCTCGAATGGCGTCAAGAATAGGGTCGTAGACTACCATTCGACTTTTCGTGCGAGTTTTTCAATCGACATATCTCACAGGTGACATTTATCAATCGAGATTGGAGAATAGGGCCCCTGATGTAACTTTGCTACTAGTGGGGGGTCCGAAGAGAGCATCTAATGTCATCCAACGTTCAGGGCTACTCGGCACGGTTCCACTTTTATCGCAGTACCTCATCTTACCTCACTACCCCGTCTTGCCCCACCCTCCCCTATAATAAAAATTTCGACTTGTTGAGCTATGTAACTGGACCATTGACGATATATCCCTATAAAGAAAGAAGAAGAAGAAGGTACATAATAAGATTAATTTATTTGAACCTCATCATCATCATCATCGCCCTCAACGCTCCTCTCGGGAGCACAGGGCAGAAACCAGCCTCCTCCATTCAGAGCGTCTCTGTGCCAATTGCGTCACCTCTTCCCACGACATTCCTTGCGACATTTGAACCTATTTTATGTTTATAATATAAAATTAAGTAGGTACCTATACGTTAAATCTTCTTTGTTCAATAATTTATAAGCACTATTTTTAAATGATCTAGAGTTTGTGTGTTCACATTGTGAAAAGATATTTTAAACATATTTGATATCAATAAAACACTGTTTTACTATTCACTATTAATTTATTATTACTCAAGCACTTTCGTCAAGTTAGCTTGACATTTTCAAGAGAACTAATTACCTCCTAATTAGTTCTCTTGAAAATGTCAAGCTAACTTGACGAAAGTGCTTGAGTAATAATAAATTAATAGTGAAAAGTAAAACAGTGCACTATTTTTTATAAAAAAGATTCCATATTTGAAGTCTTACGTATAAGTATATAATAAATGGCGTGAACAAGTGTGTACAGTATGTTGAAAAATTTGTTTGGGAGTAAGTAGTCAGAAGTTCTGTAAGCAGCAATGGACCGGGATCTGTAAAGGGAGTACCTAGGTATAAAGGTTTTTTGAATCAACCAGGACAAAAGGAGGAAGATGTTCATATTGATTTGAGCACAGAAGCTGTTTGTCGTTTATAGTTTATAAAAATAGGACTACTTGAGTCGATTATTACTATAACAAAAGGTAACGAACTCAATAAAATCTCAATATCCTCAGGTATTTTCTTGTATAGATGTATTAAATTATAATTCTATCTATAGATGTATTTATTTATTTTATTTTATTTTATTTAAAAGAAACCCTCAAACAGCAGGTAGAATCTGCTGGTTTCAGAAGGCCATTATGTTACAAATTACATTAAATATAAGAACACACAACAAGCAGAATACAATCAATAATATTTTAAGTCTATCATTACATTACATCATTAAACATTATTTAACATCACACTGGTTATATCAAATTATTCTTGATAAGATTCTTAACTTTCTTAGTGTACTGTTTTATATTCTTTGAACTTCTGATGTCCTTTGATATTGCATTATACAGCAATGTAGCTGTGTATTTGAAGCCATTTCTTCTTCTATTAGTTCTTGGCAACTCGTTTCTTAAGTGAGAAGCCGCTCTTGTTCTGTACTGATGTATATCATTATTCAATGTCACTTTTAAATTAGTCTTAGTTACCTAGTCCATTTTTAATTTTGTGAAGATATTTCACTTTTTCCAATTTTATCATTTGTTCTATGTTAAGCTCATTGGTCAATTTATAATTCTCTTAAAAATACATACCTTTTAATAATTTAGTAACATTAATAGTTGTTAAAAATTTATTTCTAACAAATAATATTCACACTATAATGTTTAATGAGGTTTCGTTATTTTCATTATTAATTATCTGTTGTAAGTGTATTCATATAAACCTATTAGTTTATTATTAATTCAATCAATTTACTAATAATATCGACAAGTTTATGCTGAATATAAACTTGTATTTATTATCAAAATCCACCCTTGCACGAATTATTTATTGGGATCCAATTAATGTACTACAAATGGAGACAATCTCCTGTCTAAATATATAAATATTATTTGCACGTAACAAACGTACAATTTACGCACGTTTAAGTACCTACTTGTTTACAAAACTTATTGTTTTATTGAATGGTAGTATTTTCATCATTTACGTAAGACAACAAGTAAAGTAATAGGTACCTACCTGTAAACTTACGCGAGTATTCTTCAACAATTGTACCTTCACAAAAATAGAACAACGTGCACGTCATTGTTTCATTCATAAAATTTGTTTACTCGATCAAATAATAATTGCCTACCTACTATTCCTGTTACTACTTGTCCTTACCAATCATTTTTTGTCTTTATTTGAAAGTAATATAATTAGGGTATACATAACAAAATAGATATTTTATTTTCGTATCCATTCTTACCGATAAATTAATGAACATAGAAATTAACAACACATCTAAATTCGATATTTTCGACCGACGGTTCTCGATGAAAGGAAGATTACCTTTCTAAAAAAAATGATGATTTAGGTATATATTTATTAATTCTTTTTGCACATCATCATTACATAATAGTGTTAACAAAATAATATGAAATTTTAAAAACTAGGACGATGTGCAGTGGCGAGATTATCACTATAAAGTGATTTCTTCCATCTAACCACGATAAGGGTTTGCGTGGTTTACCCGATATCAAAAGGCAACGGTACTCAATTTTAATCGCTTATCACCACTATTGTTTTGATATCCAATAACATACTAGGTATAGGTACATATTTGTCATCAACATGTTATTTCTTTACTTTACACTAGCCTGGTAATGAATGAGAGCGAAAGCTCTTAAAAGCCTGCCCGCGACGAACAAGATTACTGTGGAAGTACTAAACAAGTGTTTGATTTATCTATATTAATATAGGTACATATCAAATATCTTTTTCTACTAGTTTTCTTATGGTATAAATTTTTTTTTTAAAACATTACTCAATAGCAATCAAAATTTACTGTAATTGTAATGGTACCTATGAATTTATTTCATATCTTAGGAGTTACAATCGGTGAACACAATACTACTACTACTATATCATCACGGCATATACCACAAGTGGGGTAACCAGCAGACCTGCTGCATATAATAAACATGCAAGCTGTCCTTTCCATGCCAATATAAAATAAAGACATTCAAGATGGGTGGCAAACCTCATTGCTGAACACAATAATCAATAATGTAAATATAAGAAAACAGACCAGAAATAATCCCAACATTACCGTACTGTTTTGCACATTAATCATAATACATATTATTATGTATTATGGATTTTTATATTAGATATTTTTAATTTTTTATTAATTGGATGTTATTTAATTTTTACGCAGCACGCCTCGATACAGGGCAACCTAGTGAGGCTGTTGCAAAATTATTGTATACATATTGGTGATGTATTGTCTTTGATTTTGTGTGTATATATATATATTGAATAATGTTTATTGAATATGTTATAAAACAAATTACAAATTAATTGATATTGAAGGAAAGTAAATAGTAGAATAGTTTTTAATGTGTGATAGGTAATAGAATGGAACTATGATTAGGTAGCGTCTCAATTAATTACTTGAATTGTTTCTTACTACTAAAATTTCACAATAAAACAAAAGCTTATAAACCTACACAGAATTCAGTGGGTGTTATTTCTCTTGTTCCCCCTACGATCATCGTAAGCATTATGTAATTAGTTATATAGAAGTAGCAAGTCGATTGAGAAAATACAAAAGTTTTCTTTGATAAAGTGAATGAAATGAGAGGTTTATTATAAAAAGTCTGTTTATTATGTTCATAAAGTCAAAGATTTCTTATTATAATAACATATAAGCTCCTATAGATTTCTTGTCTATTGTTTTCATCAATAGAAATACAATCTTTAAGTATTTCTAATGAAGTAGGATAACGTTAATTATTTGTAAAAAAATGTAAGTATAATTATTTTCTCGATACAGGTTACAAATAAATTGGTTTTTATTATTAACTTACTTTACTTTGTTACATGATGCTGTGCGCCGGCGCACCCAGCAAATACCTGTAATCTCCGTAATACAGGAGAGACGATGGTTCTGACTGGGTCATGTTTTGAGAATACCCAATAAATAATAAATAAATAAATAGATATCAGAGCGCAAGGAATGTCGTAGAAAGAGATGACGCAATTGGCGCAGAGACGCTCTGAATGGAGGAGGCTGGTTTCTGCCCTGTGCTCCCGATAGGAGCGTTGAGGGCGATGATGATGATGATGATAACTTTGTTACATTGTGTTAATAGAAACATGTAATTAAGTTAGAAGGAAAAATATACGAGAAAAATATGTTTTATATCTAGTGTATTATGGCAATATAAATAACTAGATTTTTCATTAAAATTGTTAAACAAAATTGGAATTACTTACAATGGTAAAGTCATCATAGCACTTGAAGTGTATGAGTACATAACCACAATAATCTTGACTGGATTTGTGAAAATATATAACCTGATGACTACCGACTATTTGTAAATATAAGGTAAAAGATATATATTATTATTATGTAAATGTTCTCTCTTGGTGTTGATGCATATAGCAAATTATCCTAATCACCATCCACTTCCATTTACGGCTTTTATAAAAGACTGAGTAAGTGTTTGCGGACACTTAAGTTAGTTAGAGCTTAATCAGTTAAATGCTGTTAGACTATCAAGAGTCCATAATATATCTTATAATAATAATATTAGTAATACCAAGTGCAATGTAATAATGCTTGCAGTACCCGTTCAATCGTTAAGTATTTAAAGCGATTGGTTACTAATTACACATTAATCTGCTTAATGGACATTATTAATAACAATGTCATGTCATGTTTACATCGTCTCTATTAACAAATTCTTTTCCTAGCATAATATCTTGTTGATATGTATATTTTATCTAGTTTATAAGATGTTTAAGTTTAAGCAATCCGAATATGATCAATAAAAAATAATGTTTCATTCGAGTTCGAATGCTTTACCTAAAAAGACAATAATCAATAATGTCCCTCCTCCATTCGTTAATATGGTAATATTGACGTTGAAAATTGATCAATGATCTACATAAAGGACAATATTATTTAATGCTTAAACCAACTTCAAAATTGATGATTTGGTTAAGGTTAGATACTAAATGGTTCACTCTATTATTTTTTTATATATAAAATGTGCTAATAAAACCTCCTTGAAGCTCTTGAAAGCCGGCTCGCGTCCAATAAAAAAAACTCCTTGAAAGTACTTAAATGTTGATATGGTTCTAATTGTGGTCATAATACTACGTACAATTGTTCTACACTAGATAAGCTCACTCTTGTATAGGGAAACATATTGTTAAGATATGTAGTTACTACTGCACTCCAGATGTACAAATAGGTCTCATTGACACACAAAACTGTGATTACTGCAATTCTCTGATTCTTAATTACGTTTCCGCAAATAACAAGGTATATTAACCAGTATTAGATTCATTAAAATTTTCATAGATTATGTGCTTGTGTATGTGCTTACCACTTAACAATGAAAATGGAATGGGGAAGATTGAAGGGCAGCGTGATCCTGGTAGAATACAATCGTCTTGGTTGCACAACATAAGAGACTGGACCGGGATGCGATGGGGGAGCTTTTCCTGGTCGCGCAGGTTAGAAAAGCCATCGCCAGAGTGATTGTCAACGTCGGAGAGACCTGAAACGGCACATCTGGTCTACTG